>JAVIWB010001349.1:0-219857 GCA_031893035.1 Dermolepida albohirtum | reverse complement strand
CAGCAAAATAAATTCCCTTTTTTAAACTTTTATTTCTGGAAAATACTGTATTTTAAATAATTTCTTAATTTTTTTCGGAAATATTCAGACCCATACTTCAATTTGTATCGCTTTTGTATCATTCTGATATTGTACTTTTGAGCATCCAAGTTTATTGATGAACATACTTTTTCACCATAATCTTTTATTGAAGTCTTCCTCTTGGCTTCCGTGTTGGAACTGTCCTCGATACTTCTGCTACCAACGTTTCATCTTCACTTACATAAGACATTCCTTAGCCTTGCGGCTGCTACTGCTTTGTTGAAACAGTACTTAAAGATCTTTTAACTCTCGGTTTATTTAATTTCACACCACACACTTACCCGTTTTGGATAATATTTTTTTGTCATGATATGTACAAACTCCAGAAATATATTCTACACATGAAAATAATTTAAACTCAATTGTTATTATTCGTTTTTGAGTTACTACGTCTTAAATTAATGTCAGTGAATATATTGAAAACAATGATTTAGCATCAATTTATAAGCTTGTACAAATAAAAGTATAAATGAAATGCTAAAGACTTATTCACATTTTGGTAATTGGAATGCTATTGCCGCTGTTGAAGAATATCGTCGACGATTCCATATCTTTTCAGATAAAAGTGTATTTATCAAACGATAAACCCACAAACAGTTGTTCGTTAATAACACCAGACTTTACCTGAAGAGATTTAATGTACTCGAAACGCGTCATAAATATAGTGTTGTCAACATTTGAATGATTCTTATAACGATTCATTACATTGTTTTCCGATATTACTAGGTAAATTTTAAACATTGCAATAACAGAAGTATTAACATTAAGCTAAAACTATTGATTTTATCGGGTAAGTGTTTTAGTAAAGTACTGTACTGAACAGTGGCGGCTCGTGAGTATTTGACATGGTGAGGCAGATAGAATAATAAATATTCAAAATTGTTTACAATTGATTAATAAACTCTATATACCTACTACATATAAAAACAGTTTATATATATATATATAGGGCTTCCAGTACAAACAGGGCTGCCAGACGTGAACTGAGCCCTATATCGCGCCCCATTCGATTTTTAAGGGAAAACGAAGTTTCAAAGCAAACCCTTGTGAAACGAAAATAAATATTCTAAAAAATCAAACAAATTCTAAAAACATTAATCGAAAATAAGAACTCAATCTTCTAGGATTTAAAAATAAAAAATAAATACATTCCTATTATAATATAAAATTTAATAATATAACAAATATATACATATATATGTATATATATAAATCAACAACAATCCAATAACAAAATTTCAAAATTACATGCACAATGAAAATATTTTAAAATACAGAGAATTTCCTTTATTGTCATTGCACGTAGAATTACATTTAATAGATTTTACTTCTTGTATGGCAAAGGTATTCTCCGGTTTTTTGTGTTAGCAAAATAATCAATTACATCATTATAAAATCGTTCATCCCTCGTCATCGTTTTAACCAATTCCTTTTCGATTGCAATTAGTGCACAGTTACTAAGTCTTTGTTGTCCAATTGTATTTATAACATACGATTTTATACGTTTCAATGTGGAAAAACTTCGCTCAACGGACGCGGAAGTTACCGATATGGTAACTACTATACTTAGCAATTTAAAAAGTTCTGGCATACAGATGGCTAACTTTTGTTCGTGCATAAATCTTAACATTTCACATGGTGTTTTAGAATTACCAAGGAGTTGCATGTCACTATAAATAACAGCTAATTCATTTTTTAATTGAATTTGATCAAAAAATTTTTATTGTTCAAACAAATTATTTAAGAGCCTCTGAGGAAATGCCTTCGAATATTCTTCAAATTTACTTTCTGTTAATAAATCAAAAAAAGCAAGTTTTTCTAAATCAATAAATCCAATTTGACTAATAAACGTATCTAGAATTTCGAAAAATAATTTTCTATAATTTTGTTTAGTATCTGGAACGTCATCAATTCTACGCCTTTTATGTGCAACAGATTCGTCAGACATCGAATTTTCGTATACAGTACTGAAATATGTATCACACTCCCGAAATTCTCTAAACTTATCAAGCATAAAACGTAATTATTATTATTATTATTGAAATTTCTGTTAGACTTACCGTGTATTGTAAGAGATTTTGATAAACCAGGGTTTGGTCTCGGAAGGTTTTTGACATATAATTGATCTTCTACCGATAGAACAACGAACGTATTTCTTATTAAAAAATCTACAATGTCTTGTGTATTTCTTACATTTTCTAAATCCATATTCACAATTTTTAAATCACTGAAAATATCACTAAACAAATATTAAAATATTTAACGTAACTTTGTTATTCCCCCAAGTTGTAATTTGCGATTCGGGCCAGAATGTCAGCCTCGAGTATATTCGGTAGTTCGGCGATTGTGATTCGATGAGAGGCTCAGTTCAAATTGGCTTCAGGCTAAATAATACATACATACATTGATATCTAAACAATATCTACTTGAAACAATAAAAATACTCCTGTTAAAACTTAAAACATATTATTTGCGTGGAGGAAATATTGAGAAACTGTACAAGAAGAATGTAAACCTTTAGACATCTTTATATCATTAAATAAATACTTAATTTATCCTATTAATAATGCTTTCTATATTATTAAAAAATTCAAAAATCTCACAATAAAGTTAGAAAAATCTATTAACTTTTTGAATATTTTTTCTTCTTTGTTATCTTAAATATGTAGCTAATACTTTACTGTAATTTCCATAGAAATTGAGAATTTTTTTGACTGCTGTAGTGCGTTATAAATTTTCAATGAGAGGCAATGAGTGGCCGGGCCTCAAATATTCGTGTTTAGTAGGGATATACATAGATCAAGCATGAAGTTGGTCGGGGCAAGTATAACGCTCGTACATTCGCACGGAATTAAAATGAAATGATAAATTTGTACTTTGCTTGTAATGCCGGTTTATTTAAAACTATTTTCTTATTGTTTATAAGATAAATTCTGAATAAAAGATGATAATTAATTTATAAAGAATTTTAAAAGTATACATATTATTCTTGTTATAATTCCAAGATTTAGATGGTGAGGCACTGCCTCACCTGCCTCACCTGACCAGCCGCCACTGGTACTGAATTTAACTCGTTATTTCCTGGGTTTTGGTCCAGTCTAAAATCTCAAATTTTTTCGATAATATAAAACAATTTTTCTTACACTAATACGTTTCTTCCATTTCGTTTATCTCTTATCTTTCAAAAAAAATAATATTAAGATTACGTAAAATGTAAATTAATATCTAGTAAATACATTAAATTTCAGATGAAAATATTATGAGATTATTTTGGATTTACTACTTAAAATAGAAATTTACTATTTAAGATTTCGTTGAACAGTTAACATTTTATTATATAGTTTTTTAAAGTAATTATTATTTTTAAATTTCTTTTAAATAACCGTAAATAATTATAATTTTGAATTGAGTTTTCAATTTTTATCACATTTCTTTTCTACAAAACGACAGCCCTTTTACTTTATATGCAGGTATGTGAGTATATCACCCTACATCCTTTGAATTTTTTTCTTCTCTAATCTGGTACGTCGACTTCCGCGGTCGTGGCCCATACTATCTTCTTCTGGGCTTCCGGGCTGGAACCGCGTCGCTGGTATAACTGCCAACGTTACGTACCCACTCGTATGGGACATCATCAGGGCTCAACTACTGCTACTGTTTGTTGCACTGAAACTGGTGTAAGTCGATGGTGGACGGTTTTATATATGGGTAATGGGTCATGGGTCAATGGAGCGTTACGGTTGGGTTGTTTGGAGATGCAAGATTGCCAGGCGTTGTGTAGGGATAGCCATCATCACGGTTAAGGTTATTGGAGTGCTTAGAGATCTCTATAGATTCGCGGATTTTGCGACCATAGTAACGGTTAGTACGGGATAGGATCTTCGTAGAATTAAATTGGATATGGTGCCCGGTTTCCAGCCTATACTCGGCAAGTGCAGAACCAGCTACGCGCAGCAACCTAGTACAACACTCATGCGCTGAAACACGAATGCCGACAGACCGCTTTGTTTCACCAATATATACACTGCCGCACGAGCAAGGAATCCTGTACACACGAGGTGATTCTAAAGAAACACGGTTTTTTACGGTAAAAGGGTCAGATAGTTTGGAATGGGTTTGAAGATGGTTTTGATGTTGTTTTTGAGAAGTATCCTACTGATGCGGTCAGTAACACCTTGTATATAGGGTAGATGGGCTTTAGAGAGGGGGAGAGATGATGTATGCTGTGTATTGTGGGATTTTGGGATTAAGATGTCGATCTATGATTTGTTGAATATTATGGTTGGAGAAGTTGTTCTTAATAAGAGCTTTGGTAGCATAACTTAATTCTTCTCACTTTCTATTTAAAATTTATTCTATTGTTACAAATGACATCGCCATCAATTCCATAAATTAAAACAAAAATGGAAAGAGGAGATATACTGCTAAACAAGTATTAACAAACATTCAGTAAAGTTGCCAATACCGTTCCTCATAAAGAAAGGGCAAAGCACTAATAACTGAAATTTCTAATTATCTAATCTAAAAAAAGACAAAGTCAGGAAGAGGCAGATGGTTAATCACAGTGTCGCACCTGGATTCGCGGTAAAATCACACAGAAACAAATCTGTACCAGACATTCATCCTCAAAAAATCGCGCAAAAACAACTCCGTACCAACCCATTCATCGTCAAAAACCAACAGTGTGTGTTTGGCTTTTGACGGTAAATGTCTGGTGGAGATTTGGTTCTGTGTGAGTTTTGCCGTGAATCCAGGTGCGCAGTGTGATTAACTATCTGCTGATGACGACAACTTAGTTATCGAGATGTATATACAGAATACGAATATTACTGTGTAAAGGGGGTTTTATTTGTCTTTTTTGATTAATTCAATCAACTTCGCTTTCCATTGAAAAATATCCTTTTAGTAGCTAATAAAGATGACTGTTGAAGATTCCAGTGTAAGTACGATGAACAGATTTTTTTTTACCGTCTGTAGTCACATCACAGCTTAACTACAGTTTTTTTTTTATTTATTTATATCAGATTCAATACTGATCTCCATTTTTTCGCTGTCAGAAGATAAACAGTTTCTTAACGTTCGAGCACTTGGCAATACGTAATTTGCATTGTATGTACTTCAAAATTAACGAACCGTTTCCTTCTCTACACAAAAAGCCCTTCTAAAATGTTTGTGTTTTTGTGTGTTTACGTGACTAAAGCAGCTTCTATTCTTCCGACAGAAACGATGAATAACACAACACACTAAACAAATTACTTTAGTACCATAGTATTTTCGATCAAGGAATTGTCCGATAAATTTATTTGCACTGTCCACACACAGTAGCCTGTTATTATTCCACTTTTCACTCATAATTACACTACAAAGCAATATCAAATACTGATCGTTATTAACGCAATAAAAACTTGTACGTAACTAAAGGAAGGCGGAACGGATGTCTCCGGCTAGTCAAGGCCGTCATCGAAGTATATCGTGCGTATTGTAGAATCTTACTACATGACTATCCGTCGTCGCTCATGCTTGGTGCCTAGTCGTGACTCACGATTTTCCGACCCAATAAATTAAAAAATATTTAAAATTTTTTAAAGAAAATTAGGTAAATTGATAGAAAAAATTAATAATTAATAACTCCTTTACCTGTTCATGGTTAAATGCTTCACGGGTATCACTTATTTTAGTTGATTTATTGGGTCTGGGAAAAAGTTCGTGGCGTTTTTCCCGATAGATGGCATTGGTTGCCGATAACTAAAGAACAACAAGTCACAGCGACACCACCGAGGGCTCGTTTTTTAGATGACCTTCCGAACGTTAGTTTGAGCGTAGAAACATTGTAATTGGTGCAGTGGTTGGAAAGTTATTCGCACTTGAAAATGGAGAAGAATAATGAGAAATTTCGCTATATTCTGCAATATTATTATGATAAGGGGAAGAACGCTGCGCAGGCTTGTGATAAAATTTGTGCTGTGTACGGTGAAGGTACTTTATCGAAATCTGTTGCGCGGAAATGGTTCGCTCGCTTTCGTTCTGGAAATTTCAATGTGAAAGATGAGTCACGCTCCGGTCGTCCAATCACTGAAAAATCTGATGAAATTCTTGAAAAAGTCCAACAAGATAAGCATATCAGCAGTGTCGATATTGGCATGGAGCTAGGCATTGACCACAAAACTGTTTTGAACCATTTACACAAAGCTGGTTACAAAAAAAAGCTTGACGTATGGGTTCCTCATGAGTTGAGCGTGAAAAACATGATTGACCGAATTAACATCTGCGATGCGCTGCTGAAACGGAATGAAATCGAGCCGTTTCTGAAACGTTTAATAACCGGAGATGAAAAATGGATTACGTACGATAATCGGAAGCGTAAAAGATCGTGGATAAAGGATGGTGAGCCGTCACAAGCGTTCGCTAAGCCAACATTGACGCCAAAAAAAGTGATGCTGTGTGTATGGTGGGACTGGAGGGGAATCGTCCACTACGAGCTACTTCCAACTGGTCCGACGATTAATTCTCAATTCTACTGTGCACAACTAGAGAGATTACGCCAGGCGATTGAAAGAAAACGGCCCGAATTGATTAATAGGAAAGGTGTTGTCTTCCATCATGACAACGCCCGACCACACACTTCTTTGATGACCCGTCAAAAATTGAGAGAGTTTGGTTGGGAAGTTTTGATGCACCCACCTTACAGTCCGGATATAGCACCCTCTGACTATCATCTGTTTCGATCTCTGCAGAACTCTCTCAATGGAATTAAGTTGGTTTCAAAAGAAGCCTGTGAAAACTACTTGATTCAGTTTTTCGACCAGAAACCACAGAAGTTTTTCACCGATGGGATCATGGATCTACCAAAAAAATGGCGAAACATTGTCGATAATAATGGAGCATATTCGGTTTAAATGAATTCGTCCACGCGCCATGCGGGGACCAGTTGAATTTTACTGAAAAAACGCCACGAACTTTTTCCCAGACCCAATATTTCCTCAATACCTTATGTAGGTACATACCAATATCTTTATATTTTAAATTGATAACTGTTCAACGAAAATTATATACTTTATTTCAAATTGTGGAAATATCTTTACTTAAAAAAAAAATTTTTTTTCAAGATTGCAATAATTTCACTTTATTTGCCATCTATTAGCAATGACTTAAGTTATAGAGTAGAAATTAAATTAATAATAATCTACTTTTTCGTCACTCAACTTCTATTGTAGTTATTTTTCCTTTTTTTATAAACAGCACGGTGATTTGTTTCTAACTCTTATTTTCTCTTTGCATGTTTTCCAATTGGGACCACAGAAAGATCTTATCGTAAGTAACTCTTATTTGCTGGTACGTTCTTGAATTTCTTGATATTTAATTAAATAGAAAATGTAGAATGAAAGAGGGGGAGGGGGTAGTTAGATGTTGAAGAGTCCTACTGTAGACATACTTAGAGATTCAATACGCTCTTCTTTAATTTTAATAAAAGAAATTTAAAAAAAATAGAGGATACGTCTTTGTATTTTTTTAGAAAAAATGTAATTATTTCACGTATGCAAGAATTAATTCCGTTGAATTATTAAAATCGCAAATAATGTAAGAAAATATTTAAAAAAAATGTCTAGTAAATTTGAATTAATTCTTGCATATACATTTAAAAAAAAGTCGATAATATGATTATGATTATCGTTATTTTTACATGCTAACAATGCCAGAGTCCAACTAGAGAATTTTCGGTATGTATCACCGATGATTACAGATTAGAGAAACGTGTGAAATACGTTTTTTTTTCATACATTAGCATGGGAAAATTAACAATCGTAGAATTCATCTTAATTACATATTTCAAAAGCTTTTCTTAATATATTATATATATTTGTATTGTAGTATCCTAGAAATAGCAAAAAATAAACTTCTCACCTCTTCATTCAATAAATTTTTTTAAACTAATCCTACAAGGGAAAGAAATACAATCAATGAATGTCCAAAGTTGCTATATTTATTACATTGCGTTATTCTAACTTCACTATTAAAACATTACAATACGTGGATAGTTTGACAAGTAGTGAGAATGACACATAGCTGGCGCTCTAATTGGTAAAACAAATGCACTGTAATTTAGGTTGCCTATTTATATGTTTACATTCCGATATTTAGATAAATCGGTTGATTAGTTTATTTTTGACAGCTGATTGAAAAAGAAGCAACACGTCGTTTTGTTAAAATGGAAAAAGCAGAGTATCGTGCGGTGATTAAATACTTCGTAATTAAGGGTATGAAAGCTACCGAAATAAAAGATGAGTTACGGGAAACATTAGGTGGATCTGCTCCATCATCCGCCACAATAAGTAGATGGGTAAATGAAATTAAACGTGGTAAAACAAGCTGTGTTGATGAAGCGCGCTCTGGAGCACCCAAAATTGTGACTTCTAAGGAAACGATTATAAAAATCCATAATATTATTACACAAGATCGACGACTCAAAGTGAGAGAGATAGCAGACATGGTAAACATTTCAATAGAACGCGTACACCACATTTTAACGAAAGAAGCTTTCGGCAAGATGGGTGCCGCGAGTGCTTACGACTGATCAAAAGTTCACTCGTTTGCGCATTTCCAATGAGTGTTTGGACCTTTATAAGCGGAATCCAGTTGATCTTTGTAGGCGATTTGTTACTTGTGATGAAACTTGGATACACTACAATACACCCGAAACAAAGCAACAGTCGAAACAATGGTTAGAACGTGGTTCTGCACCTCCAAAGAAAGCGAAAACCATTTTGTCGGCAAACAAGTTGATGGCATCAATTTTTTGGGATTCAAAGGACATTTTGCTCATTGATTACCGATTACCTTCAGAAAGGTGCTACAATAAACGGACAATATTATGCAGAACTTCTACAAAAATTAAATGTTGAGATTCGTGCCAAACGGCCAGGAATGGCAAAGAAAAAGATTCTATTTCACCAAGACAACGCTCCCTCGCATACCAGCACAGTTGCGATGTCCAAAATCCACGAGTTGCATTTCCAATTAGTACCGCATGTGCCTTATTCGCCGGATCTAGCCCCTTCCGACTTCCACCTTTTTCCAAAATTGGAAACAGCACTAGGTGGAAAGAAATTTTCGTCTAACGACGAGCTCATCATCTTCGTAAATGAGTATTTTGCAAGCCTTCCGGAATCGCATTTTAGAGATGGCATAAGGGCATTGGAGCACCGTTGGAGAATATATTGAAGAATAAAAATTATTTTGTATTTAAAAAATTCGTTTTTCTTTTCCATTCTCACTACTTGCCAAACTACCCTCGTATTTACACTCTCTGATTCGAAAATAACTGGAATGGTATTTACTTAACGAAATATCTAGCACCATTAATGAGGTTGGTACCTTCCCAAAACCAAAAATTCTCATATTTCGTGTTAAAAACAGAAAAAATTGCCGTGAAAACTCCAAATAGTAGTAGTATATGCCAAACAAGTACTTAAATGGTACTAACTGATGATTTGAAGAAAGTAAAGAGGGTGTGGATTATCATAAATCTTCAATTGAAACAATGGCGAAATAAAATGTCGAAAATTTACTGCACTGAAACTGAGTCAGTTTCAGTGCAGTAGTTCAGCCTTGAAGATGTCCCATACAAATGGGTACGAAACGTCGGCAGATATAATAGTGACGCGGTTCCATCCCGGAAACCCAAAAGCAGATTGCAAAAATATCTTTCAGCGGCAGTTAATCGACATTTTTGACCCTTTTGAGTACGTGGACAAGAATACCGCTTCAAAGCGCTTTGCATATACACCACTCATTTTAACAATGAAGAACATCTACGTCACAAAAGAATCATGATTCAACTACACGGCGCATTAGGGGTATGATACCTCTACCTTCTGCGCCTCTCCCATCCTTCCACTAACAAGTGATTAGCAGCTGGTAATTTCTATACAGACTGTAAGTTTAAGCTTCGCAAGACTTGGTGGTTACTGCAGAGTGCAACTTAAAATAATTCAAATCATTCAGAATCACACTTCGGATGACTTTTGAAACGTCTACACCAAGACAACTTTAGATATGCCAAAACCTACAAAAACTGAAGAACTTTTGACTGAATACACGGTCATCAAAACTCCTCAATCTAAGAGATTGTCAATTGCAATTCTAATATCCTATTATACTGGTGATAAAGGTGATCACGAACTTAGTTTTGACAGGACCGACCATACACAAAATTATGTGCAGGTGATTTTAAATTTAACGTCGCTCTACGTTCAGAGAAGCTTAATAAGGTTGATGCCGATAAAATAAAGACGTTGTTGAGTAAAATTCACAGCACACGACGCGAAAGGTGAATCAATAAATGTCCATCATTCAGGCGCTCAAAATCTAGGATACGTTAGTGGTTTTCTGATAAGGTCACTTGATGGCCCATCTGCTATATGCTCCTTAACCCATATATACGCAATGTATCAGCTTTTACATATAAATCTGTACTTTATAAAGTACACTGAGTTTATATGGGTTAAACGTGAGGAACACGACTCTTTTTTAAAGTTTCTGATAATGGGTGACGATAAGTGGATTGGTCAGGATAATGCGGTGCGAAAATGGTCTTTGCAGACGTTCATAGAGACAGGTTATGCTTTTAGTGTGGTGATGTAGTGTTTTTCAAGCTCCTGCCAAAGAACGAAATAATTAAAACAATGAATTGTGTGCACCATGGGCAAGTGGACAGGTTGAGCGAATCCATCATCCAGAAACGTTCAAAGCTCATTAATCGTAAAGTCGTCGTATTTCCCACAAAAAAAATAAGTTTAAGATTATCATCTAATACTCTAGAACATTCATTGACTAATATTGCTATTTCTAAGTTACATATTAGATGATGTAGGTACATTTGATGTTATCACAATGAGAAACTAACAACATTGTTACCTTGAATCGTTGAAAATATCTAACATTGTTTTGATTATC
The DNA here is from genome assembly GCA_031893035.1 of Dermolepida albohirtum. NCBI lineage: Eukaryota > Metazoa > Arthropoda > Insecta > Coleoptera > Scarabaeidae > Dermolepida > Dermolepida albohirtum. The sequence continues at coordinate 208,823 of JAVIWB010001349.1, read as the reverse complement.
TATTACACTATAATAATCATCAGAAACATACTTTAACCTCTCTCATAGCATCTAACTTTTATTTAATTTTTGAAGGGAGGCCTTGAACAGCAATTATTGCAAGCGAACCCGATTTTGGAAGCCTTTGGTAACGCCAAAACAGTGAAGAATGATAACTCATCAAGATTCGTAAGACATGCTTTTAATTTGTTTGGATAGTTTTCACTTTTAATATTTCTTTCAGGGTAAATTTATACGGATTAACTTCGATGCCTCCGGCTATATAGCTGGAGCTAATATAGAAACTTATTTATTGGAGAAATCACGTGCCATAAGACAAGCAAAATTCGAAAGGACTTTCCATATATTTTACCAATTACTAGCGGGAGCATCTACAGAACAAAAGAGTAAGTATTGCGTATACAACTTCATTAACGAATACGTCATAAAAATATCTTCTTTGCAGAGGAATTTATATTAGAAGAACCTAAAACGTATCCTTTCTTGAGAGAAGACAATCACATCGTCCCCGGCGTTGATGACGCTGCCGAATTCCAGGCGACCGTTCGTAGCATGAACATCATGGGTATGACTCAGGAAGACTTCAGCGCTATCTTTAGAATTGTCTCTGCTGTCATGCTTTTCGGGACTATGCAATTCAAACAAGACAGAAATTCGGATCAGGCAACTCTTCCGGATAACACGGTCGCCCAGAAAATCGCCCATCTTCTCGGTCTGTCGGTCACGGAAATGACCAAAGCGTTCTTGAAACCCAGGATAAAAGTGGGCAGGGATTTCGTTACTAAATCGCAGACTAAGGAACAAGTCGAGTTTGCTGTAGAGGCAATCTCTAAAGCTTGCTATGAACGGATGTTCAGATGGCTGGTGACACGTATTAACAGATCGTTGGGAAGAACGAAGAGACAAGGAGCGAGCTTTATCGGTATTCTTGATATAGCTGGTTTTGAAATTTTCGAGTTGAACTCCTTCGAACAACTCTGTATCAATTACACGAACGAAAAGCTGCAGCAATTATTTAACCACACCATGTTCATTTTGGAACAAGAAGAGTATCAACGGGAAGGTATCGAATGGAGGTTCATCGATTTCGGTCTCGATTTGCAACCTACTATCGATCTAATTGACAAACCCATGGGAATTATGGCACTTCTCGACGAAGAATGTCTATTTCCGAAAGCGACCGATAAGACGTTCGTGGATAAACTAGTAAGTGCTCACACAGGTCATCCGAAATTCAAGAAAAGCGACTTCCGCGGCGTAGCCGACTTCTCAATCATCCATTATGCTGGCAAAGTGGATTATTCCGCGGAGCAATGGTTAATGAAAAATATGGATCCGCAAAATGAGAACGTGGTATCTTTACTTCAAAATTCTCAAGATCCATTCGTAACATTGATATGGAAAGATGCCGAAAACTTGGGAAGGGCTAAGGGAATGTTCAGAACAGTTTCCTATTTGTACAAAGAACAACTGGCAAATCTCATGGTGACACTTAGGAATACGAACCCCAATTTCGTAAGGTGCATTATACCTAATCACGAAAAAAGGGCCGGAAAAATCGACGCTCCCTTGGTGCTCGATCAACTAAGATGCAATGGTGTTTTAGAAGGCATCAGAATTTGTAGGCAAGGCTTCCCTAATAGAATACCATTCCAAGAGTTCCGACAACGATACGAACTTTTAACTCCTAACGTTATCAATAAAGGTTTTATGGACGGTAAGAAAGCTTGCGAGACGATGATTAGAAGCTTGGAATTGGACCAGAATTTGTACCGAATAGGTCAATCGAAAATATTCTTTAGAGCAGGAGTTTTGGCTCATTTAGAGGAAGAAAGAGATTATAAAATAACTGATTTGATAGTGAACTTCCAAGCGTTTTGCAGGGGCTTCCTTTCTAGACGTAATTACCAAAAGAGAGTGCAACAATTGAATGCGATTAGAATAATTCAACGAAACTGCTCAGCGTATCTCAAACTTCGCAATTGGCAATGGTGGAGACTTTACACTAAAGTCAAGCCACTCTTAGAAGTAACGAAACAAGAAGAAAAGCTCTTACAAAAGGAAGATGAATTGAAACAAGTCAAAGATAAGTTGGAGCATCATGTCAAGACCGCTCAAGAATACGAAAGAAAATTCCAACAGGCCATGGACGAAAAAACTGCTTTGGCGGAACAACTTCAGGCTGAAGTTGAATTATGTGCTGAAGCGGAAGAAATGCGTGCTCGTCTAACAGCACGGAAACAGGAGTTAGAGGAAATTTTGCACGACTTGGAAGCTCGTATTGAAGAAGAAGAAGAACGGGCAAATACATTGGGAAATGACAAGAAAAAATTACAATTAACCATTCAAGATTTGGAAGAACAATTGGAAGAGGAGGAAGCTGCGAGGCAGAAATTGCAACTGGAAAAGGTGCAATGCGATGGTAAATTAAAGAAGTTAGAGGAAGATTTGGCCTTGAGCGACGACACAAATCAAAAATTAAATAAAGAGAAGAAGGTAAGACAATGATTATTTTTATTTTGAAAAAAAATTAACATTAATATTCACTTAGGTGCTGGAAGAACGATCCAATGACTTAAGCCAAACATTAGCCGAGGAAGAAGAAAAAGCTAAGCATTTGGCCAAATTGAAAGCTAAACACGAAGCAACCATAGCGGAATTAGAAGAACGCCTTCTCAAGGACCACCAACAAAGGCAAGAAGCGGACCGCTCCAAGAGGAAGGTTGAAACGGAAGTTAACGACCTAAAAGAGCAACTGTCCGAGAAACGTTTTCAAATGGAAGAGTTACAATTGCAACTGGGAAAACGCGAAGAAGAACTCGCACAAGCGATGGTCAGAGTCGACGAAGAAGGTGCTATGAAAGCCGGAGCGCAAAAGGCTCTACGAGAACTTGAGAGCCAATTGACTGAACTGCAGGAAGATTTAGAAGCGGAGAAAATCGCCAGAAACAAGGCGGAGAAAATGAAACGAGATCTAAATGAGGAATTAGAAGCTCTGAAGAACGAACTATTGGATTCCTTGGATACTACTGCGGCCCAGCAGGAATTGCGATCTAAGCGTGAACAAGAATTAGCAACATTGAAGAAAACACTAGAAGAAGAAACGCAGTCGCATGAAGTTAACTTGGCTGAATTAAGGCACAAACATACTCAGGAAATATCTACCATTAATGAGCAATTAGAAACGTTGAAGAAGGCTAAGACTGGTTTAGAAAAAACTAAACAATCTTTAGAGGCCGATAATGCTGATTTAGCGACAGAACTTAGAAGTGTTAGCGCAAGTAGACAAGAATGTAAGTATATATTAAAATTAAGGAAAAGAATTAAATGGTTTTTAATGTTTATTCAGGCGATAGAAGGCGCAAACAAGCTGAGAGTCAGTTAGCAGAAATTCAATCAAAATTGGTGGAAGTTGAAAGGTCCAGAACTGAATTAATCGAAAAAGCTACCAAATTACAACAAGAAACTGAAAACATTACCTTACAACTTGAAGAAGCAGAATTAAAGTACGTTCAACATATTTTTAGGTTTAAGTAAATTAACAAACTTTTTATAATTTAGGGCTTCAGCTGCCATGAAGAATCAAGCTACTTTAGAATCCCAATTCACTGAAACTCAAGCAGCACTGGAGGAAGAAACAAAACTGAAACTTGCTCTCAGCTCGAAGCTACGTCAGCTCGAAGCAGATAAAGAAGCTTTAAAAGATCAGTTAGAGGAAGAAGAAGAGGCGAAGAGAAACTTGGAAAAACAGGTTTCTGTATTGAACGTGCAATTACTGGAAGCGAAGAAGAAGGCGGAAGATGAAGCTGAGCAAGCAGCCATTTTAGAAGAGAGCAAAAAGAAATTAGCTAAGGATTTGGAAGCGCTACAAAGACAAGTGGAAGAATTGATGGCTGCCAATGACAAGTTGGAAAAGAGCAAAAAGAAAATCGCGGCCGAATTGGAAGACGCTAACATCGATCTCGAAACCCAGAGAAGTAAAGTCGTGGAATTGGAGAAGAAACAAAAGAATTTCGATAAGGTAATTTTTAATAATTTCGTTACCAAAATATACTAAATATTTTTGAAAATTTTCAGGTGTTGGGTGAAGAGAAAGCAATTTCTGAAAGGGTGGCATCAGAACGCGATTCGGCCGAGAGAGAAGCTCGAGAGAAAGAAACCAGGGTACTTTCACTTAGTAGAGAACTGGACGAATCGAATGAAAAGATCGAGGAACTCGAACGCGTCAAGAGACAGTTACAAGCTGAACTTGACGAACTAGTTAATAACCAAGGAACCGCTGATAAGAACGTTCACGAATTGGAAAAGGCAAAGAGATCCCTCGAAAGCCAGCTGGCGGAATTGAAATCGCAAAACGAAGAATTAGAGGATGAGCTTCAACTAACCGAAGATGCCAAACTTCGTCTCGAAGTCAACATGCAGGCTTTAAGGGCGCAGTTCGAGAGAGACATACAAGGTAAAGAAGAACAAGCCGAGGAAAAACGACGGGGCATATTGAAACAGTTGCGCGATTTGGAAGCAGAACTTGATGAAGAGCGCAAACAAAAGAGTGCTGCCGTACAAGCGAAGAAGAAACTTGAAGGTACGTCTTGTGATTTTTAGAAAATGTTTGGAAAATATTCTAATATATTACTTAATGTTTGTAGCCGATTTGAAAGACGCAGAAACTCAAGTCGAATTGCAATCTAAAGTTAAAGAAGATGCACTGAAACAACTTAAAAAATCACAGCAACAGTGCAAAGAAGCGACAAGAGATGCCGAAGAAGCTCGAGCTGCCAGAGATGAATTGGCAACTAGCTGTAAGGATGCTGAAAGGAAAGTGAAGGCGTTAGAAGCTGAAATACTTAGCGTAACCGAAGATCTGGCTAGTTCTGAACGCGCAAGAAGAACTGTTGAAGCCGAAAGGGACGAATTATTAGAAGAAATGAATAATAATGCAAACAAGGGTAATAAACTTGGTATAAGCAGTATTTCGTTTATTAATTTTCTAATTTTTAGGATCTTTACTTGTCGATGAAAAACGAAGACTGGAAGCACGAATCGCCACGTTGGAAGAAGAATTAGAAGAGGAACAAAGCAATAATGAAATTCTTGCGGACAGAGCACGAAAATGTCAAATGTCATTAGACCAACAGGCAACAGAGTTAGCCAATGAAAGGGCAACCGCACAGAAACTAGAATCGTCAAGATTACTGCTCGAGAGGCAAAATAAAGAACTTAAGGCTAAATTAGCCGAACTTGAAACTGCTCAACGTACAAAAACAAAGGCTACAATAGCTGCTTTAGAAAGTAAAATAACAAATCTAGAAGAACAGCTGGAGGTAATTTGTTTCTTGTTTCTTAAAAGTAAAGGGTGTTTCAAATTTCGCGGTTTTTTTAAAGAATAAATAAAACACATAATTTGCATTCACTTTCAAAAACTTTTTATTGGTAATTGAAGTATCAGTTATGACTGCCAAATGTCCTCCTCTTGCAGCTCCACAGATGTCCACTCTTTTGTTAAAATTTTCAATAACATTTTGACATAATTGAGGCTCTATCTCACCAATGACACGAATAATTTCATTTTTCAAAGCAGGAATTGATTGTGGATTGTTTTTATAAACTTTTCACATAACCCCAAAGAAAATAGTCTAACGGTGTCAAATCACATGATTTTGGTGGCCAATTAACATCACCGTTTCTTGAGATTACACGTCTAGGAAATTTTTCTCTATAAATCAATTGATTCGTGTGCAAAGTGAGGTGTAGCACCATCCTGTTGAAACCACATATCCTCTAGATCAATCGTCATTAATTCAGGCCATAAAAATTCGGTTATCATCCGATGATATCGATCACCATTGACAGTTACAGCTTCACCAGCAGCATTTTTAAGGAAGTAATGTCCAGTTACACCACCTGACCATAATGCACACCAAACAGTAACTCGTTTAGGATGCATAGATTTCTCATGAATAATTCGTGAAATTTCCTAACCCCCAGATGCGGCAATTTTATTTATTAACCCAAGTTCAAAATGTGCCTCATCGGAAAACGTTATTTTTTTGAGAAAAATCAGCTGGTTGTTCATTGATAAAATTGACAAATGAACGACGTTTTAAATGATCTAATGGCTTCAATTCCTGTATTATTTGAACCTTATATGCCTTCAGAGCTAAATCCTTGTGGAAAATAAGCCATGTTGTTGATCCACTAAGTTCAAGTTGTTGTGAACGTCGTTTAATGGACTTTTCAGGATCTTCAGCAACACTTTCACGAACCAAATCAATATTTTCCTGTGAACTACCACTACGACTGTATTTTTCACTTTTTTGATCTTCCACGGAACCGGTCTCTTAAAATTTTTTAATAATTCGACGAATAGTGCTTTCAGATGGACGATTATGTAAACCATAAAATCCACGTGGTTTTCTAAAAACTCTTTTCACAGATCGTTGATTTTCATAAAATAATTCAACAATTTGATTGTTGTACCGTGTACGAAGCCATTTTTATAAATGTCATACATCACACTTTTTAAATGTCCACATACCCAGACAAATTCAGTGCGCTATCTGTATTTTATTTATTCTTAAAAAAAACCGCGCAATTTGAAACACGCTTTACAGTGAGTGTTAAACTTGCTAAATAATATTTAAAATTTTAGGGACATAATATATTGCAACATAACATACATCGAAACACAAACTTTGAATCAATTAAAAAAACATTTTTTTTAGATCGAAGCGAAGGAACGTTTCACACAGCAAAAGACCAACCGCAAGATGGACAAGAAACTTAAAGAACTCGTGCTCCAATTGGAAGACGAACGCAGACACGCCGATCAGTACAAAGAGCAAGTCGAAAAGGGCAATGCCCGCGTCAAAGCGCTCAAACGACAACTGGACGAAGCCGAAGAGGAGATCAGTAGAGAAAAAGCTCAGAAACGCAAAGCTCAAAGGGAATGCGAAGATATGCTCGAATCGCACGAGTCGATGACCAGAGAAATCAGCAATCTTAAGAGCAAACTTAGGTAACGCAATAACTTTCTTTGTAATACCTTTACTGCTCTGTAGTTTGAGATTAGGTAGTTTTCATTATTATTCTTTACAGCATTAAATCATGATGTGATAGAGCTTCTTCCACAGTGCAATATAGTAATTCGATGTGGTATGTCTATGCTGTGTGTTTTAAACATTTTATATTTGTATATATACATGTATATATATATATTATACAAGCTGATGTTTGTGTGTGTATTTTTTGCATGAAAAGTCGACATTTTCAAAATGCATGTTTTATGTACAATACAACATATCTTCACAATTCATTTTTATTCTTAAAATTGAAAATGTACGAATAGAACCGCGCAACGATATAAGTATGTAATCGCACCTTTCTTCGGAAACGAAAATATGTATTAGTAACACATTCAGTACAACTCAAGATGTAGAAATAAGATCGTATTTACGATCTAGTACTCCCTATCTTATAATACGTGTTTTTAAGTATATAACGGGTGGGTCATCTATCGGTTTAAATTTGAACCACCGGTTATTTCGAATCTGGCAATACTTATGTCATCCTATTCTGTCACAAAATTCAGTATATTATCTCCACTGAACGAAATGAATCGATTTACGCTTGAGCAACGTTGGGATTTATTGGAAATTTATTTCCAAAACAAAGACAATTGGTCGGAAATTGCACGAAAATGTCGTACAAAATGTCCATCAACATCAACTCGTCATCATTCTCAAGAATTGAACATTTCACGCACCAGTTTACGTCGAATTTTGCGAAAAGATCTCGATATGACGCTTTACAAAGTTCAATTGGTTCAAGAGTTGAAGCCGCATGACCATCTGCTTCGTTAGATGGGCCAACGAGAAACTACACGATGATATCGATTTTGCCAAAAAAATCATCTTTTCGGATGAAGCTCATTTTCATCTTGGTGAGTACGTTAACAAACAAAATTGCCGTATTCGGGGCTCAGAAAGCCCACACGTGGTCTTACAGAAGCCAATGCACCCATTACGAGTGACTGTTTGGTGCGGCTTGTGGAGCGGAGGCATTATTGGCCCATATTTCTTTGAAAATGAGGGTGGCGCAACCATTACGGTCAATGGAGACACCTATCGCATCATGATAACCGATTTTTTTTGTGCCCGCTCTTCATGGTATTGATGAGAACGATGTTTGGTTTCAACAGGATTGTGCAACTTGCCACACATTTCATGCCACAATCGATTTATTGCGTCAAACGTTTGATGGCCGTTAAAGACAAGTGTTATGCCGACAAACCAGAGACAATTGAGCATTTGAAGGCCAACATTCGTGATGCCATTGCCGAAATACGACCCCATACGCTCGAAAAAGTGCTCGAAAATTGGTCCGATCGAATGGGGTACTGTGAGGCCAGCCGCGGCAGTCATGTGAATGAAATAATATTCCATCTGTAACGGGAACAATTGTACTTCACAACAAAAAAATAAATTTGGCAAAATTACAAACCGTTTTTGTTTTATTGCATTTTTAAATTTAAACTTTTAAATGGCCCACCCGTTATATACTTATATCTCCGTTTTCCTTTCAAAATAATTAAATCGGTCCACGTGTGTTGGTTATGCAATTATATGATAATCTTCATGCTGACGTCAATTATTACAGAAAAGGATGGCTCATCTTGTTATTGATTTCGAAAGTAAATACAAAAATAATTAATAAAAGAGGAAAAAACAAAGATAATAACTTCTAAAGGGTTCTTCATTAAGAGGAGCGACGCATTTCATTTTTAAAATAAAACACAGATATGAGAAATTCAGTTAATACCATTATTCATGGAATACATCATTCAAATGTCTTTCATGGAAGCGCAGACAAAAATGAATCCATTTTACCCAATTTTTTACCACTTTTTCACATAAATTGGGTATAGTGCCAGCAATGACATGTTCAATGTTGATCTGTATGTCGTGTTATGTTTTCTATTTTTCTGACGTGAACTAATTTAAAATGTGGAAATATAAATAATAATTCGTCTTTCAGCAAGTGAATTCTTTGATTGTCATTGTGGCAAGTGGTCTTATTAAAACCACGTGTCCACGTCGAGATCATCAAATTCGGACCAAAAAATTCAGTCAATATAGAAAGATGCTGAGTTCGATTCGCTGTAATGAAGTTACTAACATTCAACAACTCTTCTAGCATGAAACGCACACCAAACAGTAGTCAATTTAGGTGGATGCAATGCTTCTTCATGAATTATTTCGGTTTTCAAACGAAATACTGCAGTTTTGCCGTATCTGGTCTGTTTTGATAGAAATGTACCTTACTTGAGCAGACAACTTTCGCATAGATTTATTGTGGATAGTAGCCATTCATTGTCCGAGGTCTCAAACAACATTTTCATTTAAAAACGCTTACGTTTTAACACACTACCTTAAATCTCTTAACTTGTTTTGATGTGTGAAATTGTCAGAAGCTATATCTGCATTAGGAAATTCAGTTACAAATTGCTAAGGCCATGATTGCATGGAGTATGTCTAGGATCCATTTTCATTTAATGTTGCACTTCGAAGGATGCTGAGAGGCCGGGAAGGCGAAGAACCTTAGTTACGGAGAAAAACGTTACTACTGTAAGGAAAATGCTCGGCGAGGACAGGCGAGTGACCTACCAACAGATAGAGGGTACTTTAAGCATAAATGCATCAGCAATTCGTTCGATTCTGCATGATCATTTGCACGTGAAGAAACTTTGTTCTCTCTGGGTGCCGCATCGACTGACTGAAGAGCAGATGACACGACATGTGACTTGGTGCCGAAAGATGTTAAAAAAATTTAATAAGGAACAATCTCGGTATGTGAACAACATCGTGACAGGGGAAGAGACTTGGCTATACTATTACGATGTGCCGACCAAAGCTTAAAACAAAGTTTGGCTCTTGATGATGAGGACACACCCGTAGTTGTCAGAAAATCCCAATCTGTAAGGAAGAAAATGATAGCTGTATTTTTCAAATCCGAGTGGAATTGTGGAACGCGTCGTTTTGGACAGACAGTCACAGCTAAGTGGTATACTGAACAGTGCCTGCCTAAAGTCATTGGATCTATGAAGAACCTGCGGCCAAAGTCAAGAATGGACACCTGGTTTCTCTATCACGATAATGCTCTAGCTCACCGCGCCAAAGCCTGCACCGAGTATTTGACTACGACAGGATTGAAACTTCTCGAGCACCCTCCCTACAGTCCAGATCTTGCTCCCTACGGCTTTGCATTGTTCTCGCTGTGAAAATGAAGCTAAAAGGGAGGCGGTTTTCCAGTGATGAGGACCTTCTACGGGCTTGGGACAACAAGTGTGCTTTACTCCCCAGTCAAACTTAGCAGAACTGGTTTAAAGATTTTGGTTTCGGAGGACGGAGAGGTGTCTTGAGTGTAGAGGAAATTACTTTGAAAAAATTAAATAAACAAAGCTGTATTCCAAAACTTTCCAAGTGCCCTTTGTAAGTTATGTTCAAATGATGAATTAACCCAAATTCGTATACACTAAAAACTAGGTTGTTGTAGAAATAGAAAATAGTTTATACCATTTTTATTTGCAGTTAAAATGTAGCCAATAAACAATTAATTAAACAAATAAAAACTCACAACCAGCGTTACAATGGAAATAAGTTGTATTCCAATGTAATTAATGGTAATTTACTATCAAAAAAAGCAAATAATAGGACGATAAATCAACTGTTGAACAAAACACGGACTGCCTGACGTATCCTGGTATAGGACAAAACGATCGTTGTGGTACTTTGTTTCGACAATAAATTATTTTTATTAATTACATTGTAATTTGGAAACAGCCGATAAGTCGCACGATGTCACTGTTAGAATATTAAGCAGAAATTCTGATACATGCTTTCAAAATGACATTGGTACTTTCACTTTTATCCAAGAGATGGAAGTATAGTTTTCTCATCTCTTTATATGAACGTTTGTATTTCATTCTTAGTCACATAGTTTAGAACGGTCATTGCTACATTAGAAAAAAAATAGATATATTTAAACAGATCTGTAAAAATGAAGTAATTACTAATGTTGAACAAACCTTCAGGTTCGCAGTAGTGTACAGCCTCGCCGGGAAGGCTGAATATGTACGGTTATAAATAAAATAAATAATATTTGTAATTTTAACGTAGGAAAACGATTTAGAAATTTATTTACACCTGTCGCAGTTAACAATCCACTTCTGCGTAACATGATATCAGCTATCGACAATGCGCGTGCACCCCTCCCATCGGTTCATGTAGCTGGTTACCGGTAGAATTGTTCAGCCCAAGCGATCGTCCATAAGATCCTTCATTTCATACAGAAGATGAAACGCTCTATAAAAATACACTGAAGGCGGGAGTTTCTTTATTTACACAAAAAGCGGCCATCTTAATCAAAATGAATTTTTTTTTCCATTTCATTAGATTAAAGTGAGCCGAGCACAATTGGTCGATACACATGCTAAAAATCAACTTGCATCAACTTGATGCTGTTGCCTTTTATAATACTTTACGCTTTAAGTGTGCTTTCAAATGCCTTGCATTACTTCTGGGTCATTGCAACCCGGTGGATCGTTCCACCTTACTTATTACTTACGGAATTCTATACATTTTTAAGAGAAACAAAATGAAGTAATATTTTTTTCGATGTTGAATATTACAAATTTTTGGAATTAATAAAAAATCTTTTAATTCATATAAAGTAGAATCTATTTGTAGTGTTTGTAAAGCTATTTATTAGATGTTCTTTTTAATAAATTTATTTATTAAATCAGAAAAATTGTAAAAATTATTAAAAGAACATCTTCCGATATTATTTTATTTCACGCTTTGTATATTTGTTGAATGTTTTTTTGTGCATTTTCTCATTTAATTGGGTGTGTTTTTTAAATTGTGTCTGTTTGTAATATAGTGACGGTTCAAAATTTTAAAATGATGAAAACGTATTTTATCTATTTTAAATAAATGGAACCATAATTTAAATTGATTTTTAAAAATAAATATATGCGTATATGCAGTGAAATCTAATAACACTAACAATTTCATAAAACTGACGACAGTATTTCGCTTTATTGTAATTATTCCCTTTTTTTATACACAAAAATCGTTTTTCACGTCCTTAAGCTACCAGATAAGCATAAAGTAGAATACATAGTCACGCTTTACATGAAAATTTTAATTTTATATTTAAAAGAAGGGGAAATAATAAACTCTCGTTAAGTAAAGAGAAATAATTTATTCTTGTTACACATATGATAAAAAATTTATGACAAAAACATAAGAAAGAACTGCTTTCTAATGGACTTAACTGTTTGCTCGAGATTTCATCAGACCGCCATTCCTCTTTGCATTGAATGCACCAAGTTTTTAAATAATCCAAGTACAAACCTTCTTACCGTGCCCATTGTGAGTCCTGTATATTAAATTAGTTTTATTTTTGATTTTTGTTAATAATTTCTGAACGCCATTTGCCAACAATATTTTATAAGACTATCTGTACTATTTCCAGGTCATGTCAGGTGTTGGGTAGCATTTTTCTCAATAAATTTTGTCACATATTACGATATAATTTTTTTAAACCAGGAAACGTAAAGAATGAAAGCAATATCTATCTAAATTGTCGCAAAATAATAACAATAATTAATCTGTCTTAGCTTTTTTGTATAATGAAATGGTGCAAAGTCGTCCTGAAAAATTCAATGCCGAGTAGGTACAAATTGTTATTCGATAAATGTCTGCAAAAGTTCGTTTAAAATGTAAAAATAATCATCCGTCTTTAACGTGCCATCAATAAAATATAACGGATCTAATCCCTTGCCAGAAATGCAACCCCCAAACCATTAATTACATTTGTGTAAAAGCTTACTACTGTTGTGCGTGCGAAAGAACTTTGCTTTAAGAGTTTCTTCCGGTTTCTTCTGTTGCAGTTGGTGTTTATGGTATATAAATTTTAATTTGATTCACCTGAAAAGATCGTAGTTTCCTAATGCCTTATAGTCCATTGTAAATGATCTTTTGCCCATTTCCATCGACCGAGCAGACTGCATCTTCTTTTTATTTTACAAGCGGTTTCTTTCTTCCAGGCCGGAATGATTTTAAACCTACAACGATAAGTGTCTTCTATAAACTGTAGTGATTCTCTGCTATCTGCTTCTGGGTTTCCAGGCTGGAACCCAGAAGCAGATAGCATGGATCACGACCGCGGAAGCCAACGTACCACATGTAGTGATTCTCATTTGCACGGTAGTTATTTCACACTGAATTGCGTCAAATGACTGCTTCGTAACTTCTTCAACATCGATGCTCTATTTTTTAAACACATTCTTTTCAAGACACAACCAGTTGTGGCCCCCTTCTCCCTGCTACCAACTGTTCTTTTAGTAGAGCCTGTTTTATTGTATCTGTTTCAAAAATAATATGCCGCATCAGATATGTCGCATCGAGAGATTTTCTTTTCTTAAATCCAATATAACGGGCTTTTCTTCTCCATTAATTAATTTCTTGAATCTGGACATTATTACCTAATGAAATTCTAAGTGTCCGCTACTTTAATCCGCTTAGTGTTCGGATTTCATTTCACACTATTGTAGTTAGATACAAGGTGCGTCAGAAAAATTTAATGTACTTCGAACGACCAGTATATACCTTATAGAAGTAGTGAAATAAAGAAAAACACAATTGAATCCTTGGGGCTTACTATTTAGTAATCACCATGCCGCTGTGGACAAAAAGTATCATGTTCGTGTACGACAACAACGTCGTGAGTAGAAATTTTGTTATTGAAGTTCATCTTTATTTTTCGACGACATTCCATTATCAGATGTTACAATAATGCCCCAAGTTGCAACATATTGTTAAACTGGATTGAAAACTGAAAAACCGATCTATGGAAAGCGTGATGAAAAATAAGCCTTCCGAAAGAATTCAAAGTGTTCGTACGCCAAAAATCATTGGCCGATATAGGGAAGTCGGTCATTAAAAGCTCTGAACCCTGCTTCGCTATGATGTTCTGGGTTTACATTGTCAAGCGGATCTTAGATAAGGATTTAGATAGATACCACCTTAACAGTTTTCTAATCGGTTAAAAGTTGCAAGATGTGGATTTTCAACAACCTATTTTTTGTCAAATCATGCCCACAATTCTGAAAGAAAATGACAACGCAATTCATGATGAGCGGCGAAGCTTTCTTTTACATTAACGGAACATTCAATAAACAAAGTTGCTGACGTTAGACTTTTGAAAATGCTCAATGCTTGTACTAACGATGTATCAATGATGAAAAATTTTTTACATTGACATTGGACCCCTGTAAAAGCTCAATGCTTGCACTAACGACCACTGGACAGTCCTAAGATAACGGTGTTATGCCCTTAACTTAACATTATCGGTTCCTTGTCTCAATGATTGAAAAATTTCCAACCCATGAACTATACAGAAGAAGGATAAATCTTTCTCGACGTAGCATTATCTGTTCGTTGTGTCTCAATCATTCAAAATTTTGCACTCACGAACTACGCAAAAGGTTAAATCAAAATGTGATTCCAACATAAGAGGGGCGTCTTCCCGCACTGTTGCTGCTTCAATAATAATTTTATTCTCCTACAGACTCTTGTGGAATTACCTCAAAATACACGTACAATATAAAGCCACGCATCCTGGACAAACTAAAGAGATTTATTCGGGAGTTATTAGCTAAAGTCGATAGGGGAAGGTAGATCAAAACAGTCACACGTTGATGTTACAAGCAAGACGATTGGCATTTATCAAATGCTCTCTTCAAACATAAAATGACGACATTTACAGAGCATTATTTTGTTACGCTCCTTATCCTTATCTTTTTCACGGTAAATTATTTTTTGTCATTTAGACAGATAGTGGTATTGCACTTAAAACAAAGATACATGAGAGCAGCTGACATGTGACACGTTCGCTTTACGGCAAGCGCACGAAAATATCTTTCTTTAAAATTTATAGGTTATGTTTTTCTAAAATTTGTACATTAATTAGGAAGAAAAAAGTTCGAACTGTATTTAGAAATGCATTTTTCTATTTGAGTACCCGAGTAGTTGATTGTACAATTAAAAAACACCCAATAACTCGCGCTGCACACCTGTTTGAATAAAAAAAATCCCAGTAAGCGCTTATGCTAACAAAACAATGCAAAGTGTGTTTGTCGTTGTTAACATTGACAATTTTACATATTTCAGAAGAAATATCATTATAAATTTCTTCTTTTAGGAGAGGAACTGGCGGCATGGGCCTTTCTTCATCACGTCTCAGTTCTTCCAAACGGGGCTCTATACAAACCAGCGGAAACGGGTCTGGCGACGACTCGACCACACAGGACGAAACAATAGACGGCGACGATGGACCCAATTAAAACATGAAATCGGTTTAATTAACTGATATTATCCTGACGATGATCACACAATATACGAAACGAGTAAAATAAATCGTATTCACCACACAAACTTACGAATAGATGTCTTGAGTAATTATCAGTTAATTAAATTGCTTGATTGTGTGTATATATATTCATAAAACAAGTACTTAGCCATAAAATTTTTATATAAAAAGTAATCGTCTATGGTTTTTTATTATTTTCTAATGGAACAGGAGTTGTACATACATGGAAATGTTTGGTATCAAATACTGTTTGAATTAATTCAATTGTTTGAAAATCAAGTTAACTTACTTTTTATATAAAAAAAACAGCAAACGCGACACATTATTCAATTATTTTTTTTTATATAAATCTATATTTAGTCGTGAAAAAGCCAGATTTTTTATTAATTATTATTATTACTATGTTTATTTTTCTTTTAATTTATTTTTAGTTCGTGTACTATTATTTCTTATTTAATATATAATTCTAATCGCCGACATTTTTTTTATAAATTTGAAAATATTACAAAGTTTTATTATATAATCATATATTGCTTGCGCATTTTTTTAGTCGGCTTTTTGTACCAGTTTTGCATTCTATTATATGTCTATATATATATAAATTATATATAAACATCTATATATATATTGGGTAATTATAATTGTGAGACGGACTTTCTGCTATCTTTTCATTTCATATTAGATGTCAATATTTAACCGATGACGGGGCGTACGTGAATTTTTGATACCACTTTACATTTGTAGATTGATTTAACAAGCAACGTCTTAAGCAAACGCGAACAGTCTCCATTTTGATATTTCATTGTTTCTTCGTTTTTTGTATAAACAGTAAAAAAAAAATTGCATTTTGTATATGTATATATTCTATGTATTAGTATTTTGGGGTACGGTCTACATTATACTTTAACAGATTCGATAAATAAATCAGAATTTACTATGTTGTGTTTTCTTTTTTTTTTTTTTGGTCTTGTTCAAGACAGATTTTGCATCTTTTATACTACAACCTAATGATTCTTAACCTATTTTCCTTTCCTTCAAAGATACGAGGATAGTTTGACAAGTAGCGAGAATGACACATAGGCGGCGCTCTAATTAGTAAAGCAAATGCATTATAATTTAGGTTGCCTATTTATGTTTATATTCCGATATTTAGATAAATCGGTTGATTAGTTTATTTTTGACAGCTGATTGAAAAAGAAGCAACAAGTCGTTTTGTTAAAATGGAAAAAGCAGAGTATCGTGCGGTGATTAAATACTTCGTAATTAAGGGTATGAAAGCTACCGAAATAAAAGATGAGTTACGGGAAACATTAGGTGAATCTGCTCCATCATCCGCCACAATAAGTAGATGGGTAAATGAATTTAAACGTGGTAGAACAAGCTGTGTTGAAGCGCGCTCAGGAGCACCCAAAATCGTGACTTCTAAGGAAATGATTATAAAAATCCATAATATTATTACGCAAGATCGACGGCTCAAAGTGAGAGAGATAGCAGACATTGTAAACATTTCAACAGAACGCGTACACCACATTTTAACGAAGGAATTGGGCATTTCCAAGCTTTCGGCAAGATGGGTGCCGCGATTGCTTACGACTCATTATAAGCACACTGAATGAGCGAGTTGTAGAGGGGTGAGTAGGCGCATTGGGGGCGTGGCCTGTGCAGCGACTCATGATTAGTATAAATACGAAGTTTCATTGTTATTAGACAGTTAGTCTTTGAGCTATCGTCAACCAAGTAACATAATCAGGAGTGAAAAGTGAAATATGGAAAAAAATCGAATATCGTGCCGTTATAAAGTTCTTTACCAGGCAAGGAAAATCAGTCGCGACCATAATGAATGAGATGTCATTGGTTTACGGCGACTCTTGTCCAGGAAAAACCATGGTGTACAAGTGGCATAGTTTATTTAAACAAGGAAGGGAATCCCTTGAAGACGACCTGAGGCCGGGCAGGAGCATTGAGGTGACCACACTTATCCAAAAAGTTGAAGAAATTGTACTCGAAGATGCTCGATTAAAGAAGAAACAACTCGCAGAAATGGTTGGAGTATCCGATACAACAATTTTTAAAATCCTACACGATCATCTCGGCATGTCTAAGGTCAGCGCAAGATGGGTGCCGAGAATGCTCACGCCGCCGCAAAAACAACAGCGCGTAGTGTTCGCGTGCATTTTTGGACCTCTGTAATGAAGACAAGGATGGTGTATTGAGTGGAATTGTTACTGGAGATGAATCTTCGGTTCATCATTATGAACCTGAGTCCAAACAAGACTCCATGCAGTGGCATAAAAAGGGCACAGCACCTCCCAAGAAATTTAAAGTGTCACAATCAGCTGGGAAACTCATGGCAACGGTATTTTGGGACTCGGAAGGAATATTGTTGATTGATTATAAAGATAAAGGTGTTTCTATAACCGGAGAATATTACGCTTCAATATTAGAGCGACTAAAAGAAGCCATTAAAGAGAAAAGACGGGGAAAATTGACAAAAGGTGTTCTGCTTTTGCACGATAACGCGCCCGTCCACAAGAGCCGCGTTGCGTTAGCTGCCCTGCATAAGGTGGGCTTCGAAATTGTGAATCACCCACCCTACAGCCCAGACCTGGCCCCGAGTGATTATCATCTGTTTCCGAAAATGAAAATAGAGCTGCGGGGTAAAAAATTTACTGCCGATGATGAAGTCAAGGAGGCAGTTTCGGCGTGTTTTGCAGATAAAGAGAAATCATTTTTTTATGAGGGTAAAAATAAATTAATTGAAAGATGTGAAAAATGTATCCGTCTTGCAGGTGAATATATTGAAAAAGAAAAATAATTTGGTTTTTTTATTTCCACCCCTTGTCCCCCATTCCGCGAATATAAAAACGCTCCCTCGTACTTAGATAAGTATAAATACTTATGCGCTATAGTATATGTAGTAACAAGGGACTAAAGTACGTCTTGGAAAATTAAGCATGAAACTTTTTTGAATCACTTACGTAAAAAAGTCATATCAAATAAAACACACTTTTTGCAATAAAATTCTTTATTCACTGAGTGATGTTTAACGTCTGTGAATCATAAATACAATAAATTTAAATTGTTAAAAATGCGAATAAAATACAAATAATAAGACTCTATTAATGAAATATTAAGGCCAATTATCCTTCGGAACACATATGAAGGATTTATCAGTCGCTCGTTCTCATTCACTCCAAAAACCTCCACCATAACAGTTTTTAATTTGCTGCTGTAAGAATTGTCAATAACTATAAAAAAAAAGGTAATGCAATAGATTTACACGCGAAATATATGTAAAACAAGAGAAACACGCAACGGCTGCTGGTACGAACAAATTCATTTGAGGATGTCTTGTTCTTTTTTCTGATCATCGAACATTTTGTATTCGAATGTTTCGTGTATAAAAGAATGCAAAGCTTCACGGGAAAATACTGTCAATATAATCGTATAAAAATACTAACTACTTATGCCAATAACATATTTTTATGAACATACAACTGCTCGCGACCCTAAGACTTTTAACATTGAAAATAGAGAAATGATTTGTACTCTGCCAATTCTTTTTAAAACACAAAGCAAGAAATTTAAATCTTATCTAATTATTATTGTACTCGGTTTTCATCTCTTAGAATCAGGAGTCAGCTTAACAATATAAAAATGTTTAAATATTAGTATTAATTAAAAAAAATGTCTTATGTACTGATACTAAGACAGTATGAAAAATATATTCTACATCAAAATGTATTACTTATTAAGAGAAAAAATTGAGCCTTTCGCATTTTTCGAATTCTCAATTCTTGTGTGTTATGTACACGCGCGCGTTTTTTTTCTTTACCATTTTTCCGCAGAAACAAACCTGGTCCCACGATTGTCTATCACAAATTAAAGACTAAATTTTGTTATACAATGAAAGATAACGAACAACAAATATACAATAATATTTAAGACGTCATTGACTAACTAACCTTGACTCAATTCAAAGAAATACGAAAAGCTCAAGTAAATGTCGATATGGCATAAAAATGTAGGCCTGTTTAGGCTCCACCGTTGGCTGGACATTCGGAGTCCAGCTCCTCAGCTAGAGCTAACGGAGCCTTGAGAAGAATATCACTCACTTGAATTCTTTTAATCTGGAATACAGAAAAGTTTATGTGGATTATGTAACTTAACATGAAATGATTTTTATGAGGCGTAATCAGATAGTATACAGTAAGTACATGCTAAGAAGCCCTTGTTAATATCTAACTAACAGAGAATGTGATTTATTTATATGCAGATTCAAATAATTTATAAAAAGAAAATAGTCACTTGTTAAGCCAAATAAATTTCTTGACAATTGACTATTTTCAAGTTTGATTGATGTTCAATCACAAGAAAATCATCCCTAAAAATTAACAGTTTGACATAATTTACATTTAACTAATTAATATTGAAAGCATATTATACAAGGGTGGCCGTTTATATTTCGAGCATAGCAAAAAAAAAAAAATTTATTATCGAAAATAGTTTTATTGCTTTTCAAAATATTGTCCTTGAAAATCGATGCACTTTTGCATTCTTTAAACCAATCTGAAAAGCATTGCTGCCACTGTGAAGGCGATATCTCCAAAAAACGAGTTTTGAATGCCTCAACTGCCTCTTCCGGCGTAGAAAACCGTTGCCCACGAAGTTTATTCTTTATGTGTGGGAACAAAAAGAAATCACAAGGTGCTAGGTTAGGCCGTACAGCGGATGGCTCATCAATTCATTGTTTTGCCCGGTCAAATATTCAATTGTTTGAAACGATTTGTGAGAGCTCGCATTGTCATGGTGGAGAATGATCTGTCATTTTCGGTTTGTTTTCCTTATTTCTTCAAAAACTTTTGGCAAACAAATAGTTCTGTACCATCCGGAATTGACCGTTCTACAACTCTCTAGAGGCACGGTTGCAACCTGACCGATTTTTCCAAAAGACAGACGACCATTCGTTTTGACATGCTTGACAACTTTTATTATTTCGGCTCATCTTGGAATACTCACACAGTCAACTGCTGTTTACGATCGGGCTCATACGTATAGATCCAAGATTCATCACCTGTAACGACTTTATAAATGTTCTCTGAAACACCGCCACTGTATTTTTTGTGCATTTCTTGGCACTAATCGACGGGAGTCCTTTTTTGAGCGGTTGTCAAATTATGTGCTACCCAACATGAATATAGCTTCTTAACGGCTAAATGTTCATGCAGGATCTTATGCACGCTGGTGTTACTAATACCTAAAGATGCCTCGAGCTCACGGTATGTCACATTATGGTCTTGCATTATCAATTCAGACACTGCATTAATGTTTTCCGACACAACAACATTTGTGGGACGACCATCACGAAATTCATCGTCCAAAGAACGCCGTCCAAGTTTGAATTCACTATATCAACGACACACTGTAGTTTTCGATGGTGTTTAATCACCATATAAAGAATTCAGCTCGTCGACACATTCTTGTTGAGATAATCCACGCTGAAAGTTATGAAAAATAATGTATTGTCAAAAATGAGAAACTTCACGATGCAATCATTACTGTTATTAAGGCAACACTAACAATGTTGCCAGTTCCCGAAATACAAACGGTTACCCTCGTAGTTTCTGCATGATTTTTAAATGATCTGATATATAAATTTTAATGAAAATGTTTTAATTCGATTGACAAATGAAAACTAAAACTTTTTGCCGCCTAAAACCAATTCTATTCTTCATGATAGACAAAGGAAGTTAACCTTTTAGCAAATGTTATTATACAGATTACATTAAAATGGAATTGTATATTTTCAAAATTCGATTTATTCTTGTATAAAATAGCTTCTTGTTGCAGATATTTCTTATATGAAGCAGTCCGTGCGTCAAGCAGTAGTTAATTTATTGCCCGCAAGTTTCACCCTAGACAAAAAAACTTGATCGAATTTTAAATTAATGACTTGAAACTTTATCACCATGTATATGTAGTTTATAATACATTTATTTGGCACCTGTGAAGTATAGTTATTTTTTAAATTTATCTTCCACATTATTTCATTAACATTCTAGGTAAATATCTGCAAAGCCAGCGGTCATAAAGCGCATATTCTTCACCCACTCGTACTCCTTACGCTGTTCCCTCAACTCATTCACATTCCATATCTGGCAAAGTATAATTTACATTATCAAAATAAACAAATTGCATTACATTGCCATGATCACATAAAACCTAACGAAATTATTACCATATATACGTATTTCGACAACTAAGTTGTCATCATCAGCAGATAATTAAACAGTGTCGCACCTGGAAAACTACCGTTGAAAGCCAAAACGCGCCTGCGCACAGATCGTGTGCCGTGTTTCGTACGGGTATTTTGCCATAGTTTTCCAGGTGCGACACTGTTTAATTATCTGCTGATGATGACAACTTAGTTGTGGAAATACGTATACAGAATACGAAAATTAATGTGGGAAGGGGTTATATACCAACTTTCAGTGATTAAGTTAAGCAAATACAGGCCCCATCAAAACTACCTAATCGTATACTTCGGTACCAAAAAATTTTTTTTCAACGGACGTGTCTATCCCATGCTAAAACAATGCCCTTGACCAAAAACTATTTTTAAAATTATACTGGAATTTCTATCCCATCACCGGCTACAGATGCATCTAAAGTAAGCCCCTAAAATAACGAGACACCTTCTTGCGTATAGACAACACGTGGCAAATCTGTAACAACTACCTACCTAATTCAAGTTCGTCAAAAAATGTGAAGTCGAACTATGAAGTGCTTAATTTGTTGTAATTCGTGTTGTCTAACCGCAAAAAAGGTGTTACATTGGGGGATTACTGTACACACGTATATAATATATTTAGAACCGGATACACATTAATACTTATTATTTTTTCATCAATTTCAAATATCAATTGGTATTTTAAATAATCTGTATAATGTACTAAGCGATTGTATATTTGTGAATTCTTTACAGATGTGTTAAAATGTAAAACAAGCTATTAAATATGAAATATTGAAAAAAAATGCAAATCTAACCTCCGTGTGCCGTATGGATCCAGCGGTTGTACTCTCTATGACTACAAAAAGCAGTAAATACATAAAAATAACACAAAATTAAGCAAGGCCTTATTTAACAAAAGGAAAAGCAAAAAATACAACAACATTAACAATCTAAATCTAATTTAATTAATTTTTAGCTACAATTGTAAAAAATAAATTAAAAAAGTGTTAATGTACAGTGATTTCATCGCCACTTGTCTATAGAAATAGTAAATGTTGTATATATAACAAATACTTTTTATGTAAGATACTGTAAATGGCCCTGTCCGGTCAAATGCTTAGGTTGAATTCAGCTACTAACCAGATGTTATCCGTGTAGTCGAAGGGGAGCACATTAAAGATCTATAAACTTTAATGTACATACAAAGAGTACTGGGAAAGTTTTGCAATATGACGCAACAATGAATCGTAGGAAGCTGCTTGTTGCTGCATGTTGAGACATGTTCATACGTGCATAGTAACCGCCGCGCCATGTCGATGGGCTCAGTTATTCATTAGCAGTGAGAGTGTTAAGTGCTTGCGATGGCGTCGTGGTCACGAAATGAGGTAAGGGCAGTTTTGCGTTATAATTTCGTGCGTGGTTTAAACATAGACCAGTGCTTCGAAGAAATGACTCTTGCACTAGGTGATGTTTGTCCACATCGCACAACGATATTCAGGTGGTATACAGAATTCCAGATGGGAAATTTAACTGTGGAGGATGCTGAGAGGCCGGGAAGGCCAAGAACGTCAGTTACGGAGGAAAACGTTACTACTGTAACACCAGCAATTCGTTGGATTCCGCATGATCATTTGCACGTGGAGAAACTTTGTTCTCTCTGGGTGCCGCATCGACTGACTGAAGAGCAGATGACACGACGTGTGACTTGGTGCCGGAAGATGCTAAAAGAGTTTAATAAAGGACAGTCTCGGTATGTGAACAACATCGTGACAGGTGACGAGACTTAGCTGTACTATTACGATGTGTCGACCAAAGCTCAAAACAAAGTTTGGATCTTTGATGATGAGGACACAACCGTAGTTGTCAGAAAATCCCGATCTGTAAAGAAGAAAATGACAGCTGTATTTTTCAAATCGAGTGGAATTGTGGAACGCGTTGTTTTGGACACACAGAAGACAGTCACGGCCAAGTGGTATACTGAACAGTGCCAGCCTAAAGTCATTGGATCTATGAAGAACCTGCGGCCAAAGTCAAGAATGGACACCTGCTTCCTCCATCATGATAATGCTCCAGCTCACCAGGCAGGCCAAAGCCTGCGGCGAATATTTTGACCACGACAGAATTGAAACTTCTCGACCACCCTCCTTACAGTCCAGATCTTGCTCCCTGCCACTTTGCACTGTTCCCGCATGTGAACGATGTGGGACAACGAATGTGCTTTACTCCCTAGTGAAACTCTGCAGAGCTGGTTTAAAGACTGGTTTCGGAGGACGGAGAGGTGTATTGAGTGCAGAAGAAATTACTTTGAAAAAATTAAATAAACAAAGCTGTATTACAAAACTTTCCTAGTACACTTTGTATGTATAATTAATAAAAAAATTCAGTAAATACAGCCCACTGAAATGGTGTCTATATTGTTCAAACATCCTATATTAGAAACGATTTGATGTCAATTTATTTTCATTTAGGTATTACATTATTTAATTTAAACAAATAACAAAAATTCAAATACTAAACAATATATAACAACTGCCAAATTAGAACACCTACTGTAAATTCTGTTACACTCTTTATTTTGAAATCACGTTACTTGTATATTATATAAAGCTTCTTGGTACAGGTTATGTATTGGGTTGGCAACTAAGTACTTTCAGTTTTGTAGTATAAAATAAAACACTTTTTTTTAAGCAAAGAATAGTTTTTAATCAATTATATATTTTCCATTTTGCTCAATGACCTTTTGCCCTCTTTCTTTCAGCTGCATGATTCCGCGCACATAAAATTTCTGGTCCTTATCAGTAAAAAACTGAACCAAGTGCGACTGAAGATCATCGTCATTTGTGAAAGTTTTACCATTCAAAGAATTCTGCATACTTTTCAATGCAATTGAATAACAAATAAGAATACCCCAGAATACTATTAGTCGTTGAGCATACGTTTCGGTTTCCCCCAAATTGAAACCTGAGCTTCCAGTGCGTGTCGAAAGTTGATGATTGACATATGTAAATTTGGAAGTCGTGTTGTTGCCTGGATCTTTTTAAATTTAATCAACACACGCCCATATCTACGCAAAATGATGTTAATAAAATGGGAAACTCGTTTCGTACTTTTGTTTGCACGCCTTCTATGTTGTGTAATTATTTTTACAGCGGATTGGGACAAAAATTTGAAATGTGTGAATCGATTCCAACTTGTATAATAACTAATTACTGATACTGGAATTGCATTATCTTCTAACGAAATAAATACAAGACAGGCTCGTACTTAAATATATTGGGTTGGCAACTAAGTACTCTCGGTTTTGTAGTATAAAATAAAACACTTTTTTTTTAAACAAAGAATAGTTTTTAATCAATTATATATTTTCCATTTTGCTCAATGACCTTTTTCCATCTTTCTTTCAGCTGCATGATTCCGCCCTCATAAAATTTCTGGTCCTTATTAGCAAAAAACTGAACCAGTTGCGAGTGAAGGTCATCGTCATTTGTGAAAGTTTTACCATTCAAAGAATTTTGCAAATTTCGAAATAAATGGTAATCAGATGGTGCTAGATCAGGGCTGTATGGGGGATGTGGCATCACTTCCCAGCCAAGCTCCAATAGTTTCCCACGAGTTGCCAAAGATGTGTGAGGCCTTGCATTATCTTGGTGGAAAACTACACCTTTCCGATTTGACAATTCTGGCCGTTTTTCTTTGATTGTTTCATCCAGTTTTATTAATTGTTGACAGTAAAGAATTGATCGTTTGGTTCCTTGGAAGCAGCTCAAAAAACACAACACCTTTGTAATCCCACCAAACTGACAGCATGATCTTTTTTGGATGCAATTCAGCTTTCGATGTGGTTTGAGCTGGTTTATCGTGTTTGCTCCATGATCGTTTTCGAACTATGTTACTGTACAGGACCCATTTTTCATCACCAGTGATGATTCCTTTTAAGAAAGGGTCGGTTTCATTTCGTCTAAGGTGCATATCGCAAAAGTTAATTCTTTGTGTTAAATGAATTTCTTTCAATTCGTGAGGTACCCAAATATCAAGCTTCTTAACTAGCCCAAGACATTTTAAATGTTTTTCAATTGTTATGTGCGATACATGTAGCCTCTCCGCAACCTCTCGAACAGTTATATGACGATCCTCTTCAATTATGACTTTGATTTGGTCACCATCAACTTCAGTAGGCCGACCAGAACGTTGCTCATCTTTGAGGGGAAAATCTCCAGAACGGAATTTTTTATACCAATTCTGACACGTGCGCTCTGTTAAGCAATTAGCACCATAAACTTCACATATCTTTTTGTGAGCCGCAGCAGCTTTCTTTCCTTTACGGAAATAAAATAGTAAAATATGTCGAAAATGTTCGTTTCTGCACTCCATTTAAAATTAACCTACAACTAATAGCTTTAATAAAAATCACGCACTACTTGCTTCTGAAGTTACGTCAATGTGACTAGTATCGCGCGACAAACGGTAAAGTACAGCACTAACATACGTTATACAAAAAATAAAGCAACGCTCTCTACCAGTAAAAACCGAAAGTACTTAGTTGCCAACCCAATGTTTAGTTAAATAATATTCTCAATTTATAATGTATTAAGTTGGTGCATTATAATTACAATTTAAACACTCGAATGAAATCACTGCACAAATACATATGTATATTAACAGCAAACAAACACACATTGCCAAAGTTAAATGTAAGAACTCAAAGTCTATAACAGCTAGATTTACCTTTCTTGAACACCTATATGTGCAGTAAAAAAAGCATAGATAGTTTTATTATATATTTAATGTGATTTTTAAAAAATCGAAATTACGAAAAAAATGTAAAGAAAACAAAACCATAGAATTCAAATTAAGTTTTTTTTAAAGAAACTATTTCAAGTACCTAAATAGGGTATCAAGTTATGAATGCAAATCATAGTAATAAAAAGCCACTACTTACCTTCCTGCTGTTGTTCGTTTGTGGTAGTCGTGGTGGTGGTACTGTTCGAAGTCACGACGTCACCAGACTGATTTGTTGTCACGGTGGTTACGGTTTTTGTGATTGTAATACCTGAAAGACGTGAGGTCAATTCTTCTCCAGAGCCTAAATGATCCTTGACACTATCTATCGTTATGTCACCAATGCTGCTCGAAACTGTTACGTTGTGTATAGTGTCATCACCATTTTCTCTATCTTCTTCCGTCTAAGGTAAAAAAAAATGTGGTGAACACGTGTGTTAATTTTGCAAGACACATATAAGATTAAAGTTAATTTGATATATTTTTATTAGTATTGACAGGATTACCTGACAACAAAACATACATATGTTACAAGATACGAGATGTGGGGAAAATATTTTAATAGGTTTTTTAGTCTAGTGCTCTTTAAAAGATGAAATCTTATTATTCACTATTTAATTCACGTGCTCCATATTAGTTCAGACACTCAAATTTAAAAAAAGGGAAAACAGTTCAACTAATTTATGTCAAAACTGAAAATTTTTATTGCATTATTGTTTATAGATGTTTATAAAGTATGATAATAACAATAAAAGTAATTCTAACGTTAAATATACGAAAGATATCTTAAACATTCCGCTCATTGAAGAAACCCCTTTTTGCGCGAAGAACATCCCGTACAATTCGAGGCATCACGCCTTGATTATCCAAACACTTCAACCTTTAATTCATCAGTCCATAAGACCCTTTTCCAGTCATCCAGTATCCAATTTCTGTGTGTTTTTGCCCAGTGTCGTTTTTTCCTGTTTCCCCGTCGAAGTAAGGGTTTTCTTATAGTATTACGGCTGTGAAGATTTGCAGCTTTTAATCTTCTGTTCACCATAGTTACATAATTTTTCTTGGACGGTCGTGATTCATTTCTCCGGCAATTTCGGGTGCTGTTAGTCTCTTATTTCGTTTACTACAACTACGTTTTTCGTTTACTACGCTCATCGTCGGCGTGAGATGTCATTCGCTTACGACCTAAACGTGCCAGATATCTTAGACTGCCTGCACGCGTTCACCCCCGTTTGGTTTTTGTCGCTGATTACCTGGAGAACTGTTCAACCTTTCTCATAATCTAACTCTTTTGCAAAATCGACCAAGTATTGATTAAAGTTGTTCGGTTAGATTCTTTTTATTCACATTTTGAAATGTTTCTGTTGCAATTTTTTCACGTTTACAGCAAACTTTAAACACACACTTTGATCCATTTCGAAAATTTTAATGAAAAAAAAATGTTTGTAATTTACAATGTAACTGCTAACTATATAATAAAAGTTAACTAACGAAATTAGTATAGTAAATGGAAGAATACCATCAGCATTAGCACAGAAATAGCGGTAAATAGAAATATGTAGTAACATTAGTGTAGTAACTTTTTAAACGCGCCCTGTAATTAGGTTTTTGGAAATTTATAATCCCCTCTGGGAAAAGAAAAATGTTCAAAATAAAATAAATAAAGAGAGACTTTATCTTCGTCCTGATCTAGTTGACTTAAATCTTATGAATACTACAACTTAGAAGAAATATTAAATACGAGGGTAGCAGTTTATATTTCGGGAATAGCACACAAAAATAATTTTTTTATAATAGAAAATAGGTCTATTGCTTTTCAAAATATTCTCCTTGAAAATCAATGCACTTTTGCAATCGTTTAAATCAATCCAAAAAGCATTGCTGCCACTGTGAAGGCGGTATCTCCAAAACATGACTTTTGAATGCCTCAACTGCCTCTTCCGGCGTAGAAAACCGTTGACCACGAAGTTTATTCTTCACGTGTGGGAACAAAAAGGAATAACAAGGTGCTAGGTCAGGCTGTACGGCAGATGGCTCATCAATTCAATGTTTTGCCCGGTTAAATATTCAATTGTTTGAACCGATATGTGAGACCTCGCATTGTTATGGTGAAGAATGATCTGTCGTTTTCGGTTTGTTTTCCTTATTTCTTCAAAAACTTTTGGCAAACAAATAGTTGTGTACCATCCGGAATTGACCGTTATACAACTCTCTAGAGGCACGGTTGCAACGTGACCGGTTTTTCCGAAAAAACAGGCGACCATTTGTTTTGATGTGCTTTGAGTGCGAACAACTTTTGTTGGTTTTGGCTCGTCTTAGAACGCTCACGCAGTCGACTGCTGTTTACTATCGGGCTCATACGTATAGATCCAAGATTCGCCACCTGTGACGACTTTATAAATGTTCTTTGAAGCATCGCCATTGTATTTTTTGTGCATTTCTAGGCACCAATCAACGTGAGTCATTTTTGGAGCGGTTGTCAAATTATGTGGTACCCAAGTTTCTTAACGGCTAAATGTTCATGCAGCATCTTATGCACGCTGGTGTTACTAATTCCTAGAGATGCCTCGATCTCACGGTATGTCACATGACGGTCTTGCATTATCAATTCAGACACAGCATTAATGTTTTCCGACACAACAACATTTGAGGGACAACCTTCACGAAATTCATCGTCCGAAGTACGCCATCCAAGTTTGAATTCACTATACCAACGATATACTGTAGTTTTCGATGGTGCTTCATCACCATATAAAGAATTCAGCTCGTCGATGCATTCTTGTTGGAGATAATCCACGCCGACAATTATGAAAAATAATTGCACGAATGTTCGCGAGTTAATTCCATTTTTTCGCTGACATAAAATTTTCAATTTACTATCAATAGAAATAGCGACCGGATAAGAAAACTGCCAAGGTAAATATATTGTCAAACATGACAAACTTCACGATGCAATCATCAGATCTGAGGCAACACTAACAGTGTTGCCAGTTCCCGAAATATAAACGGCTACCCTCGTACAAATGATTTTTAAGGAGACTTTTTAAGGATATCTCGTAGTCAAACGTGTTATGGATCTTTTTTGGCTATATTTAGCTTTTTTTGCATGTATTTCTTGAGGAGTAAAATATTTTTTTTTTAATTTATTACAATATATTCTATAATTAGGTTTCTATTTATAGAATTTCAAATAGGATCAAAAATAACGAACAACAATTGTTGTAGAAGTAATTTTCTTTCGAGAAAAGAAAATAATAGAAACTGACGCAATAAAAGATAGTTTAGGGGAAGTTCAGATATAATTATGTGCGAGTTTCCAAGTTGAATATTTTATTAATATTTTCTGGTTTTAAAAATAATATCACGTTTTAAAAGATGATTAATGTAACTCCATATTAAAGCTATGTATAAATATTCATAAAATGAAAAAGAAAAACGACTTTATACTAAAAAGGAAATGCTTGTTTTGGATTGGCGATAATACAATTGCTCCATAAAGAGGTGTCAGCGTTCATTGTTTAACGAAGATAAGATAAAAAGTATATGTGACTTCAGATAATGGCACAGAATAGTTTTGAACAACGATTCATTGTGAAGAGTTTCCTGCGGAGCTTCAGTGAAATCGGTGTACATAGATATACTTTGATTATTCTTAAAGATTAGGTAAATAATTTTATAAATACGCTATATTGTAAAACGTCTCAATAAAAAATCCCTGTTGACTGTGTATCATTTCGCACCGAATTCTTCCGCAATATAACACTTAAGGGGTATGTTATCAATTAAATAAATTGGAAAATTGGAAAAATTTTAAAAAAAATTTTATTTTTTATATTTATTTCGTTAACTACATTGAAATAGATAAATTATTTAAAATTTTTAAAGGCCACGTCTAATCTACATTTAATTAACAACTATGTTATCATTGTTAGACATCTTTTAAACAAAATAATCATTTACTAACAATAAATTACATCGCTTAATAACACGCTATTAAATTTGACGTGTTACATAACAAAGTCTTTGTTAAAATCCACAAAAATTTCGAACATTGTTGAAATGTTAGGCTTTTATATCGGTACTTATGTTCCTTTTTTAAGAATGTAAATATAGCTTTATAATTTCGTCAACAATTTTTAAACAAATATGATTTTTTATTTTTTGGGAGAGGTTACAATACTGCCAATGTAATACAAATTAGATTTTTCTCCTCGCGTAAGATTAATGCTATTAATGTTACTTGCTACTGTAGGCAAAAAATAGTAAGACTTTTTAATTTAAATTTCGCGCGAAAACCCATTCGTCGAAATATTTTTTTTCTAGGTTGGTATGACTCAGTGAGATTTGTGCCAAATGTCACATCAAAATAATCATTAGTGTTTAGTATACGCTTGTCTTTCTGAAGTACAAAAAGTGCATTCGGCGATTTTTACAATGAGTGAAATTATTCAACAAAGAAGTTCCGTTAAATTTTGTGTACGGAATCAAATTTCTGGTGCCGAAACGTTCAGAATGTTGCAAAAGGCCTTCGGTGATAATTGTTTGTCGCGAGCAAGTGTTTTTGATTGGTACAAATTATTCAAAGAGGGTCGAGAACGCGTTGATGATGAACCACGTCCAGGACGGCCATCAACATCAACTGATGATCAACACGTCAATAGAATCAAGGAATTGGTGCTTGAGAATCGACGATTAACAGTCAGAGACCTTACTACTGGCATCATTGGAATATCGGAAGGATCAGTGAAAACCCTTTTGAAAGATCATTTGGGCCTAAGAAAAGTGAAAGCACGATTTGTTCCAAAATCGCTCAATATTTTCGAAAAACAGCGTCGCGTTGACGTCCGTGAAACAATGCTTTACGACTATCAAGACAAAATGAAAGGCATAACCCGGAAACAGACGATCAATCGGCCGAATATCGTATCAAAGGTAAGCCGAAGCCCAAAAAACCACGTCAAAGCAAGTCAAAAATCAAGGTTTGTTGACAGTTTTCTTCGATTATCGAGGTGTGGTGCACTCCGAATTCCTTCCGACTGGCCAAACTGTCAACAAAGAATACTATTTGAGTGTTATGCGTCGTTTGCGCAATGCTATTCGTAAAAAGAGGCCAGAATTATGGGCCGACAACTCTTGGTTTTTGCACCACGATAATGCACCGCCGCATACTGCACTAATTCTTCGTGAGTTTTTCGCCAAATGTTCAACCAATATCGTGTCGCAAACACCGTATTCGCCTGATTTAGCTCCGTGTGACTTTTGGCTATTCAGCAAACTCAAACGACCGCTCCGGGGAAACGGTTTTGAGTGAGTTTTTCGCCAAATTTTCAACCAATATCGTGCCGCAACCACCGTATTCGCCTGATTTAGCTCCGTGTGACTTCTGGCAATAGCCAGCTGAATACAGCAAACTCAAACGACCGCTCCGGGGAAACCGTTTTGAGTCAATTGAAGACATTAAACGTGAATCGCTACGCGCATTGAAGGCTATTCCTGAAATTGACTTTAACAACTGTTTCGAGAATTGGAAGAAACGTTGGCACGAGTGTATTGGGGCCAGGGGGGATTACTTTGAGGGGGACGAAATAGATTTGGAAGAATAAATTAAGAATTTAAAAATTATTAACAAAGTCTCACTATTTTTTGCCCACAGTAGTATGTATATGTAGGCACACATATAAAAAGTAACTCTTAGGGGCTTATGCCTTCAAGGTTACCTCCTAGTCAATTATATCAGACACATACTATTTGCTTTTAATGTTTTTTCGATTGGTTTCAACCATCCTTTTCTAGACCTGTCCCATTGTACCTTTTACTTTGTCCAAATTAAAAAAAAACATTTTTGCAATTCACTGGTTGTCCCTTCTAATTATGTAGCCAAACCATCTTATTCATAGGACTTGAACTTTTTGTTATATGCTAAACATTTGCAACATTTACTTGATTTCGTATATATAAAAGTTTGCTATATATTCCACTATGTCATTAGTCATTACTAATTATCTTTAACACCTCCGTAAATATTCAATAAAACTTGTCTCTCACCTTCGAATATCTTTTCTTCATTTTTTTATTGTAAATTAAAAATTTACATCTATGAACCAGTATTTCTTTATAATTTCAAATTCGTTATTATAAATACTCTTTTCGTGTCAGTGTTCAACTGGGTTGTCTTTTCGACTTGTCTCAATTATGGGAGTGAGACTGTGTGTGCAAAATATTCCATAGTTTTGCTACTAAACTAGGCGTAAGGAGGAAAGCATTCCTGATTTTATTCCTCCTCAATACTGGAAGGTACAGACTATTCCAGAGACCTACAAACCACACTATTAGGTTCGAACTTCTCTAGATGACTAGTTTCAAAATCTAGTGCTTTTACCATTGCGACATCCGGGCGTTTAGTAGAGCTGGGTAGCCATATCTATCCGGCAAAGGTGAACCGTCGTGTAGCAAGGGAGGTCGAGCGTATGAATATCGTCTGTCAATAAACTATCGACAAATCAATGAGCAAATGCATGCTATCGAATCGGATATACATGCATGGTAATTAGTAATATAATAATGTCGATGGCCGGCGGTCGAATTACAAACGATGTGCGTACGGGTAACCTCTCAAGTCATACGAGGGCCCGCTCTTGTCGGACAGACACATCTATCTAGCTCTAGTTATTAGTTCTGATTTTGTCAAATTATTTAACTTTTCTATCATTTTATGTAATAAACTATGCCTACGTGCTTGAAAGGATTTTAGATTTTTGATTGTCGGCATTCACCGTAAACGAAGAAAACTTAGAGAAACTTTCTCGGGATGGGTTCCAATATGATAAGCCGGTAACTTGAGTTTATCAGTACCATGTTTTTGTCTTGTTCAATTCTTTATAATAGTCACATCCAGATATTCAAATTGCATTACCTTTTAAATCCTTTTTTTTAGAGTCCGTTCTCTGCTGCCACTACTTCTATGTAATGTGACTTCTTCCGATTTATACAGGGGTCATATTCCTTGAAATCCTGTGAAAATCCAATCTACTAATAATTCTTTCTAGTCCTTTTTTGTTCGTATTCCAAGACATCATCTCCATTTGTTGAAACTTGATACTTCCTGTAGTATATTACACCTTTTATATCAATCTCACTCTCTTTTAAGGACACTTCCAAAAATTTTTTTAATATATATAATTGTCAAAAGTGGGCATAAACTTTTACTAATTTCGAAAGGCTTTGATAATTTTCCTTTGATCGTCATTTTGCTGTAAATTTCTGTTAAAGTAATTTTTACTGATTTGATAGCTTGTAACTGCATTCTCATTTTTCCAATGCCTCATATCATAAATAATATATTCAATTTCAATTTTTATTTCTAGCTATTGTACGTACGATCTTATTGATGCGGATTATATTTTCTATTACAAAATATCACGTTCGCAATTAAAAGTCATAAAAACGAATTGAATTATCGCTTTATTAAGGTAAGTATTTTAAAATTGTTTTTGTCATATTTAGCGATTACTCCGTATAGATACAAATCTGATGATTCTGCAGAATGATTTACAATGAAACTAATGTCAGATAGGTAGATAAACTTTTAACTTAGATGCTGACGTAAATCAAGAAGTTTATTTTTAAATTTTTTCTTAAAATCTCAAATGAAAATAGAATTTGAATGAACGTAAAAATTTTTTTAAATTGATGGAGCCTGTAATAATCACTAAGGTTGATATATAACCCCTTGCCACATTAATTTTCGTATTCTGTATACGCCGTTCGACAACCAAGTTGTCATCATCAGCAGATTACCGCAAAGTGTCGCACCTGGTTAACCACGGCGAAAAATACCTGTACGAAAACACACTTCGTACGCGATACACACCGTTTGAGAACCTAAATGTACACTAAATGTTCGTTTTGTTCTCAAACGGTGTGTATCGCGTACGGAGTGTGTTTTCGTACAGGTATTTTTCGCCGTGGTTTACCAGGTGCGACACTTTGCAATTATCTGCTGATGATGACAACTTGGTTATCGAAATGCGTATACAGAATTACAAAAGTTAATGTGGGAAGGGGTTATATGTCAACCTTAGTGATTAAGTAAAAATTTTTTAGAAAAACACAAATTATAATCGGTCATAGAAACGTATTTATGGTTAATCTTGATTTATATAATGTTAATAATACTATATCGGGTATACCGGATGGTCATTACTGGTTTTTCTAACAGGCGTCGCTAGGCTTAAGTATGCCAATGTTATGATTTAACACATGTCATTTTATTGTACTGACATCAAGCGTCAAAGCCATGCATGTTATGATCAATAAGGTTGATATATAACCCCTTTCCACAATTAACAAATTCATTTTATTGTACTAATTTCAAAGACATCATCCGCAGTTGCAAACCAAGATGTGCACTGTGATAGGTTTGCAACGGTGCGGATCGCGTACGGAGTGTATTTTTCGTACAATTTTTTCGCCGTGTTTTACCAGGTGCGACACTTTGAAATTATCTGCTGATGATGACAACTTGGTTGTCGAAATGCCATTTACAAATAGTTAATTGTGGAAAGGGGTTATATATCAACCTTATTGATCATGTCCATCAAATTCATTGTTATATTTTGCGAAAGTAACATTGTCATAGATTTTATACCCCTTTGAAATGTCGAGTATCGGACATAAAAAAGTGCTGAGCCACGCATTACTTTTCTTATTTAATAAAAAGAAATAGCCGCTGAAAGTCATCGTTTGCTGGTAAAAACTTACGGTGAGCATGCTCCAACCATAAAAACATGTGAAACGTGGTTTCGACAATTCAAAAGTGCTGATTTCAATGTGCAAGTTAAAGAACGTTCTGGTAGGTACGAAACTGTAGGAGTTGGATGGAGAACTAACCCCAACTCAAAAACAATTGGTAGAAGCATTAAATGTGACCCAAGAAACGATTATTGACCGATTACGAGCAACAGGCAAAATCCAAAACATGAGAAAATATTATCAATATATCATATCAATTGAATGACAGGCAAATGGAAAACCGAAAAATCTTCTGTGAAATACTACTTCAAAGGTATGGTCAGAAGTCATTTCTGCATCGAATAGTGATGGGTGATGAACAATGAATTTATTTCGAAAGCCCTAAGCACAAAAAATCATGGTTATCACCTGGCGAAGCCGACCCATCGACTCCAAGACCAAATTATTTTGGTCACAAGACAATGCTGTGTGTTTGGTGGGTCCAGAGTGACATGGTGTATTACGAGCTGTTGAAAGTTGATGAAACAGTTAATACTGATCGCTATGGACAACAAATAATCAATTTCAACCATGCATTGACAGAAAAACTTCCAAAAAGGGCCCGAAGACACAGTAAAATGATTTTACAGCACGATAACGCGCCGTCTCATTCAACGAAATCGATCAAGGAAGCGTTGAAAGCACTTGGATGGGACATAATACCCACCGTACTCTCTAGACCTTGCCCCATTCGACTATCATCTTTTCGCATCAATGGGACAAACAGTTTTTTTGGGATGGCATCCATAAATTGCCTGAAACACGGGCAAGATGTGTAGAATGAAATGGCTAGTATTTTGAATGAAAAAATATATCCATTTTCTTGAAAATTATGTAGTTTTTACGAAAAAACCCGTAAAGACTTTCCGGTACACCTGGTAAATCATATGTCTATAAAAATGAATATTAAATTGTTCAATTTAATTTTACTTGTTTTCAATGATCAATAAAATTACAAATGCAACGATAGCCTAGGATTTTTGGCCCTAAAAATTATACCTAAACAATGGTAAATCAATTAATTAGAAAAACTAAAAAATAACTAATTATTTTCAAA
Source organism: Dermolepida albohirtum (assembly GCA_031893035.1). NCBI lineage: Eukaryota > Metazoa > Arthropoda > Insecta > Coleoptera > Scarabaeidae > Dermolepida > Dermolepida albohirtum. The sequence goes on along the minus strand of JAVIWB010001349.1, from coordinate 172,536 downwards.
TCAGAAAACTTCAAAATCGAGCGTCTTATCGCAGTTTTTCTCCCACCAATATAATGATATTATCGAAAGTGTACATACTTGATTTATATATGTATGTATGTCGTACATGATAGATTAAAACCACTTGTTATCCATCATTATCCTGAAGATGCAAACGATAATACACTAATATCAATACCAATTTGTTACAAAACAAAGTACAACAGTGATAGATTAGGCTAGCGTGCAAAATACTTGAAGAAGTATCCTATTATTTTATCTTATTAAGTAAATATCTTTGTTTATGTACAATTTGTAAAATTTCGAATGTGAACATGAGAACTATATCACATATTTATTTGAAATTTGTGTTTAAAACTTAGGTATTGATAATAAAATATAAATAAATGGACATCTATATAAAGAGGTGCAACACTATTTTTACCCAAACACTGAAGTGTGTTAAGTATAGGACGTGTAAGCAGTTAAAGAAACAAAGTTGTTTTCTTATTTATGCAATCAAAATGAATTATATTCATGTAGTAACTTTTATCAAATATATTGGGTTGGCAACTAAGTACTTTCGGTTTTGTAGTATAAAATAAAACACTTTTTTTAAAACAAAGAATAGTTTTTAATCAATTATATATTTTCCATTTTGCTCAATGACCTTTTGCCATCTTTCTTTCAGCTGCATGATTCCGCGCTCATAAAATTTCTGGTCCTTATCAGCAAAAAACTGAACCAGGTGCGAGTGAAGGTCATCGTCATTTGTGAAAGTTTTACCATTCAAAGAATTCTGCAAACTTCGAAATAAATGGTAATCAGATGGCGCTAGATCAGGGCTGTATGGGGGATGTGGCATCACTTCCCAGCCAAGCTCCAATAGTTTCCCACGAGTTTCCAAAGATGTGTGAGGCCTTGCATTATCTTGGTGGAAAACTACACCTTTCCGATTTGACAATTCTGGCCGTTTTTCTTTGATTGCTTCATCCAGTTTTATTAATTGTTGACAGTAAACATCAGAATTGATCGTTTGGTTCCTTGGAAGCAGCTCAAAAAACACAACACCTTTGCAATCCCACCAAACTGACAGCATGATCTTTTTTGGATGCAATTCAGCTTTCGATGTGGTTTGAGCTGGTTTATCATGTTTGCTCCATGATCGTTTTCGAACTATGTTACTGTACAGGACCCATTTTTCATCACCAGTGATGATTCTTTTTAAGGAAGGGTCGATTTCATTTCGTCTAAGGTGCATATCGCAAAAGTTGATTCTTTGTGTTAAATGAATTTCTTTCAATTCGTGAGGTACCCAAATATCAAGCTTCTTAACTAGCCCAAGACATTTTAAATGTTTTTCAATTGTTGTGTGCGATACATGTAGCCTTTCCGCAACCTCTCGAACAGTTATATGACGATCCTCTTCAATTATGACTTTGATTTGGTCATCATCAACTTCAGTAGGCCGACCAGAACATTGCTGATCTTTGAGGGAAAAATCTCCAGAACGGAATTTTTTATACCAATTCTGACACGTGCGCTCTGTTAAGCAATTAGCAACTTCACATATCTTTTTGTGAGCCGCAACAGCTTTGTTTCCTTTACGGAAATAAAATAGTAAAAGATGTCGAAAATGTTCGTTTCTGCGCTCCATTTAAAATTAACCCACAACTAATAGATTTAATAAAAATCACGCACTACTTACTTGTGAAGTTACGTCAATGTGACTAGTATCACGCGATAAACGGTAAAGTACAGCACTAATATACGTTATACAAAAAATAAAGCAATGCTCTCTATCAGTAAAAACCTAAAGTACTTAGTTGCCAACTCAATATATGTTATTTAATTAAAAATCACGACTGTATTATGTACAAATTCTTTTTAAAAAAATGTGGCAAACTTAATTATTAAGTTGTTCAGAAAATAATTTCGTCCGTTCTCGCGAGAGTTGTTAGTTCCATTTTTAATAAGCCAACTTCATTCCAAAGCCTACTGCCGTTATATATTTTGACAGCTCACACTTCAACGTTTAATTATAAAGAAAAAGCTTTTCATTCTCTGTTTGTTTTTGTCATGTTATGGAAAATAAAAAGGTAACATTTTCGGCATATTTTCTTTTTTATTACCGAAAATTTAAAACGCAGTCGAAGGAAGAGAACAGTTATACGAAGTATATGAAGACACCTTAACAAAACCTCACGGCCAGCAGTTTGCAAAATTTCGTTCTGGTAATTTCAAGGACAAATTTCGTTTTGACTGGTCCAGCTGAAGCTGATGAGGGCAAAATATTGCTATTTGGTGGTTTGATTGAATCAAACTAGCAAATAATAATACGAAATATTGCTACAAGATTAAATTTATCAACGTTGACTGTTCATGATCACGTGGAACGACTTGGAACCACAACAATGGATATTTGGGTTCACAAAGGAAGAGATTTTCTCAGTCACATTGACGTCTGCGAATTGCTTCTAAAACTGTAAATGAAAATGAATTAACAATGTTAAACGGAAACGACCATAAAAAAGTGAAATCCAAAGGAATTGTTTTTTTTTCTAGAAGACAATTTCACAAATAATTCAGAAGGGTGCCGATACCAATTGAATGAAGTGACTGATTTCATGAAACAGAAGTGGCTAAAATTTGTTAATAGAAAATAAGTAGTTTTGTACGATATCACCAGGCTGCATACAAAGGGTACCAGAAAAGTTTTGCAATACAGCTTTGTTTATTTAATTTTTTCAAAGTAATTTCCTCTACACTCAATACACCTCTCCATCCTCCGAAACCAATCTTTAAACCAGTTCTGTCAAGTTTCACTAGGGAGTAACTCGTTGTCCCAAGCCCGCAGAAGGTCCTCATTACTGGAAAACCGCCTCCCTTTTAGCTTCATTTTCACATGCGGGAACAGTGCAAAGTCGCAGGGAGAAAGATCTGGACTATAGGGAGGGTGCTCGAGAAGTGTCAATCCTGTCGTAGTCAAATATTCGGTGCAGGCTTTGGCGCGGTGAGCTGGAGCATTATCGGGATGAAGGAACCAGGTGCCAATTCTTGACTTTGGCCGCAGGATCTTCATAGATCCAATGACTTTAGGCAGGCACTGTTCAGTATACCACTTAGCTGTGACTGTGACTGTCTTCTGTGTGTCCAAAACGACGCGTTCCACAAGTCCACTCGATTTCAAAAATACAGCTATCATTTTCTTCTTTACAGATCGGGATTTTCTGACAACTACGGGTGTGTCCTCATCATCGAAGACCGAAACTTTGTTTTGAGTATTGGTCGGCACATCGTAATAGTACAGCCAAGTCTCGTCACTTGTCACGATGTTGTTCACATACCGAGATTATCCCTTATTAAACTTTTTTAGCATCTTCGGGCACCAAGTCACACGTCGTGTCATCTGCTCTTCAGTCAGTCAATGCGGCACCCAGAGAGAACAAAGTTTCTTCACGTGCAAATGATCATGCAGAATCGTACGAATTACTGGTGCATTTAATCCTGAAGTACCCTCTATCTGTTGATAGGTCACTCGTTTGTCCTCGACAAGCATTTTTCTCACAGTAGTAATATTTTCCTCCGTAACTGACGCTCGTGGCCTTCCCGGCCTCTCAGCATCCCCCACAATTAAATTTCTCCTTTGGAATTCTCTATACCACCTGAATATCGTTGTGCGATGTGGACAAACATCACCTAGTGCAACAGTCATTTCTTCGAAGCACTGGTCTATGTTTAAACCACGCACGAAATTATAACGCAAAACTACTCTTATCTCATTTCGTGACCACAATGCCATCGCAAACGCTTTACACTCTCACTGCTAATGAATAACTGAGCCCATAGACATGGCGCGGCGGCTACTATGCATGTATGAAGATGTTTCAACGTGCAGCAACAAGCAGCTTCTTACGATTCATTGTTGCGTCATATTGCAAAACTTTCCTAATACCCTTTGTACAAGTCTGGTGACTCGCCAGAAACAGTTATTGCTTGGATGAAATGTGCTACCGGACCCATCGTATTCACCAGATCTGGTACCCCTGATTACTACTTGTTTCAATCTTCACAGAACTCATTAGATGGAAAAACATTTTAATTCAAAAAAGACCCTCAAAATCACTTGATTCAATTTTTGCAGGGAAACAAGTATTACGAGGAAGTAATTATGTTATCAGAAAGATGGCAAAATGTACTGGAGCAAAATGGTAAATATATAATTGATTGAAATACTTATACACTATAAAATAATTCATTTCCTTACCAAAACAAAAAAAAATACTTTCCAAATAACCCAATAAATAAAAAAAAATTCAAATCATCTACAGATACGTTTTGGATTACCCAAAACATATTATTTATGTGTTGGGAAAGTAGTAGTAAAGGATAGCAACTCATAAGTAACTAAACTAAACAACTTAAATACTTAATAGTTTAAAAGAATCGAAACTAAGGGTTAATAAAAAGCGTTGTTAAACGTTCATCTATATTTAAATATAAACTTATTGCACATCAGTAAAATACATTGATCACGATTAATACTTGGTACAATTTTTTTTTAATATATTACAGTTTAGATGTATAAAACAACTACAGAATAAATAAGTTTATCAAATGTTAATTTGTTAAAAATACTTCTAATTAATTTATTGTTACGTACATAATAAACTTGGAGGAATATACCTATAATAAAAATGCATTTTGATACCTTTAATTTGGATAAATTATACCAGTGCATAAACGTTTCAAATTTACCTATCTTGCAATGCATACAAAAAATTTAACAGATGTATAATTAAAATGTAAATTTTGTGTAAATGGAATGTTTTAAAGTAATTCTAAAGGTATATGTAAAATATGGGTATTTGTCTTAATGTTAAAACTTGCAGGTAGAATTTGATTTGGTTCTTAAAACTGCAAAATTTAATTTTTTCAAAATTTATTTTATTTTTGATTCTTATTTATAACAATCATAATCTATGCCTTCATATCCTCCAACAGCTTAACGTCAATTAATTATAAGGGACATTGACTAGCTATAAGTTATTACCCTCTCCCTCGTGGCGCAGCTCAAGCTCTTTGGCTACCAGCATTCACTTAAACGACGCGGAAAACTACGAAAAACCTTACCGGATATGATTTTGAAACTCTGACGTAATAAGCAACTAACCACTAACATACAGCAATCTTGAATATCAAATAAATTCCGTTTATAAAGTTCTATTTATGATTGAATTACGAATTTACAGAAAAAAATCACTATAAGTACTTAGTTTTGGCTTCCTTGGAATCACGTCGACACACAAGTTGTCGACGTTTCACCCTCATTTTCATCTTTAGCAATAGCAGCTGTTAAGTGCTGAATTTGTCTCGTGTAAGTGAAGACGAAGCGACGACAGCACAAATACCGAGGACGTGGTTCCAATCAGGATGAAGTAAACGCTGGATAACGACCGCAAAAGTCTACATATCAGATCACTGTAAGTAATTAGTAAGTGGTCTTATAAAAATTACTTGGGAATGATGGTGTCCGTCACGAGAAACGACATTTTTAAAACGAAAGTGTCTATATACGGAGATAGTTCGATAACTACGTGGCATAACTTTGGTGAAATCTTCTTCACCATTCTGTACAACTATCCTTTATTAAATTAAATATTATATTAAAGAGTGATCTGTTACTTGATCTGTGTTTGAAATTGTGTCAAAGTGAACACTTTATTTAAGTTTGTAAGCAATGGAAAAAACTATGTTACGAGCAGTAATTCAAGCATTTTCATTTTAAAGGCTTAACACAACCTAAATCAAACCAGGATTAGACACCATTAGAATCCGCTCATTCGTTTTCAATGGTTAAAAACTGAGCCTAGCGTCGTCGTGTGAACATAAAGGATGAACTCCACAGTGTACGTCCAAAAGCTACATATACATAGCTCGGATATGATTGAAAAAGTCCACTGTATCGTATTGGATTACCATAAAACTGCGCGAGATAGCAAACAGTGGTATCTCAAGCAACAGTAGGCACAGAATTGTACCTAAAGAATTAAAAATGGCAAAATAGTCGACGTGTTAGGTTGTGTAGTTGCTATCGTCGGTGCAATTTTTCCGCCATCTAGTCTACCACTACACTGAAACCAAGGAACGGCTAAAACAATGGGTACAAAAATTTTTCACCATAGAAGAAGACAAAACCAGTTTTGTCAGTAGGAGAGGTTATGGCAACTGTTTTAGAATTCTCATGGAATGATCTTGGTTAATTACTTAGGGAAGAGAGAAACAATCAATTGTGAACATTACGCTGGTTTATTGCAACAATTTAACGAAAAATTCAATCAAATGTTTTTTATTCTCCAGATGAATGCTTGAATATATTGGGTCTGGGAAAAAGTTCGTGGCGTTTTTTCAGTAAAATTCAACTGGTCCCCGCATGGCGCGTGGACGAATTCATTTAAACCAAATATGCTCCATTATTATCGACAATGTTTCGCCATTTTTTTGGTAGATCCATGATCCCATCGGTGAAAAACTTCTGTGGTTTCTGGTCGAAAAACTGAATCAAGTAGTTTTCACAGGCTTCTTTTGAAACCAACTTAATTCCATTGAGAGAGTTCTGCAGAGATCGAAACAGATGATAGTCAGAGGGTGCTATATCCGGACTGTAAGGTGGGTGCATCAAAACTTCCCAACCAAACTCTCTCAATTTTTGACGGGTCATCAAAGAAGTGTGTGGTCGGGCGTTGTCATGATGGAAGACAACACCTTTCCTATTAATCAATTCGGGCCGTTTTCTTTCAATCGCCTGGCGTAATCTCTCTAGTTGTGCACAGTAGAGTTGAGAATCAATCGTCTGACCAGTTGGAAGTAGCTCGTAGTGGACGATTCCCCTCCAGTCCCACCATACACACAGCATCACTTTTTTTGGCGTCAATGTTGGCTTAGCGAACGCTTGTGACGGCTCACCATCCTTTATCCACGATCTTTTACGCTTCCGATTATCGTACGTAATCCATTTTTCATCTCCGGTTATTAAACGTTTCAGAAACGGCTCGATTTCATTCCGTTTCAGCAGCGCATCGCAGATGTTAATTCGGTCAATCATGTTTTTCACGCTCAACTCATGAGGAACCCATACGTCAAGCTTTTTTTTGTAACCAGCTTTGTGTAAATGGTTCAAAACAGTTTTGTGGTCAATGCCTAGCTCCATGCCAATATCGACACTGCTGATATGCTTATCTTGTTGGACTTTTTCAAGAATTTCATCAGATTTTTCAGTGATTGGACGACCGGAGCGTGACTCATCTTTCACATTGAAATTTCCAGAACGAAAGCGAGCGAACCATTTCCGCGCAACAGATTTCGATAAAGTACCTTCACCGTACACAGCACAAATTTTATCACAAGCCTGCGCAGCGTTCTTCCCCTTATCATAATAATATTGCAGAATATAGCGAAATTTCTCATTATTCTTCTCCATTTTCAAGTGCGAATAACTTTCCAACCACTGCACCGATTACAATGTTTCTACGCTCAAACTAACGTTCGGAAGGTCATCTAAAAAACGAGCCGTCGGTGGTGTCGCTGTGACTTGTTGTTCTTTAGTTATCGGCAACCAATGCCATCTATTGGGAAAAACGCCACGAACTTTTTCCCAGACCCAATATAAATCATTTTGTTCCGCCTTGTTTCTCTATAGATTGTACGTCCCTTTCCTGCTTATTTCTCTTTTCTTTTTTAGATAGATTGTGGTTCTTGTGATTTCTCTTATACCTCTTTTGTTATTATAATACCTACTGCAAAGGTTTTTTTGACTAATAAAATTATTATTATTATTATCAAAATAGGAATAATCATTTTCCAAAGAAGAAAATGCTTTTCCATCAAGGGTTATCCTGAAAAAATTCTATTTTCCAAAGATTACAATAGTAAAAACTCATGAATTGGGATTTGAATTTGGGCTTCACTCAGATTTGGAAAAAAAATTCGTTTTTCAAAGATCGCAATGGTCAAAATTCATGAATTGGAATTTGAATTCAGGCTTAATTCACCCTATATCTTAGGTTTGGATTCCGGCGATTATCATCTGCTTCTACAATTGAAAAATATTACTAGACGCAGAGATTTTCCATCCAACTCCGAGGTAATCGCTGCTGTAAGCTTTTTTGAAGACTTGATTCATGAATCTACAATGAAAACAATTAGAATTTGGAGTATCGTTGGAATAAGTATGTTGAATGAGAAAGAGACTATGTTGAAAAGCAAAATGCTTTTTTATCTTTACTAGGTCGCATAGTTATAGAACCATCCTCGTACAACAAGAATCACTGAATGACGTTTAGAACTTTTGACATTTTCATAACCTGAACTCAGCTCCATCTAAATTATTTCCCTTTTAGAAATGAAGTGAATTGGACAATAAAACATAAATTATTGAAACAGGGGCATTATATTTGGAAAAATCGAATTTTTATGACCAATTTTTACCGTATCCTAACTAGATTTATGTTCTTTCTAGAAATTTACATCTTTGAAACACTGTAATTTTTCTTTTGCATTCAGAAACTTTTTTGACGGAATAAATAAATTACCGAACAACTTAAGATAAGTGGTATGTTGTAATAATTTAAATAAACTGTTGATTAAAACTGCTGTTCCTACGAGACTTTAAGAAGAAATACGACGTGAGAAATTAATTTAACCAGTTTTCCATAAACTGGCTACTGATTACGTCATAAACTTTTTAAATTATTTTACTTCGCATAAGATTAATACATTCTCACAAAAATAGGCAAATATTAAGAAGTAGTCTATCGTTGGAAGTCACCTCTTCTGATTAGAACTTAGTCATTTTTCGCCCGTCTGATAAACGACAAATTACATTTACATTGCACTCGTTACCCGTCAGTATTTTTAAACTACTTACTCAATGATTAATCTGTATTACTGGTAAACTGGTAAACATTTAATTCAAATTTTGAATATGTTCTATAGCTTTACTTTGCATAAATGCTAATAAATAATCTTAACGTAAACATTTTGAAGTTTCATCTAACTCTCTATGTATAATAAAAGTTAAGGCAATTGAAGCATATGTTATGGTTAACTCAGGCTAAAGTTCTCAACAATTTAAATATGTGGTAATAAGAACGCTAGCAGAAAATCGAAACGTTTACAGAATAATATAAAAATCTACACCCTGTATACTTAATTTCACATGCCTACTCAGAGTGATATTACAATTTTTGATAACTCGGAAGGGATTTGGAGGAAATACTTAAAATATGGAAAGAGATAGTAGAAAAACTTAATTAATATTCAAATATGGAAAAAATTAAATATACAACAATTAGAGAAGAGAAAAACTAATAAGGAAATTTTACAGTTTAAGTGGATGTGAAAATTTGACAGTAAAAGAGCCGAGAAAAAAAAAGTACAAAGAGTAGCAGCAAAAAATTTCTTAAAGTAAAAAATATAAATGCGATAAAAGCGATGAAAGAAAGCTGTTAGGAGTTAATTAAAAAAAACGACAAAAAAATGAAAACTGGCGTGATTTGAATTTTTAGTAAAAATGGAAAATAATGGCAAGAAAGTTTAAAAAATTAAATCATAGGCTACATGCTGAAGGGGAAGTCCTATGAGGAAATGGCACAGCAAAGAATATATACTATGAAAGAGTCTAAAAGGCATAAGATTTATGAACAGGGAAACAAACACAGAGGAAACTAATATTTTAAGAATACAATGACGATTTGGATTATGTACATACGAAGGGGTATTAATAACTAGTCAGCTTGAAATTTATCTAGTAGACAAATGATTGCTGCAGTTGCAGCGGATGTTGTTTTATAAATAAGCTGTAAAAATAAATGGCAAGTGAAGAAAGTATGAAAAACTAAATCATGGGGTAAATGCTGAAGAGGAAGTCCTAAGAGGAAATGGAATACCACAGCAAAGAATATACTATGTACATCCATAACTTGAAGAGATAAAGCAGTCAATTTTTGAAAAACAGCACGGCTGTGAAAAAGCTAGATTTTAAAAAAATCGAGTTTCGGTCAGTTAAGTATTTATTTTATCAAGGGCGCAAAGGATTTTGCTGATATGTCAGAAACCTTAAGTGATCATTGTCCATATGAAACTATTAAAAATTGAACTGAGAAATTTAAGAGAGGAAGGTCAGATACCAAAGATGAGCACTTTCCGAACACCACTCTGGAAGACCAATTAGGCGACCACTTCGAAATACATCAGTTCTGTCCATAATATAATTTTAGATCAACGAATTAGACACAAGCATATTGGAAAAGCATTGCACATTTCCTATGAACGTGTGATGCACATCGTTCATCGAAAAAAATATGCTCCCTTGCAAGATAATGTTCCTACATTCAAATCGTTGATTGCATTGTAAAAAATTAATCAAATGATCATTCACTGTATTCTCCTGATTTAACACTATTATTTATTGCAAGAACTCAAAAAACATTTGAAGGATAAAAGATTGAGAAGTGTTTTGCAGACCGAACAAACCAACGATTTTTTAAAGGCTTAAAATTTACATCGTGGACGTTCTGCTAAATGTGCAAATCTAAAAGAAGATTATGTTGAATAAATATTTGTTCTGGAGTACTGTGGCGTTTTATACGGTAGGCTAAATACTTATCAATGCTCCTCCTATGGGTGCTCCTTGTAATGTATCGAGAAGCAAAACGTATTAAGAATTACATGCGTAAAAATACATATGTACATAGTTCCACCTCTTTCGTACACCGATTGTCAGGTACGTCTACAGGATGTATTGTAATTAATACAGGGTCGATTTAAATAATAAATGCTGACGAAATTGTACATCGGTTTAGTCGAGGACACAATCATATATTGTTAACATTTAATTACAATAAAACTCAATGCTGGTATATTTATTTATCAAAAATTACTCTAAATTTATTATTATAATTCCTGGCAAAAAAATGGTGGGCATTTATTTGTCACAAGTACGGACCTGTTATACATAGCAGGTCCGCACTTATATATGTATTTATAGCAGGTTCGTACTTGTAACAAATAAATGCCTACCATCGTGGTTTATAAACCACACTTGTAATCGTATTTGTCTTACCGCACCTCTCGGTACAACGCGTAGACTGTATTTGCGTGTGTAAATATGATATTGGAAAATATTTTAAATGAAATTAGCTTATAGTATATAATCACCAATCTACAACCAACAATTCTTCTCTTCCTATAAACATTAGACTATATTCATACAAACATTATACAATATTTAAGTAACTACTAATCAATAACAAAAGCTAATAAAGCAATTATTTTTGTATAATTAAACACGATAAAATTTCAGAAATTGAATTTTTTTATAAATCAATAAAAATTTTAAATAAATTGCAAATAATTTGTAATAATTTTACAGTACCTGTAGTTTGGTGTAGTGCCACAAGCGGAACACCGGATTCTTGGATAACACAAGTATACACGGTTTTGGATCTAAGCAACCAAAAGCTGTTTCTAAGGTTATTTGGGGCGCTGAATCCGAATCTGCACTACGTTTTTTGATATTGGTTCTAGTTTTCGAGATATTAAACACATTTTTTACAATTTTTGACAATTAATCTCCATTTTATTCATTAAAAAGTGTTAAATTAGAAATGAAGAGCAGTCGAACTGAGTCGCTTGTACTGTTTGGGATCTGTTTCACGCATTAAAGTCCAACAACGTTTTTCGGTTTTCGCCAAATCTTGGTGTAGTTGCTCTCCTTGCTCGTCGCTTGTATCACCCAAGTTTTCAGGAAAAAATTCGAGATGGAAATGCAGAAAATGTATTTTGAGAGACACTCGAGCTCCAATCTTGCAATAATTTTGCAACAAACTGACGATTTTCGTCTTGAAATCCGGGGATTTGCGGTTACCGAGAAAGTTGTGAACAACATCTTGAAATGATACGCATGCTGCTGCTTCACTGGGCGTTAAACATTTTTGTTTCGATAAATTCAAATCACGAACCAAATCATTGAGTTCACTTTGCGAAACTAAATGTATTTCCTCCATGTTATAATCGCTTCCACTGTTCGTCGGTGATGAACTACAAGTTTCCATGGAAATTGCACTCGTACCTGGACAAATTGGCAAAGGATCATTGCTCGCACGGGGAACTGGCTTAGACACTGATGATACTTCAGGATATTTATATTTTGCTAGTTTTTTCGCATTTAGACCGACGACATTCATCAAGCAAAGGTAACAATCATCTACATGATTTTTCGGCTCTCTTCATAACATTGGCAATGAAAATGAAAACATACTTTTTTACCGCGTGACCACTTGTATAATATTGTGCTACACGCCTTACAAAACAATTTCAGTACCCATGGCTTGTGAGTGTTTGATACAGAGAAACCAAAATAATGAAAATATGCATTTCTGATCACATTAGTAATAACTTTGCCACTTTTTCTGACCATATAACATCCGCAACACTTTGAATCAACTTTACAATTCTCTCTTTGCATTTTCACACGTTTTGTATTCAAAAAGAACTTTAAAAATACAAATTAAATAATGTTTCTAGCGACGCCAACAGCTGACTGTCATTATGATAGCGCAGTGCTGCCAACATGCGCGAACTCACAAACTAGAACCAATTTTGAAAAACGAAACCCGGATTTGAATTCAGCTCCTCAAATAACGTCAAGATTTGTTCTCATCTGCCCTGATCCAAAAGTTGACCGGAATTTATAAACTTGTGTAATTATTGTTAATTATTTAAGTTTTTTTCTAAATAAAGAGTACCTGTAGTTAATTCATCTTTTCATATTTCGTAAATCGTAACGGTGGGTAACTATTAATAACTGCTTTAGAAAAAAAAAGCGAATTTTAAGTGTCAATTATATATTTCTTTTACATATAGCCTACACTAAATTATCGTTAAATTTTTTGTAAACATTTCAATTTCACCCTCTGAAAATTCGTTTATTATTAATTACATTCTATATTTAAGCAACTTGCTAGTCAAAACATTATTTGAAACAAGTTAAATGTCAATTCTTTATGACATGTAGTATAGATATATCCCCGCTAAAAGTAACCAACAATGCATTTAATGCTACACTGATACAAAAACAATAAAAGTTTAAGTACACTTCGTAAAAAAAAAAAATAATTATAATGAAAAAAGAGGACAAACAAGAGTAAAACTACAATCAAAAGCGAAAATATATGCTTAAATAATGTTTAACGAACCTTGTCGGCAACACTACTTTCTTTACTTTCCGAATTGCCATTGACCAGCGCGACAGACGGATTTTGTTCTTCTGTCGGCCTATCCTCTTCGTTCGTGGAAGCGGCGTCTGTTGTCTGTTCGTTTCTCGCACCATCGGGCAGTTCTAAGTAACACCTAGCACTAGTCACTTTCGTGGCTGACAGGGATATTCTTTGTAATTCCGAAGACGAGTGGAAATATAAAGCTTCGCCATCTCTTGTGAACACTAAAGACGATATGCCGCTGCAAGACGAAGTGAATATTAATAATCGAAGAAAGGTGCCATATTTCCTAATTTTTCTAAGAATTAGCTTTGTTTGTAGAACAATTAAAGACGGTTGTCAATGGTTTAATGCAACCAACCAATAATATGCTCCACATCATAAGCAACTACAGAGTAATTTTTATTAGATAATTAATCCTATATTAAAAAATTTATAACAGATGGTAAATGATGTAACATGTGTCGATATTACAAAGCCTATTTTTCATGAAAAATAATGAAGCTTATGAAGACGCCAAGGTCAGTGTTACGATCTTCTAAACGAAAATAGGATAGACAGATATGTACAGATGTATTAGACACCCTTGGATAATTCCTGTATTAAAGAAACCGTTCGAATTCTAAATAAAAAACAATTGGGAATGTTGAAAAAGCAATACCTCCCTCTGTCGTTCAAACATACGAATGTACAAACGAAGGAACAAGGATGTGTCATCTTGCTAAAAGCGATAATAAGATTACCAGTGTGTGAGTAGATAAACACTTTAAAATCTCGGCGAATTGCCAATAGATAAATGTTAACAGAATCATTGAAATGTTAATAACACCCCGTTTACTACGCGTTTCAAGAAATTCACTTATCATCAGGTAAACTTGTATTATTAACGAATGATTCTTTTAACATTCATCTATTGGCAATTCGCCGAGATTTTAAAGTGTTCGTCTATTTACGCACTTGTTACCGATTTTAGCGAGATCGCACGCCCTTTTTCTTTCGCTCGTACATACCTATGTTTGAACGATATTATTATTTTTCTGTATCTACGCGCATATCCGCGAGGCTCATTTTCCAAATCAAAATTTCCCTCGCTGAATTTTTTAAACCATCGCCGTAATGTGCGTTCATTAGACGTGGTTTCACCGAACGTCTGATTAATTTCTCGCGTTGCTGCAGCTGCATTTAATCCCTTTTTAAATTGAAAGAGGTAAATTGTCCGAATATCTCTTGCCGACAGCATTTCCCTAGGCGAGACAAGGACAGGTGTATTAATCTTTCCAAGAAATGGAACAGGTACACACTTCAAAATAAATATCCTTTTCTGTAGAAAAGGATATTTATTTTGAAGTGTGTACCTTATTAATGACCTTTGCAGAAATTGATACTTTGTATTATATCCATAGCTCATTATTTAATTCTTTAGACGACTTTCTTTTGTTTTGTCTATTCTTTAGGGTTCATTCCTATAGATTCATTTTAAATAGCAGTCAGTTTTGGAAATGATCGGTACCTTATCATCGCCCTGTCATTGGATTATTATCGTAACGATAGTTACCTGATAATGTTGTTACAAATGTAATGTCCGTTTTTTCCTTCAGTCTTAACTGAATCGCACCTGTGTGAAGACGTGTATGTTTTTGGTGAAAATTATTATTGTATTTGTAAATACAATAATAATTTTTATTAATTTAATTAATTATTGTATTTGTAAATACAATAATAATTTTCACCAAAAACATACACGTCTTCACACAGGTGCGATTCAGTTAAGACTGAAGGAAAAAACGGACATTACATTTGTAACATTATCAGGTAACTATCGTTACGATAATAATCCAATGACAGGGCGATGATAAGGTACCGATCATTTCCAAAACTGACTGCTATTTAAAATGAATCTATAGGAATGAACCCTAAAGAATAGACAAAACAAAAGAAAGTCGTCTAAAGAATTAAATAATGAGCTATGGATATAATACAAAGTATCAATTTCTGCAAAGGTCATTAATAATAGTTTAAAAGTGATCAATCTACATCGACGTATGACAGCAAAAACTATCTCTACCTAAGAAAAAAAAATCTAAGGCAAGCAAATGTATATGAAAATTATATGGTCAATAAAGATTTTTCCTGGCGAATCAAACCTAGAATGTTTCTTTAAGTCTTTAGGCATCTTAATAATAATTTCAAAATAATTTGTGTATTGTAATATTTTAAGACAAAAAAAATGTAGACTTTTAACCTTTTCAATTGCCCTTGTTCCAGATCTTTGGTTGATCCAGAGCATAATATGTGCGTCGAAAACTTTAATCCTGAACGTGTAGCATATAAATAAGGCGAGCGTGGGGTTATATGTCGACGTTAGATATCGGAGAAATATTTTTGTCCGAGAACTGGATTAGTAATCGTTACATTACAAAGCATTGAGGACGTCGATTGTTAATTTTTTTGAGGATAATAACGAATAATGCTATTTACAACAAGATACGAGCCTTGTCATCATAAGAAATAACGCGTTGTTTAAAAAAAAAATGAGCTGTTAGATTGGGAGCTGCAATCGTTCGATTTCCCTCCTATTGAATGCTTGCAGACCATTTTGAAGAAAGATTGTAACGATATGTGATTCTAGAAATCGGTTGCGAAAACAGATTACCTAAGAATAGTAATCAATTTTACGCAAATTATTACGGTTTACCGTCAACGATAGCGAAACGCAAAAGCAGTTACAAAAGCTTGTTGTGCCTCCCCAAAATATTACATTGCGTTTGTTTTACTTCAAACCTTGACGTTTTGTTAACTCATTTAAATTGGAGGGTGCCTAATACATTCGCATATAGTTATAAATTTCTCTAAAAATACACTCACTTTATATCTTCTCTCCTTACTGTAGCTGCATTCAGCTGCCGTTTTAGATCGGGAATGCTTAGAACCAAACAATCACCTAGATTTGTAAGACACAACAGGTCCACTTCAGTGTGTGATGTGTTTGAATCCGGCATCACGCACGTGAAATTAGCAAAGGACATTCTTCTCACTCGAGCACCTGTTAATTGTAAAGACACTATCTTAATATATAATAATGCAGTCCTATTAAATTACTTAATAATGCAAACCTACGAAAGTATTAATCTAAAATATGATTAGTCAAATAATTGTAAGCAAGGTGTTGCTGAAGTTTTTACTGTTAGCCAAGGTGTGATTTCGCGTTTGTGGAATCGGTTTTTAGAAACTGAAGATGTTCAGAAAAGATGAGGACAAGAACGTTTGACATCTACAACACTAAGTGATGATCAATACCTAATAGTATATGAACGTAGAAATCGCACTCATAACGCAACGAAGCTTAGAAATCAGCTTGCTGCTGCTACGACAGTATCAGCTCATACAATAAGAAATCGTCTTCAGAATGTTGGCATGTATGCTGGAAGACTCCTAGTATGCGTTCCACTAACTGCTCTTCATAAAAGGTCGCGAAGAATATGGGCTGAGCAGCATAGAAATTGGAATCACGATGAGTGGACACAAGTATTGTTTAGTAGCGAATCCAGATCCGCTTTAAATCCAGATAATGGGCGTATTTTAATTTGACGTGAACCTGGAACACGTAATCAGCCACAATTTGTTCGAGAAAGGCCTCAATATGAAGGTGGAAGTGTAATGGTATGAGTTGGGATAAGCGCAGGAGGTCATACAGAACTTTACGTGATACAGAATGTCAATCTGACCGCTCAAAGGTATCTGGATGAAATTTTGAGACCCATTGTTCTTCCGTACGCTGACGCTATAGGTGAAAGATTCATTTTAGTGAATGACAATGCTCGTCCACATCGAGCAAACATCGTGAACTGGATTGAAAAATTGAGAATCAATAAAATAAACTGGCCAGTAAATCCTCCTGATGGTAATCCTTTCGAACATGCTTGGGATGCCTTAGGAAGACGTGTTGCAGCAAGAAATATGCCACCGCATACAATTCAAGAACTTTAAATTGCTCTGATAGAGGAATAGAATATTCCAGAAGAATTTTTTGATGTCTTGATTCAACCGTTGCTGATGAGATGTCAAACCTTGATTGCCGTTCGTGGAGATGATACATATTATTAACAATAGATTTTTCGTCATTTTATCAATAAAACTTCTTATAGAGTCTCACAATTGTGTACCATTTAACGATATTTATTCACTCTAGTGCCTTAGTAGCTTTATAATGTGCACAAACAAGTTCTAACGTGTCAATGCGTTCGGTTTCTTATTTAAAAACATTGTAGTTAAATATAAAAATATTTGCGAGGTGCTATGTTCTTTATTTATTCTATTACCATTTTTCCAAACAGCCGCTAATTGTTTTGAAGAGTGTAGTTACAGATAATAATAAATAAAAATAGTGGTACAAAAATTAAGTGTTTTATTTATTTTTTGTTAATTAAAAATGTATTATCACAGAGTAACAGCATCGTGAATTTTTTTATCTCTTTTGGCGGATACTATATGTAGATAAAATACCCGACCTTCTTTTCAACATTCCGTATACTGATCTCCAATGCATATGCAATTAATAAAGTGGCTGATATTAAGGGCAAGCCAATAACGCACCTTGAGAGCCTAAAGTTAATGTGCTACCGTAAGCGATATATCGCGACTTGAAATGCTTAAATTATATACCATATAAAACATCGAATATGCGGTATGCTGCAAAGTAGTAAATTTGTGCATTAACTTATGAACATCCACCAAGAAAGTAATTATTCCCCGTATATGCGGTATTGTTATGAACAACCACACCTAACAACGTTTGAAAACAACCCGTTGTGGGCCATTAACATTGTTCGAACGCTTGTCTCTCGGCTCTAGTATAATCACCTACTTTAATAATTTATAATCATTAGGGTTGCTGTATTTCAATAGTTTCCTAGCATCCCTCGTACAAAACTCAAAATTTTGGATGTTTGATTTGAAAATAAAATGTTAATGTAATTATATATTTCAAGAATATCTGAATATAAAGTTCATATTTCTTTCATATAATTAATAATGCCGACAAATTATTCATTTCTTCTGAGAACTTTTCAGATGCAATCTTATCTAACTTTTTTTTACTTTTTTAATATAAGTTGCTTTCCAGGCAAGCGCTCTGAGCTACTCCAAATCGCTGACGTATTTAGATAAATGTTCCATGTTACCATGTTTAACGGTCTTGTATTACTCTAAAATTCTTTCCCTTTACCGCTGATGATGAATTTGAAACGATTACTGAGGTAGGAATAAGCAAATGTGTTGTATATTGGGCAATTACATAACACAGGCCAACCATTAAAAAACTTTTTTTTATAAATTTGGCTCCCCTTTATGTTTTTTGACGTGCTGAATCCGAAAATAAACTTCAAAATACCACAAGACGTAAAGTTTCCTGGCATGTTTTTACGTTATTTATGCATTGTAAGCGTATAATAATACCTGTTTTGAAGTTTTTAGGCAATCAGAAAGTCCCTAATTACGAAAATATAGTTGAAACATGTTGAAAACATTTAGAGAACCTGGACTGTTACATGAGTGTGAAGGTGCATTTTTTACACTCACATTTAAATTTTTTCCCTGACAATCTTGGAGCTGTAAGTGAGGAACAAGGAGAGCGTTTCCACTAAGGAGATGGAGAAGCGGTATCAGGGTCGTTGGAATGTCAACATAATGGGAGATTACTGTTGGACCCTTCTACGAGCAACTCCAGAAGCATCACATAAAAGGAAAAGCTACGCTCGAACTTTTACCGTGAAGAGGTTGAGGAAATACAAAACTTTAGATTAATAAGTAAAAAACTGTTCATAATCAAACTTACACACTACCATTGTAATAGTAAAACGCTAAGTTTTTCAATTATACTCCGATAATAAATTACGTACCTTTAAATCTGAACTATATATTTTAATACTATCATACCCAACGAAAGATAAAGAGTGCGAAAAATTGGTACATGATAGAAAAAAACTGATTGAAAATTTGAATTGAGCAGACCAAAATACATAAGAAACGGGTTGAACTTTGAAAAAGTTTTAAAAAAATATTTATTGGTTGGCCTGTGTAATTAATGTTGGACAAGCTTCTGGGTTCACAGCAGCGTACAGCCCCACCAGGAAGGCCAGATAGGTACACAATAATAAATAATTTATGTAATTATAGGAAAACGATTTAGAAATTAATTTACACCTGTCGCAGCTAACAAACCACCTTCGTGAAGCATCTTCGCATTAATGACACGATGATTGGCAATGCTTGCAGACCCCCCCCCCCAATCCCATCGATTATTCAACCTTATATAGAATATAATCACAAAAAAAGATAACTTGTCATAATCGTTATATAGCAGACTACATTTAACCAAATTAGATTGGTGCTTATTACTCAGGTCAAATACGGAGTAGCTGCACCTGGCCTGGAAAGCACATATAAGTCTATGGTTATGACGAAAAGTGCAAACGTCACTTAAACAGTAACAATTATTTTCCATACCTTCGTGTGCAGTTAACTTATATTTACAATAGGGCTTCAGTGATGGCAGTGTGAAAATTTTAAATTGCTCTTCGGAAGCTATAATTACTCTATGCGGTTGTGTGGGATCGGGCAGACCGACTATCGCTCTCTCAACCTCGAGTGGTTCCGGCAGGGGTTTACTCGAACCGTCCAAGACCGCTATGGAAATCACAGGAGCTCTATGTTTTAACTGTATTTCTTTGCCCAACTGGCATATCACATCGTCAGTATCCCGTTTCGATGGTATACTTATTGTGAATACGTACACTGTGCCGTTATTTGTTCCCGCCCATAATGTAGGCATGGTATTTTGTACTAAAAAAAAACAAAAATTAGGAATGAAATTATCCAACATGTAAAATGCACGAACTTTGTTTACCATTTATAAGAAAAGTCCTAGCAAAATATAAACATCTAACTATAGAACCCATCGCGTCATCGACGGGCCTAGCTTCTATTTGTCTTTCTACGGGTTTCGCTTCAAGAGGGCTGAAATTTTCGTCCGTTGGTGATGATCGGGGTGGTGGTGATGTTTTTGATGGCGGTGTATTACTTGTGGGCGAACTTTGATTGGTTGTCGTTCTTCTGGTGGACCGACCTTTTCTTAATCTCCTGAAGGACTCCCTAAGTGATTTTTTGAATGATTTGCGACGGGATATGGGAGTGTCTCCAGCTCCAGTGAGATCTTGAAAATGCATTTCATTTTTAAGACAATTACGAACTTAGTAAAATATCTTTCAAATATTTTCGCAATAGCTTACCATTAGGATTTAAAGTACATTTAACTGTGACAGGTTTCTGTCGAATGTAATCAAATAAAGCCAAACCATGAGCCGTACCCGCGGCTACTAATCCCCAATCTGGCCTTAACACTACACAAGTAACAGCTGCCGGTGGATACAATTGTAATATAGAATTCGCCTGGAAGCCCCGATTCTGATGTAGGCTACCTGCACAAAAATGAAACAACAAATGAAATTCTGGCAATATTTTTAAAAGGAAATGCAAACACGCACCCATTTTAGGAGTCAACTGATCGTGCCCCTTCCACACAAATCCGTCCCTATCACTAACAATATTCATTACTGTAACTTTCACTTCTCCATCTAGAACTTCCGTATCGAATTTTGCCAATACGACATGTCCTGCAGTACCGGCTACCGCTAAAGTCCCAGACAATGGACACAAACTAATTTTTTTCACGGCCAATCGGGCGTCGTCGGAATAAGGATCGAAAATGCCCGTTTTTCGGAAAGGCGGCCACTCGTCTTCGGAATCATCAGGTGAAGTGACTACATCATCTACAAATTATTTCCTTCGTGAGAGGCGTTCAAGTAATTATTAAAAAGCTATTGAAACTGACAAAAATAAACAAAGACTATAATTACCGACAATGTCATCGCTAGTAAAATATTGTGCAGTACTAAATTTATAAATAGGTGTGAGATTTACACTTCCGGCATCCCAGAAACGTACTGTGCCATCTTCGTGTCCGGTCAATAATAGCTCTCTTCTAGGCGAACTGCCTTTAGAGCATAATAATTTACCGCCATCTATCGGCCAGACTCTGTTTGAATAAAGATGACTTGTTTGTGCTTTGCCGGCGTCTTTAAGTTGTTCCCATAATTCTTGAGGAACATCTGCAAAAAAAAATAGTGTATAGTGATATGTTCCTTCTGTTAATGTAAGAGCTTGGCTGCAAATAGGAGATGAATATCTTGAGGTGAAACTCGATGTAAAAACAAACTCCCGAAGTTGCTAGGCCTTATCAAAAGAATAAGGTTAGAGAATACACTCTAACGAAAAGTGAAGAACCCAACAAATTTGGACAAGTCATAGTGGAATAAGTTTCATTATCTTATCTATATTTCTTCGTTAATAACCTGAATTTAATATCAAGAATACGTCGAGTCCAGTACAATCAAAATGCAGCTTTTTTTTCTTAAATAATACTAAAAAAGCTGCACTACAACAATGTGGCAAATGAAAGCTATTACTTTATTATTTAAGAAAAAAATGCAATTATCACTTAGTCAAGAACAATCCAAGCTAGACAAGAAAGTAAATGGTAGATGACAAGAAATAGATTATGCACACACGCTATCGCTTATTGAAGCACAATTATTAAATCGTTGCTGCTCGATAAACATCGACAAGCACAACGTGATCTAGGGACAAAATTTGTCGCGAGCAAGTGTTTTTGATTGGTACAAATTATTCAAAGAGGGTCGAGAACACGTTGATGACGAACCACGTCCAGGACGGCCATCAACATCAATTGATGATCAACACGTCAATAGAACCAAGGAATTGGTGCTTGAGAATCGACGATTAACAGTCAGAGACCTTACTGGCATCGTTGGAATATCTGAAGGATCAGTGAAAACCATTTTGAAAGATCATTTGGGCCTAAGAAAAGTGAAAGCACGATTTGTTCCAAAATCACTCATTTTTTTCGAAAAACAGCGTCGCGTTGACGTCTGTGAAACAATGCTTTCCGACTATCAAGACAAAATGAAAGGTATCATAACTAGAGATGAGACTTGGATCTACGCTTACGACTCGGAAACAGACAATCAATCGGCCGAATATCGTATCAAAGGTGAGCCGAAGCCCAAAAAACCACGTCAAAGCAAGTCAAAAATCAAGGTTATGTTGACAGTTTTCTTCAATTATCGAGGTGTGGTGCACTCCGAATTCCTTCCGACCGGCCAAACTGTCAACAAAGAATACTATTTGAGTGTTATGCGTCGTTTGCGCAATGCTATTCGTAAAAAGAGGCCAGAATTATGGGCCGACAACTCTTGGTTTTTGCACCACGATAATGCTCCGTCGCATACTGCATTAATTCTTCGCGAGTTTTTCGCCAAATTTTCAACCAATATCGTGCCGCAACCACCGTATTCGCCTGATTTAGCTCCGTGTGACTTCTGGCAATAGCCAGCTGAATACAGCAAACTCAAACGACCGCTCCGGGGAAACCGTTTTGAGTCAATTGAAGACATTAAACGTGAATCGCTACGCGCATTGAAGGCTATTCCTGAAATTGTCTTTAACAACTGTTTCGAGAATTGGAAGAAACGTTGGCACAAGTGTATTGGGGCCAGGGGGGGATTACTTTGAGGGAGACGAAATAGATTTGGAAGAATAAATTAAGAATTTAAAAATTATGAACAAAGTCTTACTATTTTTTGCCCACAGTAGTATAAATACATTTTTCTTATTCAAAAACACGTAACAAAAACAATTAGCGGTAGAATTTTTGGGGCTAGAACGGATTAATGGCATTTCAATTATTTTCAATGGGGAAAATTGCTTTGAGATACGAGCAAATTGACATATGAGCAAGGTTACGGAACGAATTAAACTCGTATCTCGAGGTAACCACTGCATACAGTTTTCTTGAGATAAAGAGGCAGAATATAAAAAAAATAATATGTATTATTTGAAAATACAAAACCAAAATAAGACATGCTTATGTTAGCGAACAGTAAAGAGCATGAAAAACCCCGCTTTGGTCTTAAATGATCTGCTGTTTGAAGAACATTTCCGTTTGGAAGAATCGTTACCCTGAACGGTTGAATCAACTCCAAAATACCATAAACAATATTCAGATTATAATTTTTAATCTCTTGGTCATTTGTAATTATCACTGTTTCCTCATTTCATGGGTACCTGTATAAAAAAAAATTAAACTCACTTGATACATGTTGACTACAAATAACGGCTGAAGCATGTAGGGATACTAAATAAGGCAAATTCATCATCTTCCAATCATCCGATTGCAAATCGATAGCGACCAATTCCTCGTCCGCCAAAATTAGAAGAGTATCGGGGATACTCTTCCCCTGTTCACCATTCTCGTCCTCTTCTCCGTCTTGAGACGGACTTGATTCCACTATAATAAAATCAATCACCTAAACAACAAAACCGTTATGATTAACGCAAAAGAAAATGACATTAAGGTTATTATGTATTGTTAGTTTCATTAGAAATAAGTTTAGTTCGTATTATTTAAAGGTTAAATGTGTATATGGAAAAAGAATTAAGCAAATTGGATTTTAGTTAATTAGTGCGTTCAACCGTAGTTCAAAGAAGTAGTATTTGGTAAATTGTGTGATTTTATGGTACATGAATTTGGTGAAGTTAACATTAAAAAATCGCAAGAAGCATTTGAAGAGTTTTTTCAGACATTCACAATAGTAGTAGTTTCAAATAAAAGCATGATAGTCGTCTGTAAGACGGGAATTGTTTTTGAAAACAACAAAAAGTGCTCGAAATAATTATATTAACATTGAGGAACAAGAAGGTGTAAATGTAGAAATGAAAAATTTTACCGAATCAAATGATTTGTCAGTTTAAAAACAATGTCTCAAATGAACATAAAGAAGGTGCTTCAAAAGAACGCAAACTATTTAAAAATCTTTAGATAGATGGTGGTTATGTAACATACTGAGAATGAGGAAGGGACAATTAGAAAATATGTAAAAGAAATAAAAATTTGGCAACAAAGAGGAATATCAAGACACTGTAAAATACCATGGCTAAAATAAGGACAGAATTTTAGAAAATACAAATTACTGATGAAGTTGTAGCGAACTTAACTGGGCAAAATAAAAAATAGTGAAAATAGGGAAAAATAAATAGAAAATTAAAAAAGGAAGTTGTAACATAAAAATCAAGGTTAGGTGAGCAGTTTAGATTTATTTGAATCCACAGAAACACAATTACAAAGTAAGAAATAGTAGATCTTGGGAGGCAAATACGCAGTGGAGGATTGTCAAAAAAAAAAGATTTAACACGAAAATCTAGAAGGTTATGGTAGAAGATTATTTGGATCTTGAGTTTATAGAGATACTGATGAAGAAATACTAGTTTCAGGGCAGTCAAAAAAAACAGCGGAGAATTGCACAAAAACAGAGATTAAAGCAAGGAACTGAACACAAAAATTAAAAAGGCGTTTGAGATTTATTTACGTTAATGGAAACACAATTACCAAGGACCAGATGGTGGATAGAGAGAAAATGAACTGCTTCACAAAAAGCAAAGCTATTATACAGGTATTTGAGATTTGAGTTACAAGAAATTATGTTTCCATCTTCCGAACCGAAATGAAACTATCCGAACGTAGAAAGGGACGGCGGGCTCGTAAAGGACAAGTACTAAAACACGACAAATGTCTAATAATTGAAGAAAAACAAAAGCTCTGTTGTCAACGCGATATTTAAACGCGTTTCGCTATTGACCTTAACTTCGTTGATGAATTGTTCATCCCTCGCGCTTTTTCGTCTGAAGACGATACATTGTGGTAGGTAGTGAAACTAAACTGTACTTTCATAATTCGAACAGAAAAGAAACTATCCGAACGAAAGAAAGTACAGTGAACGCACTTATTTCGTAAAATGAATAACTAAGTTATTACTGCACGTAAAAAGACAAGTACTAAAACATAGCAGGTGATAGTTGAATAAAGGACAACAACCACATAAGTGCGTCCACTGTACTTTCTTTCGTTTCATTAGAAGAAAGTATTGTTTCTTTTCACTACCACGATGTATCAACATCATCTCGAGGTGAAGAATCGCCACGAAAGAACAATTTGTCGACAAGGTCTAGATTAACTGATGAGTATTCAATAGCCGAAATCCATCTAAATCAATACCTCGTCAATACTAGAGTTGCTCTTTATTAAGAATCACCGATAATTAAAAAAAAAACAGTAACTAATTCTCAAAATAAAAAAGGGAAATTAAGAAAAGGAACTACATTACAAAGATTAAGATCATGTAGTTATTGAGGAAATTCATTTCAGCTAACAGATAATCTGGAAAATATGTGGATTCTCAGTCAATCCCATATATCGTAGATGGTCGGAACGATAGATATGCGCACCATTTTGAGAAAGAAATTCAAATAAATACAATTTTATATCAATCGACATTTCATATATGAAATATACATAGATGTCTTAAGTGCAGAAATTGACTTCGGAAAAGAACGCAAGACTTCGAAGATTTTAACTAGGTATGGGCGTTCAGCATGTAAAATATTAAAAATTATTTAATAAAAGCATCTATAGGGTATGATATTCATTACAATTACTTACATTAATACATATTAATACAAAACTAACCTTGCTTGTGAGATCAAATGTTACGTGTTGATTGTTGTGTACTACGGAGACGGTATGCTTATCACTATAGCTTGCCCTGGGTAGTCCGCCGCTAAAAACTATTAACGGTTCATCGTTCAATTCTTTTCTGATTATCTTGGGAATTGCTTTACAAGGAAATGGACCATAAGTCGTCGTTGGTTCCGGATCTTCATTGTTGTCATCGTCTCCATTCACCTGCCAAGTCATATAGCTACCTATACGAAAAAGAAAAAGCAATAATTGTTTTATTAGTGTTACAGAAGTAGTTGTATATTCTGGAAAAATCTACTGCCAAATCTTCAGTTTTTTTAAATGTAAAATATTGTTTCAAAAGATCTTATTTGAAGCAAAAACTGGATTGAAATTGTTTTGCTTATTTATTACTTATAATTGCGTGTGGCTAGGTAGCTTCGAAAAGTTTTTGAGTGGAGGCCAGCTGTAAAAAGGAAGAGGAGCATCCAAGATCTTGTAAACAAAGAACAAGAACGTTACAAGAAAAATATAGATATCTTGGATAAGTATAAATGAAGATTTGGCGAAGTTTGCAAAAACTACGGCCTACCATCATTGTGCGAACTTGTAAAGACCTCCCCATCGTCATGCCAACATAAAGATTCCAACTGTTGGGTTGAAGTAAAAGTCCTGACTGTCGTGTTGTCATTTCTGTCCCACAACACTATCAATCCCCTATTGTAACCTATCAGAATGTTATTCGTATTTCCGGGCTGTTCGAATATAGCTTCCACGGCACCAGGATTCAATTTATAATCTTGGGGAACACTAACAACATAAATCGGAATTAGTCTAAAATTTGATACTTGAACATTGCACTTACTTCTGCATGACCACGTCTTGATAAATAATATCAGGAGTCATGGTGAACGTTCCCAAATCTAATAAATAGATATTCCCGCCCTCGGTGCCGAGTAGGAGATGATTTCCTGCCGATTCGACGCACATTGCCGAAATCTTCTTCAACTTGCCTTCCAAAGCTTGGGTTTTTATTTCGACAAGGGAACTCAAGTCGACCTCCCATAGATGCAAGGAATTGTCATCACATAAAGACACCACTTTTCCAACATGTGGAAGAAATACCAGTTGCGTGACAGCTATGTTGCTTTGATGTTGGCCGTAAAATTCAACGCCGGGTCTGCCGAATACTTTTATCGCCCCTGACGCGGTTCCGATGCATATCAGTCTTAACGTTGGATCCCATGCTATTGCGGTGGGTTTGTGTGGAAATCCGTGTTGTAATGTCTGAAAATAAAAGTCCGTCAGATTTTAGGTTTAAATCAGGATAAACATGCGCAGTGCTTTGAAAGCAAGAGTAACATTTAGAGCAAATTTTTAGGAGTGCATTTGGAGAAGTTAAATATCACCACTACAGTTTTTTTTCGCAATAATAAAAAGAAACATTTCCGGAGTTCAGCAAATATAAATGCTGTACGTAGCATTGAACAAAGTAACCAAAGTTTCTAATACAAACGATTCTGCAGATCTTTTGTTTTAGAACTATCAGGTTGTGGCATAAATTAATATGTTTCCTTCTTAGTTTCTAGATCGAGAATGCGTTGAGAAAAATGTTATACATACGTCAGCTATTTTAATTGAATAGTTTTTGAATTTATGCAGATTGCTTCATTTATTGACAAAAGAAAATAAAATGAAGTAGAAATAAAAAAGCAGTTCCGACATATCCTTTTGTTCAAATTCAACAGAGGAGTTAACGCTTTGAAAGCAGCTAGAACTATTTGTGTAGTTTATGAAGAAAATACAATTGAGGAGAGTACACCATGGAAATGGTTTTCTCAACAAAAACGATTCTCAACGTTCAGGAAGAAAAAATTACCAAATCGTTGAGAACCGTAAATAATGGAGGAGAATATATTCTTAATTAGTTCATGTATTTTGTTAAAAAATTAATGAAAAAACATTCCAAGACTTTTAGATGTTAGCAGAAAAAGAAATTTCAAAATTTATAATTGTCTTCATCTGTAATATATATATATATATATATATATATATATATATATATATATATATATATATATATATATATATATATGTATATATATATGATTGACATTTCACATAAAGTTTCTAGACATTACAAGATATGAAAATTTCTCAACTTTAATACGGTCAAATTCATAAAGACTTGACACAATTATAAACACTACTTTACACGCATTTATATTATGCAATTTTATTTCAGTAATATCTAAATTAAATGTTGACAAAGCTGATAATGTAGCTTTAGGTATGGATGAATATATTTCGACCTTAGTAAACAAAACAACTGAAAAATCCCAGTTATTTTATAATGTAACGGTTCCAAAATATTTCATTAATTTTTCGGTATTATCACCGCATATTGGTGTCTCGATAATGAGTTTTGTCGATAACATCGGAATTTTGATCTCAAAAAAACTAATATTGGAAATCCTCATTAGTGTTGATATTTTAAATTATGTAGACGTAGTAAGCCATATGGTTTCGTTTTGAAACAGAAACAAAGCTCTTATTTGCATACAGTCACGTTCACCTGTTTGCACTGTACATGTAAAGTTAAAGCAAATATTTATTTGTGCTTGACAAGTGTACACAATAAATATTTCTGAATTTATAATTTTTTTATAAAATTATTAATATAATTGTAATGTGTAATATATTTTGCTACAGTATTTTCTAACGATTCTTCCCCCAAAGTAATATTTGACTACAAATTGACAATCTTTTTTAAACAAGATTTGATTCGATTTGTCTGATTACACAGCCCAACCAAAAGAAAATTATGGCTTGGTTCAGAAAAGTAAGTACTAATTTTGGATATTTTTAATGTACTGATGCCAAAAATATCGCCTTTTTTCGTGGCAGTTTAATTTTTGAGATACAGACTAGTTGATTTTAGTTATGATAAAAGGTCAAAAGTAATGAAATAATATCAATTTATGCAATCAAAATACGACAGCAGATTCAGCAAGTTCCCAAAGAATCTAGTTTGTCCAGAGACAAGTATTATATTAGGTGCGCAACTAAGTTCTCGCTGTTTTTTTCATGAAAATGCAACTTTATTGTAAAAAAATGTTTACAAATGAATCATTCAAAATATTGCCCATCGCTAGCGACAACTTTTTCCCATCTTTCTGGCAGAGCTCGAATACCGTCACGGTAGAAGTGTTCGTCTTTTCAGGCTATCCACGAATCCAGCCATTTTGAGATGTCTTCATATGAGCGGAACTGCTGATTAGCCAGACCATGTGCCATCGAACTTAAGAAGTACATAGCAGGTCATACCTTCGCAGCGTGAATATTCGGCCGAACCGACGACGTAGAAGCATGAGCGGGCAGTTCCCATGATTTTGTTCTCTTTGGGTTGCTGTAATGAATCCATTTGTCATCATCCGTAACGATGCGATGAAGAAAACCCTTCCTTTTTTGCCGCTGGAGCAGTTGTTCACAGGCGAAAAAACGACGCTCAACGTCTCTTGGCTTCAAATCATAAGGAACCCAAGTTCCTTGTTTTTGAATCATTCCCAACGCATGCAATCGCTGGGAAATGGCTTGGCGGGTTACTCCTTCTTCGAAGGTTTTTGATCTTCCTTCACGTGAACGGTCGTCAACATCAAAATCACCATCTTTGAAGCGACGGAACCACTCACGGCACGTTGTTTCACTTAGAGCAGCATCTGCGTAAACTTTTTGGAGTTCTCGATGCGCTTCAGCCGCCGTTTTCTTCGAATGAAAGAAGAAAAGCAACACTTCCCGCAAATGACGATTATTTGGCACAAAATCAGACATTTTCACACAACCAAAAGTACATGACGCAAAAACAAAATCACTAATGTGTCAAGGCGGTTTGTTTACCATATGTCTAAGCTTGGTTCATGACGTTTAGGTTATGTCACAATCGACCAGCACTTACTACGAGAGCCATCTGTTGAAAAACAGCGAGAACTTAGATGCGCACCTAATATTTTCGCGTAACAGGGAATATGAATCTATTGTCTTTCTTCTCTTAGAAAAATAATCGTGATATTCTGTAACGATACAAGAGGACCTTAGAAGATATGGGCTTGTCTTGACGTCTCCTCATTGACAGTTAAAAACGTAGTTTGAAATATGTACCGTCAATCAAGGAATGTGAGTTAATACACATCGGTAATTCTATCAGCATGGGAGAAATATGAGACAATATCACTAGTCCTGAAAAAAGTTAAGTATGAAGAACATCAGTAGGTGAAATAGTAAACTTCCCTCCTGAATAGGAAAGTGGATATACAAAATAACCTTGGTGCTTATGTCTTTGGAACAGCAGAGCTAAAGCTCAGTATTGAGTTAACAAAATTAGCCTGTAAGAAATACAATCTCCGTTCAATTTGTGAAGGTTATAAATCGAGACAGACTTTGTTTTAACTACTTGGCACGTAAATTGACAGAGATTAATACGAAAAAACTGAAAACTAGAATTTGATGAGCAGCTCAAAGAAGGCTATTCTATAACTTGTAGATGTAAGTTCATTGGCCTTACATGAACAAGCGCAACCAAATTCAAATCCTTCTGTAACAAATCGATATGAATGTCTGATTTAATATTACAATCTTTGACATGATTCCTACGATTCAAGAAGAAATCGTATTGGCGAATTTCTTCTCTCCCGTCCAATTTATCCCATAACAATTCTATTCTCTTGCAATATTTCGAAATAACCCTCCTTTCGCAAAATATTCTCGATTCGCTTCAAGTTCCTGTGGCGGCGTAGTGAAAACAACCCCAAACAAGCTCCGAACTTATTCCTTATTTGACGGTTGGCACTATACAATCCGGCGGCATTCTTTGACCACTCGCTCTTACAAAAACACGCCTTGATTGTCCAAACACTTCAAACTTCGACTCATCAGTTCATAAGACCCTTTTCCAGTCATCCAGTTCTTTTCAGCATAGTAACAGAAATTTTTCTTGCACGGTCGCGATTCATTTCTGTGTCGATTTCGGGTGCTGTCAGTTTCCTATTTCGTTTACTGAGCAATTTTATACGCTCATCGTCGGCGTGAGATAGTATTCGCTTACGACCTGAACGTGCCGGATCTCTTAAACTGCCCGTGCGTTGATGTCGCCGTATGATATCACTAACAATCGATTTATTAACATGTGTCTTTTCGGAAATTTAACGCACTGAATAACCTTCTTAATGAAAAGCAATAATTCCAGAACGTTTTTCTAAACTTGCTGGTTTTCCTCTCGCCACTTTAAGAAGTTCACATAAAAAATACGGTCTTCTCAGTGATGCGCCCGCTAGCAAGTTTATTTGAAAACTAATGCATATTTGGGTACACAAGACTCTTTGGGATGACTGCAGGTAAGTTTTGCAAGTTCTTTGCTGGCAATATTGTCTCAAAAATAATCGTATTTATGGCGGTACGGATTATTTCAGGAATTACCGCAGTGAGTCATAAAGTGAAAGTTATTTGTAGGTCCTCTAACAGAAATATTTGTCTGTAGTTGGTTATAAATCTCGTAAAGGACCAAATGTAAATATACTATTTATATTTAAACGCAATTATATTATTATTTAGAAGAATTTACTAAATTTCACTAGCTGTCCGAACTAATATGGACGGTAGTGTACATAACTTTGTGGCGGTTAACATCGTATAGGAAGCGTATATGATGTCTGACGTAGAACCAACTAGCTAAGTGATCAAGTGATTTGGAACTTCGATGGCAGAATTTGATGAAATAAGACTAATATTACATAGAGGGTACACGAGTCGTAATCAAGGCCAATTTCAGCAGGCGAAAAATCTAAGAGACCCCCAAAGACACATGAAAACAATAAATCCGGTTAATTTCGTTAACCAGTATTATGAAGAATTTTAAAATAATTTTATTGTTAGAAGTTAATCGAATATTCTGCCAAAAAATGCATAAAAATAATATATTGGTTAAATTTTTATAAGTTTTATTAAAAATTTAGGTGTCTCCATTCTATATACAATACAAACTACAAATAATAAAGATACGAGGATAGTTTGACAAGTAGTAGGAATAACGCATAGGTGGCGCTCTAATTGGTAAAACAAATGCACTGTAATTTAGGTTGCCTATTTATATGTTTACATTCCGATATTTAGATAAATCGGTTTATGTTTGACAGCTGATTGAAAAAGAAGCAACACGTCGTTTTGGCAAGATGGGTGCCGCGATTGCTTATGACTGATCAAAAGTTCACTCGTTTGCGCATTTCCAATGAGTGTTTGGACCTTTATAAGCGGAATCTGGTTGAGTTTTGTAAGCGATTTGTTACTTGCGATGAAACTTGGATACACTACAGTACACCCGAAACTAAACAACAGTCGAAACAATGGTTAGAACGTGGTTCTGCACCTCCAAAGAAAACGAAAACTACTTTATCGGCAAACAAGGTGATGGCATCAATTTTTTGGGATTCAAAGGGCATTCTGCTCATTGATTACCTTCAGAAAGGTGCCACAATAAACGGACAATATTATGAAAAACTTCTACAAAAATTAAATGTTGAGATTCGTGCTAAACGGCCAGGAATGGCAAAGAAAAAGATTCTGTTTCACCAAGACAACGCCCCCTCGCATACCAGCACAGTTGCGATGTCCAAAATCCACGAGTTGCATTGCCAATTAGTACCGCATGCGCCTTATTCGCCGGATCTAGCCCTTTCCGACTTCCACCCTTTTCCAAAATTGAAAACTGCACTAGGTGGAAAGAAATTTTCGTCTAACGACGAGCTTATCATCTTCGTAAATGACTATTTTGCAAGCCTTCCAAAATCGCATTTTAGAGATGACATAAGGGCATTGGAGCACCATTGGAATAAATGTATTGCTCTTTTAGGAGAATATATTGAAAAATAAAAATTATTTTGTATTTAAAAAATTCGTTTTTCTTTTCCAGTCTCACTACTTGTCAAACTACCCTCGTATATAAAAAGTAGAGGCTTAATTTCGAAATGTATAAGTTTCTGAGACAACGCATCAGTTTTGCGATAAAATATTTGTAACGGTACTCTTTAAACTACAAAATAAATAAAGTAAGAACAAACAAAACGTCACTCAGAAAATATAGATAGGATTATTGCATTTGAAGTTTGCGAGAGAGTTAAAAATTAATGTGAAATATACAGAATTAATGGCACACATAATTATCCGTGTAATCCATGTGCTTCACGAAACATTACGCAACCAAGGTTTTTATATAATTATAAATATGTTCACATGTAATAATTGAAATGAGTATCTATTGTTACTCACACTTCTTTAAAAATTTCTAATGAATAATGGATTTTATTTAATTGTAAGTATCTCTTTCGCCATAATTTTAACGAAAAAAAAAAACACATATGAAATACATAGATCGAAATGTAGATCTTAGCATTCCATCATAGTTCCAACGTAAACACAAGAGAGATACTTATTAAGTTCGTTCGATAAAAAAAAAACATCACCAAACGAATTGTCATTGACTAGTTGTTGGTATTATGTCACGCATTATTTTTGGAAAGAGACAGATAAAACCGTTCAAGATCGTATATGGATTGGTCTGTCGCTTAATTGGTAATTTATTAAACGTGCTCGCTGGATTCCTTAACATTTCTGGCCGTCCTTTTATGCTAAGCGTGACTTCGACAATTAGAAAAAAGATGAACAAGATCTTTTCGAAACGATCGGTAAAATATAACGGTCCAACGGTGATACGGTAAATGGTGCATGAAATAATAAACTGTACGATGAAATAGGTTCGTATAATAAACAGGAGAATCGCGACTTTTTGTTGAATACTGTTAGAAACAACATTTTCTACTAATTGCAACTTTTAAAACTGGGCGCACAATCTCGCGGAGATTGCTGTAATGAGAATGCGTTTATACAAATAATAATTAGTGTTGAAGTTGACCCGTATTACTATTTCTTTTTCGAATCATTTATAGAGCATAATAAATTCTATTAGTAACGAAGCCAATCATTCGAACAAATTAATAGAAGGTTTCATAATACGAGTTACGTTCTGAAAATTTTTAGTTGTTAAGAGTGGATCCGACCAAAAAATGTTTGCGTTAATTGATAAACCGTTCTTTTGACAGTTTCTAATTTCACATTAGTTTGCTGAAAATTAAAAAATACAGAGATACGGAGGAATAAAAATTCGAAATTCTTCAATTTCCGGTTCTCACTTATGAATATTATTCTAATTCCACTTTAGAATAATCAAAACATGTAACCTATGGATATCAGAGGTTGTGGTTTATTCATAAAAATAATGACAGTTACATCTAACATGTCATCGGATAATATACCTGTTACTGTTGGCCAATAATTGGCGAATTAATGAACTTTTATATAATAAGAAACGCAGGCTAATATTTCTACAAAAAAAAGATAATAGAAAAACATATACTGCTATAAAGTGTATCTTATATCCGAACAGGTCAATATTGAATATAGTGTTCAGTCTATAATATTGGGTCTGGGAAAAAGTTCGTGGCGTTTTTCCCGATAGATGGCATTGGTTGCCGATAACTAAAGAACAACAAGTCACAGCGACACCACCGAGGGCTCGTTTTTTAGATGACCTTCCGAACGTTAGTTTGAGCGTAGAAACATTGTAATCGGTGCAGTGGTTGGAAAGTTATTCGCACTTGAAAATGGAGAAGAATAATGAGAAATTTCGCTATATTCTGCAATATTATTATGATAAGGGGAAGAACGCTGCGCAGGCTTGTGATAAAATTTGTGCTGTGTACGGTGAAGGTACTTTATCGAAATCTGTTGCGCGGAAATGGTTCGCTCGCTTTCGTTCTGGAAATTTCAATGTGAAAGATGAGTCACGCTCCGGTCGTCTAATCACTGAAAAATCTGATGAAATTCTTGAAAAAGTCCAACAAGATAAGCATATCAGCAGTGTCGATATTGGCATGGAGCTAGGCATTGACCACAAAACTGTTTTGAACCATTTACACAAAGCTGGTTACAAAAAAAGCTTGACGTATGGGTTCCTCATGAGTTGAGCGTAAAAAACATGATTGACCGAATTAACATCTGCGATGCGCTGCTGAAACGGAATGAAATCGAGCCGTTTCTGAAACGTTTAATAACCGGAGATGAAAAATGGATTACGTACGATAATCGGAAGCGTAAAAGATCGTGGATAAAGGATGGTGAGCCGTCACAAGCGTTCGCTAAGCCAACATTGACGCCAAAAAAAGTGATGCTGTGTGTATGGTGGGACTTCGTCCACTACGAGCTACTTCCAACTGGTCAGACGATTGATTCTCAACTCTACTGTGCACAACTAGAGAGATTACGCCACGCGATTGAAAGAAAACGGCCCGAATTGATTAATAGGAAAGGTGTTGTCTTCCATCATGACAACGCCCGACCACACACTTCTTTGATGACCCGTCAAAAATTGAGAGAGTTTGGTTGGGAAGTTTTGATGCACCCACCTTACAGTCCGGATATAGCACCCTCTGACTATCATCTGTTTCGATCTCTGCAGAACTCTCTCAATGGAATTAAGTTGGTTTCAAAATGTGAAAACTACTTGATAGTTTTTCGACCAGAAACCACAGAAGTTTTTCACCGATGGGATCATGGATCTACCAAAAAAATGGCGAAACATTGTCGATAATAATGGAGCATATTCGGTTTAAATGAATTCGTCCACGCGCCATGCGGGGACCAGTTGAATTTTACTGAAAAAACGCCACGAACTTTTTCCCAGACCCAATATTTTTAAAAGTATTTTCACAGAGATTTCCCGCACTTGGGGCCAAATCTTCCGTATAATTTGTAGTAATGGAAAATTTTATATACACGTTTCTCGCGAAATTTCTGCTTCATAAAAGCCCAAAGAATTTCAGTTTGGTTGGCGTCTGGCGATTGGAGAGGGCAGTCCATTGATACAAAACCAATTACAGCCTTCCACTTTCTGTACAGTTTGCTTCAATATTTAGGATCGTTGTCTTCTTATTTAGCTTTATACTACACTTTTATTGATATTAGAAGTCCTATTTGGTTTTACCAATCGTTTCGCCTTTAAAATACCGGCAAAAAGTTCTGAAACCCTTGCGTGTTAAAGCAACCCCAGACACTTCAGAAAGTGCTTTACAGTGCAATATGAACTCTGTCCGTTGGCCATACCTTTCTTCCAGATGCCCAGGTATAGAAAGATGATTCATCTGCTAACACATCGTCGAATCAAGCTGGAATTTTTTTGTGCCCAGATCAAAAGCTGCGGTTAGTGTTTATCGAACAGAAACAGTTTAGTAATTACACAGTATGCCGCGAAATTAACGGAACTTTTTAAATTTAAAGAAAACTACTAACGCCATCTATTGAACAATATATAATCCGAAAGCTGTATATCCCTTCTACAAAACAAGACCGCCATCATTAGAATCTATGCTGAAAGCCAAGATGCACACTGCATCTTGGCTTTCAGCGGTACGGATCGTGTGCGGGATTAATTGTTTCGTACGGGTATTTATTGCTGTAGTTCTCCAGGTGCAACACTGCTTAATTTATCTGTTGATGATGACAACTTAGTTGTCGAAATACGTATACAGAATTACGAAAATTAATGTGGAAAGGGGTTATATAGCAACCTTAGTGATCAAGTTTTGTATTATGGTAGATTGGTTATAATCCATTATAATGGCCAATCCCTAAGTTGTTTGGCATTGAATTAAAGCGTTCAGACGCTACCAAAGTTCGATGGTCTTCCTGATCGTTGAGATTCGTTTATGTTAAAATGGCCCTACTTAAATCTTGAAAACCATTTTCTTACTGTACTCTCCCCAATTACGTGTTCTCCGTAAACGATACAAATAGTTGCAACAGTTTCCGATGTATTAACTTTTCTGTTGAATTCAGACAAAAGATATATGGTTCTATTTAACACTGCATTTTCTTTTGTCTATAATAAAAACGGTAATTGCACAAATTCAAAAGCTAATCAATTAAATAATAATACGACATTAAAATAACTGTACTTAAGTTTTTTTTTAAAGCGCTCACATCTTAGGAATAAAAACCGCCACGAATTAATATTTAACATTGATCAGAGGAGACATCACTCCTTCCACAAACTGTACATTCTGAATACTTCAATTTCATAATTCCATTTCCACTAATTTAGTTAGTTAATCATTATTCGTAAATTTCAAAATTCGATTTACTATTGTATTTACTTAATTT
Organism: Dermolepida albohirtum; assembly: GCA_031893035.1. Classification (NCBI taxonomy): domain Eukaryota; kingdom Metazoa; phylum Arthropoda; class Insecta; order Coleoptera; family Scarabaeidae; genus Dermolepida; species Dermolepida albohirtum. The sequence goes on along the minus strand of JAVIWB010001349.1, from coordinate 135,369 downwards.
TGCAACAAAACCACGAGATATAGATAGCACAATCTCATGAAATCATAGCACTTTGGATTAATAACGTCATCTTATTGGTTAAAAAAAATATGACGGTGTATTGTACATAAAAAAAAAAGCATATGACATCCCTATCACTCACGTAAAGTATGAAACATTATTCTAGGTTTTCACTTTGTTTTAAGTGTGCTACATTTTTTTTTAGAAACACGATAAAGCGAATATTTATAGTATTTTTAATACTAAGCATTATCATATGATACACACACAAACATTTAATATGAATTGTATTAGCCCAAGTAAATGTATTATTGTAATTAAATGATTATTTCCAATTAATACTTGATATTACTAATAAATGTTTGGGTATAAAAAAATTCAAATTACCTGGAATTGAAAAAAAAAAAATATTCAGTTTTTGTTCGCACTTTTTTTTAAAGATTAGCAAGATCTAAGAAGAAATTTTATAAATGCAAAATAATTTCTGGGATATAGTTTATGAGCTTTCAAGCATTCGAAACGGTTTGACACGAAAAACTGATCGCTTTCTAATCCCTTTTTTCAGTAAATGGATTTAAATGGATAAAAAAACAAATAATATTTCAATGTATACAGAAATTAAAGTTTATAATTTCAACAAAACATCGTTCACATCAATACCATGAAGAGCGAGCACAAAAAAATCGGTTATCATGGTACTATAGTGTGTCTCCATTGACCGTAATGGTTGCGCCGTCCTCATTTTCAAAGAAATATGGACCAATGATGCCTCCGCTCCACAAGCCGCAACAACAAGTCACTCGTAATGGGTGCCTTGGCTTCTGTAAGACCACGTATGGGTTTTCTGAGCCCCAAATACGGCAATTTTGCTTGTTAACGTACCCATCAAGATAAAAATAAGCTTCATGCGAAAACATGATTTTTTTGGCAAAATCGACATCATTGTGCAGTTTCTCGTTGGCCCATCTAGCGAAGCGAAAACGAAGCGGATGGTCATGCGGCTTCAACTCTTGAACCAATTGAAAGATCTTTTCGCAAAATTCGACGTAAACTGATGCGTGAAATGTTCAATTCTTGAGAACGATGACGAGTTAATGTTGATGGATTCTCATGCACACTCTCAGCCACAGCCTCGATATTTTCGGGTGTACGCACTGTAAGAGCAACGCACACGTCTTGGTGCATCAACAATGAAACCAGTTGCACGAACTTTAGCAATAAACTTGCGTATACCGGGCACTGTTGGTCCTTCTCTGCGACCAAATATTGTACGACATTTTCGTGCAATTTCCTACCAATTGTCTTTGTTTTGGAAATAAATTTCCAATAAATCCCAACGTTGCTCAAGCGTAAATCGTTTCATTTCATTCAGTGGAGATAATATACTGAATTATGTGATAGAATAGAATGAAATAAGTATTGCCAGATTCGAAATAACCGGTGGTTCAAATTTAAACCGATAGATGGCCCACCCGTTACAAGGAAGTATAGAAAGACTTTATTAAAATTCATGGACGGTTAATATAATTTAATAGCTATATCTCCGCATGAAATCTAAAAGATAAAAAATACTGGCTATGAATAGGATCAATCTCGAAATAGTTCAAAAATAACGTGTCGAAATGTGCAAGATCTGCATTGCTAATAAGTTGTAATTTTTTGAAAATACATTGGGCATATATTTGATAATTTTTAGTCCAATTGCCAATATACAAAACTACGGCAAAATGTTCAGAAACCGTTTTTTATTAGTCTTCTATATAATCAATTGAAGAAACGCCAATTCAAATCAATGAAATAGATCTAAAGCTAACTTTTATCACAAATACTACTGTGGGCAAAAAATAGAAAACTTTTAATTTAAATTTCGCGCGAAAACCCATTCGTCGAAATATTTTTTTCTAGGTTGGTATGACTGTCAGTGACATCTGTGCCAAATGTCACATCAAAATAATCATTAGTGTTTAGTATACGCTTGTCTTTCTGAAGTACAAAAAGTGCATTCGGCGATTTTTACAATGAGTGAAATTATTCAACAAAGAAGATCCATTAAATTTTGTGTACAGAATCAAATTTCTGGTGCCGAAACGTTCAGAATGTTGCAAAAGGCCTTCGGTGATAATTGTTTGTCGCGAGCAAGTGTTTTTGATTGGTACAAATTATTCAAAGAGGGTCGAGAACGCGTTGATGACGAACCACGTCCAGGACGGCCATCAACATCAACTGATGATCAACACGTCAATAGAATCAAGGAATTGGTGCTTGAGAATCGACGATTAATAGTCAGAGACCCTACTGGCATCGTTGGAATATCGGAAGGATCAGTGAAAACCATTTTGAAAGATCATTTGGGCCTAAGAAAAGTGAAAGCACGATTTGTTCCAAAATCACTCAATTTTTTCGAAAAACAGCGTCGCGTTGACGTTTGTGAAACAATGCTTTCCGGCTATCAAGACAGAATGAAAGGCATCATAACTGGAGATGAGACTTGGATCTACGCTTATGACTCGGAAACAGACGATCAATCGGTCGAATAACGTATCAAAGGTGAGCCGAAGCCCAAAAAACCACGTCAAAGCAAGTCAAAAATCAAGGTTATGTTGACAGTTTTCTTCGATTATCGAGGTGTGGTGCACTCCGAATTACTTCCGACCGGCCAAACTGTCAACAATGAATACTATTTGAGTAGTATGCGTCGTTTGCGCAATGCTATTCGTAAAAAGAGGCCAGAATTATGGGCCGACAACAATTGGTTTTTGCACTACGATAATGCACCGTCGCATATTGCATTAATTCTTCGTGAGCTTTTCGCCAAATTTTCAACCAATATCGTGCCGCAACCACCGTATTCGCCTGATTTAGCTCCGTGTGACTTCTGGCTATTCAGCAAACTCAAACGACCGTTCCGGGGAAACCGTTTTGAGTCAATTGAAGACATTAAACGTGAATCGCTACGCGCATTGAAGGCTATTCTTGAAATTGACTTTAGCAACTGTTTCGAGAATTGGAAGAAACGTTGGCATAAGTGTATTGGGGCCAGAGGGAACTACTTTGAGGGGGACGAAATAGATTTGGAAGAATAAATTAAGAATTTAAAAATTATGAACAAAGTCTTACTATTTTTTGCCCACAGTAGTATCTCTACGACGTAGGATCATAATACAGTAAATATTAATATTTAAGTGCTTTTAGAATTTAAATTTTAGAAACGAGGATACAATAGAAGCAATCAAATATAGCTTTATTAAAAAATTTCTCTCATTAATCAATACAATGATTATCATTACTTGCTATTGAATTTGAATTTCTAAGTTATCAGAAAATTAAAACTATAATGATTCGACGTTCTTTAATAAATTTGTTTTATCTGTTCTGACGCTGTAAGACCATAAAAATCAATTGTATTGATCAATACAAAAACCCCAGTCTCCTTTTTATTTAATACAAAGAAGTATAAAACATATTCCACGACGTTCATCAATTTTACAGAAACTATTGACTAAAAAAAATTCTAAATACAAAGGCTTGGTATATTTTTATAAAGACGATAATAAATAATAAAATTAAAAAGAGAAATGAATGATATAAAAATTGCCAGTTGACCTATGCAATTGACACCAGTTACTCTGTAATACCAACATAAAGCTTTATTGCTGTTGTAACATAGAAATCTATGCTCTAAACAATGGAAATAAAATTTCATAATATTGATCTCACGAACAAAAACATAAAACAATATAAAAAATATTGATTTTAAAATAGACTATAAGTGTTTATACAAATAATTATTTATATCTAATTGCAACACTATAGAACGTATCTATACGTATCTTTTCATTAAATAAAATATCAAAATAAACATACAGTGAGTTGAAAAATAATTGTCTAAAAAATACTGTATTCCCAAAGAACTAATATCAATATTTACTGTCAATTTTATGCATGAAAATAATCATCGATTCATTTTCTTTGGAATAAGAACCAATGAGTTTAGTTAGTTGGAGAAAAATGCAACCTGTTATGCAAATATAATTAGAACGATTTCTCAGAAAAAAAAATTATTACAAAATTCAAAAAGGACAAGTATTCATACAGTATCAAATAAATATCAAATATATTACGTACACATATTTTGGTAGTGTCCGTTAAACAGTATTTTAAGTTCTTTTTCTGTCGTTCGTAAATTTGTATGTTGAAAGACAGAGGGAGGTACTATTTATTCATTATTTTTCTATATCGAAAAGTTACCATAAGCCCGCAAAGTATCATTCAGTAATAACGCAAGTTTACCTGATGAAAGGTGAATTCCTTGAAACGTGTAGTAAACAGGGTGTTATTAACATTTGAATGATTCTCTTAATATTCATCTACTGGCAATTCGCCTATACCTGCCATCGACCCTTCCTCTTATCTATTGTGTATGGGTTCTTTTAAGGGCAATTGTAAAGAATCATTGTAATAATTCAATACCTAACATCCGATTGTATTTCAGTATATGTTCCTGTGTAGATTCCTATGTAGATTTTGCTTATTTTAAATTTTTTCTGTTTTTATTCGTAATATGATTAGACGTATGAGTCGAGCAAACTACATATTCCATAGGAAAAAAAACAAATATTCCCACTTTGTTGCGTATAGAAAAGAAGTCAAAGAAGTCTCAAAGACAAATTGCATAAATAGAAGAAGTTTCCCGGCAAACAATGCAACATATTGCTACTTCAATCAAAGAAAATGTTCCCAGCACAAGTATCAAAAAAATTCTTTCCGAAGAAAGACACGAATTAGCGACGCAGACACTTGTACAGAGGTCGCTTCAAATGTAAATGTTCAGTTAAAAAAAAGGCTGACGACTACAATGAAGAAAACTTGTTTTCGATGGACAAAACTTCACGAAAACTGCACCATAGAGAACTGAAGAAAGGTAAGATAAAATAAAGGCATACACATTTATTAATAAATAAAAAACTTTTTTCTAAAAATCTTGTGTAATTCTTGAACTTCGAGATTGAACAATGTAGTGGAGCTTGCGCGATGAAAACTAAAACCTCAACCGTCCATCATGATTAGCTCCGCCATAAGGTCAGAAAGTCCCGGGCCCGCGTATTAGTACAAAAACACAATAAAATAAAGACAATACAAAGACGTGTTTGAAGATGTTCTGCTCCTAGATTTCGACAAACTAAACCCTAATGAAGGTCTTTATACCAATGATAAAGTCGAATGCCCTCGTTAAAAATGGTATTGATGTAAGCAAATATTTCTAGGTAATAATATTCTTAAAGCGTAAAAATGAAGGTTATAGTACCAAAAAATCAAAAACCCTTACGTTTGAACAAATTCAGAAGTGTATAAATGAGGCGCCAGATGAAAAATACTTGATAGTAAAAGTTGCTACTATTTTCGGAATATATGGAGCCTGCTAGCGTGAAGAGCTGTGGAATTTATTAACAGAAGACATTGAATTAATAAATAGATCATTGATTGTTCAAATTTCAAACACTAAAACGAAAATAAGTCGTTCTTTCTATATTATTGGAAAATACATTGACTATTTTAGTAAGTACGCTGCATTAGGCTCTTTTTACTGAAATACTCAGATTATAAATACACTGCCAACCCAGTTGGTATAAACACGTTTGGCAAAATGCCCTCCATCATTGCTGAGTTTTTGAACCTCCCAGAACCAACGGAATATATAGGTAATTGTTTTAGAAGATCTGCTTCTTTGCTATCAGACACAGGAACAAATATTGGGTCTGGGAAAAAGTTCGTGGCGTTTTTCGCGATAGATGGCATTGGTTGCCGATAACTAAAGAACAACAAGTCACAGCGACACCACCGAGGGCTCGTTTTTTAGATGACCTTCCGAACGTTAGTTTGAGCGTAGAAACATTGTAATCGGTGCAGTGGTTGGAAAGTTATTCGCACTTGAAAATGGAGAAGAATAATGAGAAATTTCGCTATATTCTGCAATATTATTATGATAAGGGGAAGAACGCTGCGCAGGCTTGTGATAAAATTTGTGCTGTGTACGGTGAAGGTACTTTATCGAAATCTGTTGCGCGGAAATGGTTCGCTCGCTTTCGTTCTGGAAATTTCAATGTGAAAGATGAGTCACGCTCCGGTCGTCCACAATCACTGAAAAATCTGATGAAATTCTTGAAAAAGTCCAACAAGATAAGCATATCAGCAGTGTCGATATTGGCATGGAGCTAGGCATTGACCACAAAACTGTTTTGAACCATTTACACAAAGCTGGTTACAAAAAAAAAGCTTGACGTATGGGTTCCTCATGAGTTGAGCGTGAAAAACATGATGGACCGAATTAACATCTGCGATGCGCTGCTGAAACGGAATGAAATCGAGCCGTTTCTGAAACGTTTAATAACCGGAGATGAAAAATGGATTACGTACGATAATCGGAAGCGTAAAAGATCGTGGATAAAGGATGGTGAGCCGTCACAAGCGTTCGCTAAGCCAACATTGACGCCAAAAAAAGTGATGCTGTGTGTATGGTGGGACTGGAGGGGAATCGTCCACTACGAGCTACTTCCAACTGGTCAGACGATTGATTCTCAACTCTACTGTGCACAACTAGAGAGATTACGCCAGGCGATTGAAAGAAAACGGCCCGAATTGATTAATAGGAAAGGTGTTGTCTTCCATCATGACAACGCCCGACCACACACTTCTTTGATGACCCGTCAAAAATTGAGAGAGTTTGGTTGGGAAGTTTTGATGCACCCACCTTACAGTCCGGATATAGCACCCTCTGACTATCATCTGTTTCGATCTCTGCAGAACTCTCTCAATGGAATTAACTTGGTTTCAAAAGAAGCCTGTGAAAACTACTTGATTCAGTTTTTCGACCAGAAACCACAGAAGTTTTTCACCGATGGGATCATGGATCTACCAAAAAAATGGCGAAACATTGTCGATAATAATGGAGCATATTCGGTTTAAATGAATTCGTCCACGCGCCATGCGGGGACCAGTTGAATTTTACTGAAAAAACGCCACGAACTTTTTCCCAGACCCAATATAACGGAAATAAAGAAGCATTGAGGATGGAAGTCTACAATAACAGCTGAGGGTTACAGCGATCAATCTGTTATTCATAAAACGGCTATTCCTGAAAGAATTATCCCAATAGCTAGCTCTAGTTACAGTAGCATCTTCCACTTCTCTTCAAGAATTGACTGCTAATGCTGATGAAAATGGCAACTCAGCCAGTTCGAATGTATTACAAGGTTTTTTAAAATCGCTAGGTATTAATATCAGCAATTGTTCTAATTGTACTATTAATATTAGTGTCAATAAATTATAATAATATAAAATTTTATACTGTTCTTAATAAATCTTTGAAGTTCTTTCGAAAATTTAATGATTAAAACTCTTTTACTGCTGTTTGGTAATTTTTATGGAGCCTGGGGGTGACTAACTTAATCACGAAGGTTGATATATAACCCCTTTCCGCATTAATGTTCGTGTTCTGTATACGTATTTCGACTACTAAGTGGTCATCATCAGCAGACAATTAAACAGTGTCGCACCTGGAAAACTACGGCAAAAATTCCCGTAGTTTCCCAGGTGCGACAGTGTTTAATTGTCTGTTGATGATGACAACTTAGTTGTCGAAATACGTATACAGAACACAAAAATTAATATGGAAAGAGGTTAGTTACATATCAACCTTCAGTGATTATGCTATTTGGTAAAAAAAGATAGTTTTAAAAATACTTTTTACACGTTACTTTGTAAATGTCATCTTTTAATTCTCTTGACGGCCATTAAAAATGCCACATTGTTATATAGTTATATAAAAAGAAATATTTTAAAATTACATTCAGTTAACCTACACATAAAATAATCATGTATTTATTCAAAAAGCACGCTACCGATATCAAATACTAATACCATTGATAATTTTAATCGCAGTCTCGGCACAAATGGTATTTTAACACATGTAGTTTGAATTTTTTTAATGGAAGCGACACAATTATTCTCCAATCTTGTGGTATTTATAAAAAATATTTGCATCTTGGCAAATAATAGAGAAACAATGACTTATCAAAGTAGTACACTTTGCCAACAATGCGGTAAATTTGCTTAAAAACTCTAGTTACGCATTGGTGGAATCTAAAATGTTAATCGCCCGCAACAGCAGTGACATGACTATGGTAGATAGAGGCAACGTCTCTTTTAGATAAGATGACGAGCAAATAGTGAACCGACTGCATTCTGAAGGAATTTCCGCTATTAAAACACTGTCGAATACAGGAAGTTATGCGTTCATTGTAATGCCACTCGAATAACTGACACTAATATACATTTTTTACACATGTAATTATTACAGTGCTTAAAATAATTTGAATGTATATCTAGTACATGTGCGAGGCAAAAAAGTAACCGAATCTAGTACACAAGTGTCCCTACGCAAATAAACTAACACTTTAAAAATATAAAAACAATAACATTTATTCGATCGTCATTAACATATATTATTTATTTTGGAAACTGGGAATTTTACAATTGTGAGGAATAAGAAATAAAAAGATCGTTTGTATAAAAGCATGCGAAAATGCTTGCATATACACTACAGTTCGAGAAAAATCGGAAAAAAGTTATTGCAAGACAATGAATTAAAAATTTTTAACCAAAATTATTTTTCTTACTAAGAAATATACAAGATATTCCTAAATAAATGCGAAAAATATCAAGGGACGATTCCTTAAGCTGTTCTAAGGAGAAATTTTCCTATACACACATTTCTAAGGTAATAAGATTTTTAGTTTTAGGAGTTTCGAAAAAGAAAACTGAGCTTTAACTTGATATTATACCATTATTTACGAAGGTGGTCCCATAAGTACCCGGCCTGACCTAGAGATGGCGGTAGTTGTTTGAAAAATGTCACTGTATTAGAAAGTACACAATCTATAAAGCATATGTTTCAAGTTTAAAGACGCCACGTTGTTTAGTATTTGTTTGGCAGCCATCAATAGTGAACGTTTTCAGTGAATTTGAAAAAATGGAGAAAATTGGTCATCGTTACGTGATACAATGCTTTTACTTGAAAGGCCTCAGCCCAATCGATATAAAAGCTGAACTGGATTCTAGTCCGGGTGAGTCTGCTCCTTCGTTTATAACCGTGAAATATTGCGTAGCAGAGTTAAACGAGGCCGTACAAGCTGCCAAATCGAGCATCGCAGTGGTCGACCACATGAGGTGACAACTCCAGAAATGGTGAAGAAAATCCATAAAGCGGTACTGGATGATCGTCGACTGGAAGTGCGCATTTCAAAAAAGTGCGGTACATCGCATATTATCTGAAAATTTGGACATGAGAAAGCTGTGTGCAAGATGGGTGCCACTTTTGCTCACACTCGTGCAAAAACAGTGTAGTGAAGATGTTTCAATTGAGTGTTTAGCGAGTTTTCACAGCAACAAAGCAGAATTTTTGCGCCGTTTCATAACTGTAGATGAAACATGGGTCTATCACTTCACACCCGAGACAAAAGAACAATCAAAACAATGGGCTCAAAAGGGAGAACCGGCTGCAAAAAGGCGAAGACTGTTTCAACTGCAGGCAAGGTCATGGCATCGTTTTTTCGAGAGGCGCGTGGAATAATTTTCAGTTGATTATCTTGAAAAAGAAAAGTTATCAACGGCGAGTATTAGTATTATGCGAACTTATTGCAACGTTTGAGCGAAGAAATCAAGCAAAAACGGCCGCATTTGGCTAAGAAGAAAGTGTTGTTTCATCAAGACAATGCACCAGCTCACAAATCCGTATTGCAATGGCCAAAATTAATGAATTAAAGTTTGAATTGCAACCTCATGCAGCCTATTCATCAGATTTAGCCCTCTCGAATTATTTTCTGTTCTCAAACTTTAAAAAATGGCTCAGTGATCAGAGATTTTCCAACGATGAAGAAGTGATGTCGGCAGTTAATGGCTATTTTGAGGAACAAGACAGTTCTTATTATAAAAAAGGGTATCGAACTTATTGAACATCGCTGAAAGAAGTGTATAGAGCTGAAAGAAGATTATGTTGAAAAATAAATTTATTTTTTTCCAAAATTTTTATGTTGTCTTTGTAGGGTCCGTTACTTCTGGGACCACCCTCGTACTTTAATAAGGGCATAATTTTTAGAACTAACTTAACAGACTTCATTCACATGATAATGAATTTAGTTGACAAAACAAAGCAAAAGAAATCAACTGATAATAAATGTTGGATATGTATGGTCGAGCCAACGAACTTGCGTTGGCTGGACCATACATATCCAGTATTTTTTATAAGTTGACTTCTTTCTGATAGATATCATTTAACAAAAACGATTACACTAAATTATATTCATGACAGAACATTATTTTTACTCATATATGATGGAAGGTAAACTATATATTTTGCGTATACACTTTTATAGTTTTTAGAATTTCCAATTTTAATTATAATTAAATAGTTTGGAAACACGAAGGACTTTAAGTATAGTAAATGTTTGAGTATACTAAACGAAAACATTAATTGAAGAAGAAATAAAATAACGTGTTTTTTTAATTTTATGTAGGTATATTTCTAAAATGTATTTAAAATACCCTCCTTGTTACTCTCTCAAAAGTTGTTGGGTTCAATCATATACACTACCAACCGTAAATGTTTGCACACGTGTATATTTTCATATTATTTAAATAGACAATATTATGGTCTAACTAAAACCAATATATTATTAAATTTTACTTAAAGCAATCATAATAAAGCACATTCTTCGATAGTTATGTATTTAAATACTTTAAAACTATATTATCAGCAATGATCATTTTACAACCCTGGTAAGGTAATTTAATGAAGACATTTTTCTAGGATTTTTAAACACGCTTCCATTACGCCATAAATCATGTAAAGAGGTATCGTACTTTGAATAATGCCACATAAAAAGGAATCGAATTGGGTGCTGGAAGTGTAGAAAAAAATGGAAAACGAGTTCTCCGGCTGCATTGCATCCATCACCTAATATGGAGGAGGATCAATAATGGTTTGAGGCTGCTTTGCTGGAACATCTGTAGGCGATCTTATTAAAAATAGGAGATATTCTAAGAAAAGAACGGCACAGAGGGGAATTGTGGAACAGAATATCCTTTCCTAACACGACCAATTGGAAAAAAACTTTGAGTTTCAACAACACAACGATCCCAAACAAACATCCAAGTTGTGTCAGGGATATTTGGAGGAATTAGAACGGAAAGGAGTCTTTATTATTATAAAATGGCCTCCTTAAAGTGCCGACATGAATCCCGTAGAGCTGTTATTGGATGAACTAGACGGACAAATATGAAAATCATCTCCAACATCCACAAAAACACTATGGACCCAACTACAGAATACATGGTCAAAAATATAACCGGAAACTCTGGCAAAATTACTAAAGAGGATGTCGAGAATGTACCAAGCAGTAATAAAAGAAGATGGTCACATCGACGAATCGAAAATTTAAACAAATTTAAAAGAAAATTTGTTAAAATTGTCTAAAATAATACTTTTTTTAAGATTTTATAACATTTTATATAACTATACAACAAAATTTTAATTTTCCAGTAAATATTACTTGCTTCTCTATTATTTTCAGGGTAGGCAAAAACTTTTGGCCGGTAGTGTATAGCAATGCTGTATAAACGAGACAGACTTTCGTGACATATTAATAAATGTATACATCAAATAACAGTCATATTCGACATGTTATATGTAATGGTATCTAGCATTGTAGATCGCGGTGTATGTAATTGCAAAACAAGATATTAAAACCAAAATCAATGTATTAATTTTGAATTCACATAAAATCACCCTCTAGAGCACATGTGGGTAACAACGGGCCCGCTGTAAAATTTGATCCGGCCCGCGAGACATTCGTCGTATTGTTTCATGTCTGATATCTATCGCTAAACATTATGAACACTACTTTAAAATGCACTACTTTTAAACGCGGCCCGCGAACGTATTTGCACATTAAAGTTTGGCCCACAACATATCAAAGGTTGCCCATACCTGCTCTAGAGTAATACTAAAATACGAATAGCGTCAATTATTGTAGACCTAGCAATTAGCAATTTTTATATTTCTATAATTTTTAAGGTTGAACAATCCTCCAAGAAACCAGCGACAAGAATCGATAGGAAACGAACGCGAGCAGGCATTGCCGATAGCTTGCCTCACGTCAGTAGAGCAAAAATACTTCGCAAATATAGATTGTTAACTGAGACGGATGTAAATGAATATCTAAATCGCTTCCCTACGTTAGAATCACATATGTACATTAAATATTTTATTTATAATCCCTACCTATCCAGCCTTCCCGGCGTAGCTACTCTTATTGCGAATCCGGAGGTTCGTTCAACTAATAAGCTATAGGAGAATATCATCAAATATAAATAGAAAGATATTAAATACTGAATATAATCTTTCCTTAGATCTATATTATTTAAGATAATGTTAAAATTTTAAAACGTAGTTATATTAGTATTTATGATATGTAATAAACGTGCTATTCATGCAAACATGTTTATTACTTCTTAAGAGACCTTTTTACAATACTTAGATGTTCTTAAATGTATAATCTGTTATAACACTGCAATAAACACAACTTTGAAAGAGCAATTTTATTATTTTTTTAAATAATAATTTGATCTCTACCAGGTTGTTCAAAAAGTTTTGTCGTTCGTCAAGAAAAACACAATTTTATGGTTTGAAATACATTTTATATTTCAATATAACCTCCATAAACTTTAATATACTTGAAGTTGAAATTGATGGAGCCTGTGGTTGATTAACTTAATCACTAAGGTTGATATATAACCCCTTTCCACATTAACTTTTGTAATTCTGTATACGCATTTCGACAACCAAGTTGTCATCATCAGCAGATAACCGCAAAGTGTTGCACCTGGTAAACCACGGCGAAAAATACCTGTACGAAAATACGCGGTACACATTGTTGAGAACCTAAACGTACACTAAATGTTCGTTTCACAAGATTTTTAAAAATTGTTTTACTTAAACGAACATTTAGTGTACGTTTAGGTTCTCAATGGTATGTACCGCGTACGGAGTGTGTTTTCGAACAGGTATTTTTCGCCGTGGTTTACAGGTGCGACACTTTGCGGTTATTTGCTGATGATGACAACTTGGTTGTCGAAATGCGTATACAGAATTACAAAAGTTAATGTGGAAAGGGGTTATATATCAACCTTAGTAATTTATGGATTCCCTAAGTGAGAATTTGGAAGACTGTCGAAATAAGCTTCCACAGCTGCTATTACCTCTTCGTTCGACGAAAATCGATTTCCATGATTGAATTTTTTGAGATGTGAGAACAGCCAGAAGTCAGAGGTGGCTAGGTCTGGCGAACTGGGTGGATGTTGCAACAATTCGTACTTTAATTCACAGATTTTTGCAATAGTTTTTTGGGCTGTGTGAAAGGGTGCGTTGTCTTGATTAAAAATGATTTTTTCTTCTGTAAACCATATCTTTTCTCACGAATTTTTACATCCAGCTGGTCCAAATGGCTACAATAATAATCTTAAGTTTTTTGTTTTGCCAGTTTGGAGGTAATCCACGAACAAAATTCCTTTTGAACCCCAAAAACTGTTGTTAACACCTATTTAGCCGATTTCTGGACTCTAACCCGCTTCGGAGCCGAAGTACCGGGTTCACACCTCTCCTTATCCTCTCGTTTTAATTTAGGAGCATGGTGGTAGAGGCAAGTCTCATCCATAGTGATGATGCGATGCACGAAATCGTTTTTATTGTTTCTAAAACGCTTCAAATGTTGCTGGGAAAGTCACATTTTATTGTGTTTTTGTTCCATTTTGCACACAGCTTTCTGAAACCCAAAACTTCAGCCAAAATATTGCTCAGACTGCCTAATCAGATGCCTAGGGCTTCTACTAAATCTTTCTCGGTTAATCGACGAACTTCCAAAGCCGTATTCTGTCTTTTGCTACGATTTCTAGCTTTGATGCACTTATTGGACGCTCTTCACGTGGATCGTCTTCAAGACTTGTACAACCACGTTTAAATTCAGCAATCTATCTTTCTACTGTTCTAATTGAAGGTGAAGAGTCCTTATACGCTTTCAACGATCGTTCGTGAATTTATTTACTACACCTTCCAAAAATAAGAAGTTTACCATTGCGCTATATTAATTTTTTTTAGATTGTAAAAAAATAATGCGACGCGTCAACTTTGTACATTTGTAATGACAAAAGTGCACGCGTGTTCATAAAAAAGTAGTACAATTTTTAGAAAAATAAAACAACGAATCTAATAGCGTCATCTCTTATCGAACGGCAAAACTTATTAAACAACCTTGTACGTAGTATATACTGACCAAATTCCTGAACTAGTAGTGTATATACAATTAACTGCAATTATTATACAAAAAAGAACCGTAATAAAGCATTTTATTTACAAATATATCTTTATGTTAATTAATACAATGATTTGCTATACTAATAGCGATTTAATTTGAAAAGGAATTTAATTTGTCGTCACAGAAATACGAAGTAATAGTGAGAAATTCTTGTTTTTCTTGTATACAACAACTAAGTGTAAAAATTAGAAATTACAAAAAGATCAATGTTAGCCTCTTTCGAAAGACGACTGATTCATAAGTTTCCGTATTTAAGAAATTTCTTCAAATATGTTTTCCCCTTATCTTAACCTACCACAGACATTTTTAAGTAAATGCAAATAAAGAATTCGATGAGCACATTTATATTTGAATCAGACTTCCGATTCGGTCCGAAATTATGTTAACTTTAACTTATTTTAAATAAGTTCAGTTTTAAGTAAGGTTTAGCACCCCTTTTGTTCAACAAAGACAGAGATGTTTAATTACATCTAACAAAGCAAACTTTATTGAAAACAAAAGAAAATTAACGCCGAAAAATAAAAACAAAAACATTAGTTTACAAAGTGGTGACCGGTCATTAGTTCACGTCCAAATCCGTGAATAAATTTGTCTTCTTTTGCCTTCTCCTACTTTCTCAATTATTCTTTGCCAGAATTCTTACAGATTGTGCGGTCGTCTAGTATAAACTACAGATTTTAATTGATCCGAAGGAAAAAATTAGGGGATTTAAATCTGGGGACCATACAGGCCATTCAATGAATTCTCTGTCGATTCACCGATTTGGAAATGTTTCTTCGCTCTAGGTATTTCGATTAATTTAAAAAAGAACATTTTCCCTAGATAATATTTTATAATTTTCGATGTAATTTGAATAAGCAACACATTAACATAACTCTTTTTATAAAAATCTTTGAAACACCATCATCATTGATGATGTACATAATTCAGAAATGAGCGTGGAAAATCTCGAAGATTAATCTTTGTGAGGGTTATCTGCAAACTAATTTGTTAAGACAACACGAATGCCATTCTTTAAATGGCGATGAGTTGGTGAAGTTGCTTTCTGAGAGATAGATTAAAAAAATTAAGATAGTATCGGGTCGTTCGGAAAGTAATTGCGTTTTTTCCCAATAGTTGACTTGTATTTTTTATACCCAACTACATACTGAAGCCAATTTTTTATTACATATTTTAATAACTAACAAAGTAAGGATTATTTGTGAAAAAGTTTTTTAAATTCCGACTAATAGTTTTTGTGTGGTGCCCTCTCAGATATAGAAAATCAAAAGCAGCATTTTCGGCATATTTTACTTTATTATAATCGAAAAGGTAAAAATGCTGTTCAAGCGAGGGAAAAGTTATGCGCTGTGTATGGAGAAGATGTGCTTTAAGAACGCCAGTGCCGAAATTGGTTTAAAAAATTTCGTTCCGGAAATTTCGATCTTGAAGACGCACCGCGTTCTGAAAGGCCAGTCGAAGCTGATGAGGATAAAATAATGGCTTTGATTGATGCAAATCGACGAATAACACGTGACCTCGCGAAGAAGTTAAATTTGTCAAATTCGACCGTCCATGATCACATCAAACGCCTAGGATTAATTTCAAAGTTGGGCATATGGGTTCCTCATATTCTTACTGAAAGAAATTTGCTCCGTCGTATTGACGTCTGCGATATGCTTCTCAGACGTCAAGAAAATGACCCGTTTTTTGAAACGAATTGTTACTGGGGATGAGAAATGGGTTGTATACAACAATGTAAAGCGTAAAAGATCAAGGAGCAGCAAAGATGAATCGGCTCAAAGCACGTCAAAAGCCGATATTCATCAGAAAAAGGTAATGCTGTCTGTTGGGTGGGATTATAAGGGAATCGTTTACTTTGAGCTTTTACCGGACAACACAACAATCAATACTGAAGTGTACTGTCAACAATTGGGTAATTTGAATGATGCACTTCAACAGAAGAGGCCGGAATTGATCAATAGAAAAGGGGTGGTATTCCACCAGGACAATACGAGGCCTCATACAAGTTTGACAACTCGCCAAAGCTTGTACAGCTGAATTGGGATCCACTGCCGCATCCACCATATTCTCCGGACCTTGCACCTTCGGATTATTATCTATTTCGGCCATTACAAAATTTTCTAGACGGGAAAATTTTCACTTCAAATGTTAAAAATACGTTAAATAAGTTTGATACGTAGACTTCCGCAGTCGTGGTCCATGCATCTGCTTCTGGGTTTCCGGGCTGGAACCGCGTCACTAGTATATCTGCCAGTTTCAGTGCAGTAGTTCAGCACTGAAGATGTCCCATACAAATGGGTACGAAACGTCGGCAGATATACTAGTGACGCGGTTCCAGCCTGGAAACCCAGAAGCAGATAACGTTAAATAAGTTTTTTGCTAGTTTGCTGTTCACAAAGAGATTGTAAAAAGTGTGTAAAAAGTGAGGCAAATGCAGAATACATAATATAATAAAATATTTAAGCACTAAAAAAAATCCCCTATGATTTTAACCAAAAACGAAATGCAATTACTTTTCGAAAGACTCAATAAATACTCAAAAACGGAACTAAAATATTCTGATGATGAATAAATTTGGGAAAAATAAAAACGAGATCTCTGTAAAAATTAAAACATTTTTGTAGAAATTAAATTAAGTAAAAGAGGAACAAATGGAATACCCAAAAAAGAGAAATATGTATACCATCTTTCCCAGAACTATTAAAACACATGCCCAAATATTCCACCCCTTTTTTATTGAGAATAACCAAGGGTGTAATAGAATTCAATTCTGATATTAGAAAGCATTTCAAGCGTTACACTATTGTAGAATAAAAAATTTATTGGGGCAGTATATATTTTCTGGTTAATGTAACCTCAGAAGAAGAAAAATCTAAGAGTGAGATCGGAGGACCTTGATGCCATACATCGCCATGTACACCTGGATCTATTTAAACGGTTGAGAAACGTTTCTTGGAGATACTGTTACATGATTCTTGTAGTGTGAGCAAGACAGTTACCTTGTTGAAAACAGACGTCAACATTAAGAACTCGAATAGCTGGTACCATCACGGTTTCCTGCTCTTTGAATTTCCCCGTACCTAATTATGATCAAAATGGGAACTGTGTAAAATATTGTGAGTGAATACTCAAGATATTCTCTGCGAGAAATTCGATTCATAATATCGTTTCAAATGCGAGGGGCGGGATTTATTATTACTTGTCTGAAGATAAACAACAATTAACTGTTAATTGTTCAATTTCGAAACGCTCCCAAAAAAAGCAGTGCTTCATTTTTTAATTTTGTTTACTGTGTTACTACAGTAGGTTTAAAAATCGAAAAACTATTAAAAGTGAATGGCATTTATCAATTTATTTGCCAAAACACATATCTGAAGTTCAGTAAAACAACAGTAAGAGGTGAAGTATTCTGCACAATGACGAGGCAAATTTTCACACAGCAACATGAATAGATTAATTGAAGGACAAAAAAAGAATTCATGGCCCTTGTTTCTACAGCACTAGCTCTTTCTTGTTGCTCGAATTAACAGCTATTATTTACAAAATACGAAGCCGTTATTGTCGAAGCATATAAGTACCACGTTGTTGTTATACTTGTATCTCGATAAAATAAATTCACCAATAGGTCGGTATGAATGCAAAAATGTATAGATATTAAAAGAAAATACTTCAACTACTGCTTAAAGTTTATACTATTTTTCCCCAGACTTTCTTAAGAGATTTGGAGTAACCTTTGTATATATAGGAATATGATATTTAGTGTAAAAATATAAAATTAACCTACGTTTATATAAATATAAAAGTAAATATTACGTAAAATACATTTTACTAAGAGCAAAAGGAAACTCACCGATGAACTTCGCAAAACAAATTTCATTTATGGATATTCTTTTAATACTTATTAATAAATTAATACAAATAGGTTGTTGACAAATCTGTCAAAACTGTCAAAAAAAACATCAAATTTTCGATAATGTTTGTAGGTAAAGTCGAAAATTCTACAAAAATAAGCAACTTTGACACAGTATGGTTAGAGTGACATATTTTGCACTTAAATGTAAATTTATACATCTAGTCTTGCCATAAAAACTATCAGACATACATAGAATGAAGCATTACGATTTAGTAAAGCAAACATTTTCAATTAAAAATATTTTAATTTTATTGATTTACATTATTCTGTGAAAAAAACAGAAAAATTATTGAAAATGTCCTACTCGAGCTTTCACACACGCCTTTAAATGGTCTGGCCACTCATCGATTGCAAAACGCACTAGGTCTATAGGGAAATTAGTGACAGTTACTATTAAGAGATCATTAGAAACGTTCAATATTTGGATGCCCTTAGGTGCAGGCCATCCTTTCTAGTTGAGATCACAATTTGTAATTAAAAAGGATTTGCTTCTAGACTTCCTGATTCCCATGCTTATGCTCGATTAAAGTTCGGTAAGTTGTTTATTTTTTTGAGTTATTACTGCTTTATGTACTAAGGCGAAATTCTGTCAAGCACCCAATGTTCTTCATTGAATAAACTAGCACACTAACACACACTTATATAGCACATGTCTCCAAGATGACATTTTGACATTTTTGGCTTTTGTTTTAACACCTTTTTGGTAAAAATACAATTCTCTGTCACCTTCGCAGCTAACTCCCCAACATAAGGGAAGTTGGTAGTTTTTCCTTTTGCACCTTTTTACTAACATTCTGCAAAGAAGTGTGCATATACACTGTTATTTTGTTTAATGAAATATTCTTCAACCGTAAATATTTCCGACGTTTATTGTCCACGTACCGTGTAACTACCATTTTGAAACGTTTCTGCTTCATCTTCTTTGAAGCGTCGGTTTGCAAGTCTTGTGTACTTCTTCTAAAAGTACCAATCTTTAAGTCACTTTTCAATGCATGCAGACATAGACGATAGCTTGCACCATGTCAGTGACGCAAAGATGCCTCGCAAAGGTTGATTATTAACTGCAACGGGTGTAAATAAATTTCTAAGTTGTTTTCCTACGTTAGAATTATATACAATATTTAGGTTTTTTATAATCGCACCTATCTAGCTTTTCCGATGAGGCTGTACGCTGCTGTGAATCCAAAGGTTTGTTCAATATTAATAATTAAAAACTTTAAAACAGTTTTATATAAAAAATATATATATAATTTTTGGAATATATTCAGATAAATCATCGATCGTAGAGAAGAGAAAAAGAACATGTTTCTTTTGTTCGCGCAGCATTTATTTAAAAACATAAATACATATTTTGTCCTACCTTCGTCACTTATAAATTATTTCCGCTCCCACGCCTTAATTTTTTTTTTAATAAAGTTATAAATGCAAAGTGTATACATGAGACACAAAAGTTTCCCGGCAATTAAGTATGTGTTTATAGTACTCGAAAACTTATCAGATAACAAACTGATAAATTTAGAATTATGTGAAGGCTCTAGTAATCATCGACGAATTAATAATAACATAATTCTTATATAAATTTTATTAAAAAAAATTAATAAAATTAATACAATGATTCAAGAATAATGTTCTCAGATAAGTGCTATATATTTTAATTTGCGGTTAAAAGAAAGATGAAACACATAATTTGAAATGAATACCAAGAATATCTGAATATCAGGTGCACCGGAAAGTCATTACTGGTTTTTTCGTAAAAAAAATATTTAATTTTCAAGAAACTGGAAAAATTTATTGATTCTACACATCTTGCCCATCTTTCAGGCAATTTATGGATCTCATCCCAAAAAAACTGCTTGTCCTTTGAGCAAAACGGCGCGTTATCGTGCTGTAAAACAACTTTACCGTGTCCTCGGGTCCATTCTGGACGTTTTTCTGTCAATGCATGGTTGAAATTGATAATTTGTTGTCGGTAGCGATCAGTGTTAACTGTTTCACTAGGTTTCATCAGTTTGTAATACACCACCCCACTCTGGCCCACCAAACACAGAGAATTGTCTTGCGACCTTGGGGACGATGGGCCGCCTTCGCCATGTGATAACCATGATTTTTTCCGCTTAGGGTTTTCGAAATTAATCGCCTATCATTCAATTGATGATTCACCCATTTTCCTATTCTCTGGATTTTTCCAATTGCTCGTGATCGGTTGCTAATCGTTTCTTGGACCATATTTAACGCTTCTACCAATTGTTTTTGAATTTGGGTTGGGTCTTCATCCAATAACACCTGCAGTTTCGCATCTTCAAACTTTTTCGGTCTACCAAAACGTTTTTTGTCTTGCATGTCGAAATCACCACTTTTGAATTGTCGAAACTACGCCTCACATATTTTTATGGTTGGGGCATGCTCACCTTAAGTTTCTACCAGCAAACGATGACTTTCGGCGGCTTTTTTCTTTTGATTAAATAAGAAAAGTAATGCGTAGTGCAAATGCACATTTTCAAGCACGAAACTCGACATTTTCAAAAAGATATAAATCTAGGACAATGTTACTTTCGCAAAATATAACATGTATGGCTTTGAAGCTCGATGTCAGTAGAATAAAATAATATATGTGTCAAATCATAACATTGCATACTTAAGCCTGGCGATATTTGTTAGAAAAATCGGTAATGACTTTTCGGTACACCTGGTAAACCAAGAATTAAAAGTACCATAGGAATACGGTGGCAATGAACTTTACGGAACAGTAAAGATAATTGTGGTTGAAAAACGTTGAATGATCAGAAATCATAAAAAAATAATTAAAATCGGGAAAGCCAAATGAAAAGAATACTTGAACACCAAAAAGGAAGACAATTGCAAAGGAATTACGAAACATAATTGCTCGTAAAAATGTTGTAATAAGTAAGAGAATCATGTTAAAAATTGTAAGCAAATAGTTTCTTACGATAGTGGATGGGGAAAATAAGGAAACTTTAAGCGCTTACCAACAGAAACATGAGAAGAAAAGAACATAACCAAGAAAAAGAACTCCAGGTAATAAAAATAGCTAAGACACTGATGATATAATTTCTGAAATGGTGAAATTTTCCCAAAAGACATAGTTTTTTCTAATTTACTAAAAGGAAGAGAGGGTTTGCCAAAATTATAGGATTTTGAATAGCATTCTCGGAAAAGTAAAGACAGAATTTTTGAAAAACGCTTTAGAAAAGCAATAAATGAAACCCAATGTGGATTTAGAAAAAGCGAAGTACATGGGACTTGATATTTACTTTGAGACAACTACAAGGAAAAACTAGTAACAAAGATCTGATGTTACTTGTACATATTATATGAACCTGGAAGAAGCTTTTGATAGAGTACAAAGGAATGAAATATGGAAAACCTAAGTATCCTAAGAGCAGAACAGTAACTGATTAACAATTGATTAATACAATGAAAAGCCTTTGCGAGCAAAATAATTGACGTGTAAGAATAAAGTATTAAATGACAACAAATTCAGAACCGGGAAAATATGTAAACTTAGTCTTCTGTTTACATTAGTCATAGATATCATTACGTCAAGTAAAGTGAATTTTGGTTACAGGGAATTCGAAACAGTAAGCATAAGTGAGACGACATTTGTCTACGATATATTATTAAGTAAATCAGAAAAAGCATTTCAACACAATTACATTGTGTACACGAGCGAATTGAAGACAAGAAGGATGAATATATATATACGTATATTCAAGACAAAAAAGCGATCATCTCGAAAGATCGAAGTACACATATTAGTTCAGACAAGTGGATAGATATTAATACTCCATAATTAATCATCAAGGAAAAGTAAAAGACATTATCAATGAATTGATACATCAGATTTGCAACGTAAAAATAACTTTCCTAGTAAAATGAGAAATACCTAAATATATAGACAAAAATAGTACTTATACTTAACAAAGGATAAGCTCATCGTTTAAGTGCGTAATTTAGTTGATTTTTTTAATTTTTAAATTGAAACTATAGCCAGTACGATATTTGTTGAGTCAGAATTCCTAGAAGACCGCTACGTTACTTTCTCGGAATAACTCGCACTATACACCCGAGTAGGATACACATTGACAACGCAGCGTTCACCGCAATAGGTTGCAGTTAGTTTTTGCATACCGTGGTTTGCAGTCGATTTACCTGTATAGTATGTATTTTTGGGAGTGAGAGAGAAAATAACAAAGAAAATTTCAAGGTACACCTCTATTTGCAAATATCTAATCGCGGTTTGTTCCACGAAATGACCTAGCGGTCTTCTAGGAATGCTGGCTCAACAAATATCGTATCGGTTATAAATAGATGAACGTTACCACACAAACCTAGTATCCTTTGTTGATAAATGCTACTAAAGTACTATTATTTTAAGTACGTGCAACTACATAACTTAATTTCAAATATAGAAACTTACTCTCAAGCACACTTGTAAACCATAGTATTTTTTAATAATTTAAAATAACATTACACACTTTAAATAGCACTATACCTAAAAGTATCAAACCTAATCCCAAAAAAACGACAAAATAAAAGCTAACAAATGTTACTAGAGCCAATTTTATAAATAAAAACCAAAAAAAAATACTCAAAAACGTACATTCTGGGTTGGACATAAATTAAACAATTATCGTATGTTAGTCAGCGTGAGCCACTTTCTAAACGAGATAACAATGATGTCCCTTTCGTATCAGCTTTCCAAACAAACCTATAACCTTATCAACACTCTATGAATCTTCAGGTAATATTTACGATAATTACTGCTAATAAATTGGGGAAATTAGGAAGAAATATATTTAAAATGATCACTAATGACATGGGCAGGAATTTTAATATACAGGATGGTCAGAAATTCACGAACAATCATCAAGTAGGGCGCATTCTATTATTAATTCTGAGTCGATAATCCTAATACAGAAATGTTGTATTGTCGTTAGTTAAGCCATGTGAATTGCTTAAAAGAGGTTTAGATTTGGCAATATAGTATGGAACCATCAATAAATCAGGAGGAATGGTACAACAAAATACGAGTTTTATTTAAGTCAAATGAAAATAACAACAATAATGATAATTAATGTAAATGCTGAAACTGGTAGCCATTGGTTTGTATACAAGGCTGTAACTTTTGTGAGATTGAATTGCAATCTTAGAAATGTATTGGTAGATGGGCTCTGTCAATGTGGATAATGTATTGCATATTTGTCTTTTGCCAAGTGCGCATTTCAATTGCAAAATTCATATACCATAAACGTAGCAGCGTATTCGTTAAAAGTATACGTTATAAATTGTTTGGGATCTAATAAAAATGAGGTAAGTAATGGAAATGAAAATAATGAACATTAAACTGATCGTTAAAATTTGTCAAATAATTATTTATAAATTACAGATATTCTGAGCCAAGGTGGTTGCCATATACACTTTAACGGAAAAAAATAGTTAAAAAAATGGGAATAAAAAAGTCTAAATTTAAAAAAATATAAATATTTATTCTGCAAAATAAGTCTCCATTTACATCAATAGTTTGTTACCAACGGCCTGGAAGCTGAAAAATTCCCTTCTAGGTTTTGACGGCTCACATATTGCTCAAATACTGCTATTACAGACTCCCGGTCAGGGAAGTCCCTATTTTTTAAGTGATTGTCTAAACCTCGGAAAAAATGAAAATCAGTTGGCGAAAGGTCAGGTGAATAAGGTGGGTGAGGGAGAATTTCATAACCAAATTCCGAAAGTTTTTGGATTGTCTGTCGTGCAACATGGCGTCTTGCATTATTATGAACAAGTATGGGTCCATGTCTATTGACTAGTGAGGGCTGCAAGCGGCTCAATTTTCCATGCATAGTTTCCAGTTCGGCACAATAGGACGCTGCCGTGATGGTTTCACCAGGTTGCAAAAATGAATAGTGAATAATACCCTTGCTGGTCCACCATACAGTCACCATAATCTTTCGCGGGTGAAGTGATGCTCGTGCATGCTGTCTTGGTGCTTCACCTCGGTCTAACCATTGTCCTGACCGTCTCCGATTATCATAAAGTATCCACTTTTGGTCACACGTTACCACTCGATGAAGAAACGGTTCAACTTTCTGTCGATTAGCCAAAGAGGTAGCCACCTCTAATCGACGGAGCTTATTGGCTTCCGTTAATTGGTGCGGCACCCGTCGATCGGGTTTCTTCACTTTGCCAATCGAAGAAAGGTGACGACTAATGGTGGCAATGGACACTTGAAATGTTTCTGCAAGGCTACGCACTGTTGTCGACGGATTACTTTCAACTTCTACACGCAGCTCGTCGTCATTAACGGTGCTACGCGCATATCCGCGAGGCTCATTTTCCAAATCAAAATTTCCCTCGCTGAATTTTTTAAACCATCGCCGTAATGTGCGTCTGATTAATTTCTCGCGTTGCTGCAGCTGCATTTAATCCCTTTTTAAATTGAAAGAGGTAAATTGCCCGAATATCTCTTGCCGACAGCATTTCCATAGATGAAACAAAGACAGGTGTATTAATCTTTCCTAAAAATGGAACAGGTACACACTTCAAAATAAATACCCTTTTCTACAAATACAATAATAATTTTCACCAAAAACATACACGTCTTCACACAGGTGCGATTCAGTTCAGACTGAAGGAAAAAACGGACATTACATTTGTAACAACCTGATACCAACGTAGTGTTTGAAACTGATTTTTCTTTTAGAGAATATCCTGTTAATGTTAGGTTACAAAAATTACAATGTTATACAAGCTTTAATATCAAATCCACTTTGCTTAGATGTTTTTCCTTGAATTACCCAGTCTGTTTTATTTGTAGAATGAATAAACAATTGCATCTTCTATAGGGAAAATATTTTTAACGTCATTTTTCTTAAAACACATTAAACAAATACCAAATACAGTGTGTTTCAAATAGAATAAACGTATTACAAAGTATTATTTTGTCCAAACTGTCGATCGCTGCACCTCGGCTCGGCTATTGGAGAAACGAATACATAGTCTAGTTTATTTAATAGCCGCTAGATGTCAGTTGTCTTCTTTTTTCTTGGTAACCGTCATATGTTTAAAATGACTACTCAGCAGCAGAACTCAATTTGTGTTCTCGAGTTTGCGAAGTGCAATTCCGTTGATTACAGTGCAAACACGTTTCAGGTTGAGCCACCAAATTGATCCTCCGAATGGGTGGAACATTCGCAGATGGTATCGATAGTTTGTAGATACAGGATGTGTATGTAAAGGAAAGAGTCCTGGCCGCCCTCGTGTGTCTGAGGAAAATGTTGTGCGAATTCAAAGTGCTTTCCAACGTTATCCTTCAAAATCAAATCGTCGTGCCAGTCGGGAGTTACAACTGCCTACAACAACAATCAATGTGTTTTGTGCGATATCCCGATCATCTGTTTACGGTCCATTCTTCTTTGATGGAAACACGGTTAACGGTCAGCAGTATCTCGCTATGTTACAAAACTGGTTGTTTCCGAGGCTGCACGAAGACAACTTAATTTTTCAACAAGACGGGGCACCCCCTCACTGGAGTCGCCAAGTGCGTGAATATCTGAATGAAACTCCATCGAACCGTTGGATTGGTCGTCAAGGAGCTGGCGACTTAGCGTGTCTCAGCTGGGCTCCACGGTCACCGGATTTGACACCCTGTGACTTCTTACTGTGGAGTTTCGTTAAAGACAACGTTTATGTACCACCACTCCCACAGAATCCGGAAGAGTTGAAGAACTTGATCCGTACTGCCATAACATCAGTGACGAAGGACATGCTTGCCCGAGTATGGGAGGAATTTGAGTATCGATGTGATATTGTTCGTGTCGCCGATGGAGGACATATTGAACGTCTGTAATCTGAACTTGAAAGGTTCGTAAATATGTGTGTAAAGTTTCATATTCGTATATCTTAAAGTTTAATAAATACATGCATTCGAAATACGTATATTCTGTTTGAAACACCCTGTACTTTACTTTATGTTTTAAATTCGGAAACTTTCAATTAGATTAAAATTTTCAGCTGAAATTGCATGAAAGCCGAACTTACACGAATATCCATGTGACCAGCGGTAGACGTAGGAAAATGACGCAATCAACATTAACTCTATTATATGTAGTAAGCATATATTTTATAGAACATGGCATAACAATACAATATCGTGGTCGTAATTGATTTAGCAGCTGCCAATTTATTTCAGTTATCAATATTCTAGTGTCAGCAACGTTTAAAATGGGTTACGAGACGAATGTCGGTCAATTTTGGAATAGCAAGCATATATGGGCATTTAATGTTTTTAAATATTCATTTTTATCGTATGAATATTAGTAAATATCGTATGTATTGAATTACAACCTTGACTGTAGAAATATATCTAAGATAACTGTATAAAAGAATGTCAGTTCGTTTAAATAGATTTTTACCTAGAATATGTTATTACAACCATACGTGATTGAAATAAACTCGAAATAATCTCCTGTAGATAATCTCATCGAATAACACGTTGTGTATACTATGGTTGATAAGTTCTGATATATGAATTTATAAAATCCTCAAATATTTAAGCTAAAAATTCAACTTGTATTGTAATAATTCCACGTACAAAGGGTACTAGAAAAGTTTTGCAATACAGCTTTGTTTATTTAATTTTTTCAAAGTAATTTCCTCTACACTCAATACACCTCTCCATCCTCCGAAACCAATCTTTAAATTAGTTCTGACAAGTTTCACTAGGGAGTAAAGCACTCTCGTTGACCCAAGCCCGCAGAAGGTCCTCATCACTGGAAAACCGCCCCCTTTTAGCTTCATTTTCACATGCGGGAACAGTGCAAAGTGGCAGGGAGCAAGATCTGGACTGTAAGGAGGGTGCTCGAGAAGTTTCAATCCTGTCATGATCAAATATCCGGTGCAGGCTTTGGCGATTATCGTGATGGAGGAACCAGGTGTCCATTCTTGACTTTGGCCGCAGGTTCCTCATAGATTCAATGACTTTAGGCTGGCACTGTTCAGTATACCACTTAGCTGTGACTGTCTTCTGTGTATCCGTAACGACACGTTCCACAATTCCACTCGATTTGAAAAATACAGCTATCATTTTCTTCTTTACAGATCGGGATTTTCTGGCAACTACTGGTGTATCCTCATTATCAAAGATTTGTTTTGAGCTTCGGTCGGCACATCGTAATAGTACAGCCAAGTCTCGTCACCTGTTACGATGTTGTTCACATACCGAGATTGTCCCTTATTAAACGTCTTTAGCATCTCCCGACATCAAGTCACACGTCGTGTCATCTGCTCTTCAGTCAGTCAATGCACACCAGGAGAGAACAAAGTTTCTTCACGTGCAAATAATCATGTAGGATCGAACGAACTTTCTTCACCTGCAAATGATCATGCAGAATCGAACGAATTGCTGGTGCCTCAAGTACCCTCTATCTGTTGGTAGCTCACTCGCCCTTCCTCGCCAAGCATTTTCCTCACAGTAGTAACGTTTTCTCCGTAACTGACGTTCGTGGCCTTCCCGGCCTCTCAGCATCCTCCACAGTTAAATTTCTCCTTTGGAATTCTCTATACCATCTGAATATCGTTGTGCGATGTGGACAAACATCATCTAATGCAAGAGTCATTTCTTCGAAGCACTGGTCTATGTTTAAACCACGCACGAAATTATAGCGCAAAACTTCCCTTGTCTCATATCGTGACCACAATGCCATCGCAAGCGCTTTACACTCTCACTGCTAATGAATAACTGAGCCCATAGACATGGCACGGCGGCGACATGTTCATATGTGCATAACATATGAACATGCAGCAACAAGCAGCTTCCTTACGATTCATTGTAGCGTTATATTTCAAAACTTTCCTAATACCCTTTGCATAAAAAATTTATAGTAAGTCTGCTTTGACTAGCGAAGCTTCAAACATAAACAACAACGACGTCTGGCGTCCCGATTTGAAGAGAGCGGCACAACAAGAGACAGGCGAAGCACGGGAAGGCCCCGAACCGGCCGTTCGGCTAAGAACATCGAAGTAAACCGTGAAAATATGGTAGAGGAAGTCGAAACATCCACAAGAAAACGTGCTCAACAATTGCGCATTTCGCGGCGTTCGCTGCGCCGCACTTTGACATTAGACTTAAAAATGTTCCCATACAAAATTCAGGTGATCCAACAGTTGTTACAAAACGACTATGGTGCCCGTTTAGAATACAGTCGTAAGATTTTGGATTTCAACGGTGAAGTGGATGATTTTCCATCAAAATCGATCATAAGCGACGAGGCTCATTTTCATCTCAACGGCCACGTCAATAAGCAACATTCTCGGTTCTGGAGGACGGAAAATCCACGCATAATTCATGAAGCACCATTACACCTTTTCAAAGTTACCGTATGGTGTGCACTTACGTCGGAAAAGATGATTGCACATTATTTTTTCGAAGAAGCCGACAGTAATATTATTACGGCGAACGGCGGCCGCTATAGAGCCATACTGACTGAATTTTTCTTACCGAAAGTTCACGGTTTGCATTTGAAGGACATATGGTTCCAACAGGACGGGGCCACTTGTCATACTGCACGCGACACAATGCGTATTTTGAAGGATGCCTATCCAGCGCATGTAATCTCACGTTTCGGTGATTTGGTTTGGCCGGCCAGATCACCCGATTTGAGTGCTCCGGACTTCTTCCTCTGGGGATATTTGAAGTCGTTGGTGTACGCGAACAAGTCCCGCACCTTGGAGGAGTTAAAGAACAACATTCGAGCCAAAAATTGACAATGTAACACCACAAATGTTACGCACAATTATGCAAAATGTAATCAAAAGAGCCCAAATTTACATGAACGCCGGCGGCGGCCATTTGTCGGATATAATTTTACATAAATAATTCAAACAAAATTTATAAGTGCGAATAAACATAATCAGTTAAAAGCCAAATGAGTTTTCATTTTAAACAAAAGTTATAGCGAAAGAAAATCAGATGATGCTTTTGCCCCACCCTGTACATTTTATTCATACATATTATCACATTCACAGAAAATCGTTACTCCAACACTAATCAAATATACACCATGAATCTACATAAAAGTTACTAAAGACGCTAAAAACCTTAATTCTTATAAAAACACACCTCAAATTAGAAATAGGTAATCTCCCATAAGCATATTTTTACTAAAGAAATCCAATTTAATGGATTAATATTTATCTATATTTGATTAAAAACTTAAAACAATTTAATATCGTGATAATAGTTTCTAAGAAGAAAGTGTTCGAATTAATTTGAAGAGCACTGTATATATACATTACATACTTCTCAATTACATACAATTCTAATCGTTGTTTCTATATGACTTTTTTTACAACCGGAGATAAAGTACTGATTCAATATGCCGTAAAAATATAGAAACATAGTTTCGAAATAATTTTACATTCCAATATGGAATTAAAAGATTAGTTTACACCCAATGTTACGGTCTATATGTGCATTTTTTTAAAACTGAATTTACAAAGTGGAACATTTAGCTCTGCTTTAAATATCTGAATAAACATTGACTTAAAATTGGATAGAATATCTGTACTGGATGTTGTAACTATCAATTAAGTGCAATTCGAATTTTAAAAATTGAACAGAATCTAACATTTCCACGCAATTTATAAAACGGAACTAAAAATAGACAAAAAAAGGAGAATCTCGTATCAATCGATAGTCTATTTTGTATAAAAATAACAACAGTAAATCTTACACCAAACATAGTTGTTGCCAACGTCCCTTATTTTAATTTCTGTAATAGAGTCAATACACGCACAGTAACTCAGGTGTTTAAATTTATTGAGAAGCTTCTGCTTCAGTGTTTTTAAGAATTATATCAAATTAGTTAAATTAGAAAATCGAGAATATATAATGACCGGCTAAAGATATTAAATCCGAGAAAATAGAACATCTTGTCGTCCTTCGTACTTTTGAATACTTCGAAACACAACTAAATGTCACCTGGAGACAATGAAACCTACAAGTAACTACAGACGCCAAAACAGATGGTTTAGGAACAAATACCACCTATCTGCCTTCGACTATTGAAGAAATTAGTTCCAAACGACAGTGAAAATTAATCAATTTCAAAATCTCTTAGTATTAGGTTCTGGAACATGTCTTCAATTTTTTTGCAATGTACAATTGATACCACAAAAAGGTTTGCGATATAAATCGCAATTGTTACTCTATATTTGTAGATCGGGCCGTAGCGATATCAAACTAGAAAGAGAGCTCTTGTATGTTTCAGTTAAAAAAAACGAACAATAGTGTGCATAGTGTGCAATTCAAGTAATACGAGTTTGTTCTATATTTTCGACATGATAACAAGCTTTAAACAATTCCATTCTCTCTGTCTCTCGCAGTTTGGGCAATATTAAAAAAAAATGTATATATTAACTTCACTTCGCAAAATAGCGAAGAATTTTGGAACAAACTTTCATACTGCATTTTGCGTACTGTTTTCTATAGAATATTTAATTTTGTTAACGTAATTTTAATTCCAAGATTTATAATTTAAAATAAAATTTTTGACGCCATACCTTTAGATTTTGTCAAGTTAATGACAGTTTAGAATGCTTCATGAAGATGTACTTATTAAATTTATACGAGTTATAGCCAAAATTATTCTATTAATTTAAAAGCCTGAAGTAATGTGATGATTTGATGCAAAACTTTTTAGATCTAAATTTTTTAATTGAATTTCATTTACTATATTTTATTCATTCGATCTCTTGATATGATAATGCAGATTGCCAATGTTTCGTTTAGATGATGTAAAGACTGTTCTACATGAATTCAGTGAGTACATTTTCGTATACATGGTAAATGTTTTGTGATACCTACTGTACTGCTTTGAGTAAAAGAACAAAGAGTTCCATACTTGATTGGTTTTACAAACGAAGATCGAAAGCGACCTCAACCTTTGAAGAGTTGGTTTGATCATTTTTTGAAACCTGATCTCAACAATCCAGTCCGCTCAGGTTTTCAATGCAATTAGACCAATTAACAACACAAAAGTTCATGATGGTTTGAATTGGACTCGTGGCAAAGGTATGATGTGACAAAAAAAACAAATATTACGGCCGCAAGGAAAAACCTTAGACCAAATAATGTATGAATTATGTGAGGTATTCAACAACATTAAGCTAAAACAATTACCAAAACGGATGTGTATTCTGAGAAGTTGTCCTGAATTTTTTTATGAGATTGAAAAAACGAAACATTTTACTAGTTACTCTGATATGATCAAAACATGGATTCCAGTGAAATACTGTGCTTGATTAGATAAACCGAAATCGGCAGAATTGAAAGAACTACAACGGGTAAACAAGAAGGGAGTGTCTTTGATTAAGGCAACACTAAGTAGCACTCTACGTTGCCAATAAAGAAAAAATTGATGTTTTGTACGAGGAATTATGCAGCATTCACCATAATGCCAGAACCTGGTGTTGGCTTATTACTTGTTCCCATTGTTTTAAAATCATCTAGGCGTAATTAAAAAGCAATTGAATGACTTTTGAAGTACAAGTCGCGCTGCTCCTATGAGTACATGTAATAACTGGTTTGATAGAATATAATCGAACAAAATAGAGAAATAAATACCTGAATGTAGTAAGTTTGTGTTTTATTTTAATCTAAAGAAGCTGCAAAATTTATTAAACAACTCTCTCTACAGGTATTGGTAGATCTGAAGTTAGTATAATGAAATTATATGTATTTATGGAAAAGAAAAGATGTATGTAGGACATCTGATTTTGGTACAAAATAAAATTCAAATATTCTACTACTTCTAAGGATAAATAAAAAATTCTTTTAGTTTATATTTAAAATTAACTAAATATGACAAAAAAAAACAAAAACTAGTTTTAGTTAACTTCAAAATCTATAATCTCTTTCGTATTACTTGTAACTATTTTCTTAAAGATTTAGACAATTGCAAAATACCTCTTGCATTCGTGTCTAATGTTCAAAATCTATTCATTCATAGTAACAAGAAAAAGTAAGAGTTATTAATTTAGCAAATAAATAAATGACATTTTAAGTACTTTAAATATTTTAATGTGCAAAATTTCTAATTTAAAAGTCATAAAATAGTGATAATTGCCATTTAATACAAATATAATTATAAATATCGCAAACAAAATTACAAAATAAATAAATGGCAGAAAACAAGTAAACAGAAAAATGTGTAAGTTTACTAAACAAAAATGAATTAATAGAAATACAAATCTATAGAAACATTTCAAGGTCATACAAATATTCTAGTTATTAAAAGACAGAACTTCACTCTCCATTGAATATTTCATTTATAAAACTCAATAGTAATTTATATTTATCAAATTGACATTCATTCCCTTACAGATGAGTAATGCAACAGTTAGAAATTTAAATTTGTTAAATTTCATTTGAGCTATATATATATATATATATATATATATATATATGGTGAATATTATGTGATGAAGCTTTAAGGCATAAATACATTATATACTAGATAAATATTTCTATATTCGACCTTTTTTTTATTAAACTCTGCACAAACATTAAACAATCTATCTCGAATTAGATTAGTCATACAACAGGTAAGCCATATTTACTTTCAGATAAGATAAAAGCTCAGATAATAACATAAACGATGCAAAAATCTATTGAATCTAAAAAATATAAAACACCATCTCGATTCTATGAAGCAAAATATTTAAATAAAA
This sequence comes from Dermolepida albohirtum, assembly GCA_031893035.1. Lineage (NCBI taxonomy): Eukaryota > Metazoa > Arthropoda > Insecta > Coleoptera > Scarabaeidae > Dermolepida > Dermolepida albohirtum. The sequence goes on along the minus strand of JAVIWB010001349.1, from coordinate 102,282 downwards.
TAGTAAAACTTACCCTTCGGTATGAGAATAATTCTTTTTGTAACTTCTGTCTTTCAGCCGTTTGATGTGGCCCCTTTGCCTTTATAAACTTAAACATTTTCCCTCTTTAGTTTTCTAAAAATAAACAAACAATTATGGTATTTTCAATAGATTTAAGTTGTATTATAATATAAAACTTGTTTTGGTGTTTTTATATAATTGTAAACAACGTAAATATTTACTGTACTTTTCAAAACAAATACATTCTGGCATATGTCATCCCTCCTATGTTACAATTTAGCCAACGCCTGTGGGCTACCTGAGCCGACAACCTTAAGTTATATTTCCGAAAGTACAATAAAATGTCGAACTGCAATTGAATAACTAAACTTTGTGTACTTACTTTTCGTTTACCAATGATGTTCATACGATTTCCAAATTATAACGTGAAAAACAACAACAAATAAAAGAGCGTGCTGTACCAACACACAGCATTACACGTCGTTGAGTCACTGACCGGCAAGAAATGAAAAGTAGGCGGAGAGAAATATCTTTTGTTATTATCGACTGAGATGCTTAGCGGTGGAGGAAAAATTTGTTTGCCCGTTAATGTGTAGATGCCGCGACTTTTGGAGGGATTTTAAAAAATAAAATAAAAATTTAGCTTTTTATACAATTCTTTCGAAAGTTTCAAAATAAATATTGATGAAATAGACATGATGGTGATATATTTTCCTGTTTAATTAGTTACAATAGTTAAATTAAGCATACAGACATATTGATGCAAATATATGCAACTTAAATTACACCAAAAAGTTATTTTCAAATTCTGAAGGAGCCTTTTTCTTTTAGCAATTTTGTATCAAATCATAATCCGAATACTATTTGTATTATGATTTAGATTAACTAAATTATTTTAAAACATTAGTTAACACCGAAAGATTGATAATAACCTCATTAAAAATTTAAATATATGCAGTTGAAACCATCACGACTACGTCTTCTTACTTTAAATATAAATACTTAAATGAAGCAATATATAAAAAGTTTTCGACTTTATTAATATGCAATTATAAGCTCTAACTGTTGATAGTTAGAAATAACATAACCAACAACTAATTCAAAGTTAAGTATTTTATAACAAAGTAAAAAAGAAGAATACTAAGCTTTATACTTGAATTACTCCCTCTGATAATGTCTAACATTATTAATAATTCGTCTTTCTTATGTCTACATTGTTGAAAAGTTAAATTTGAAATTGTGGGATATAACCGATATTTAACCAATTATTAACTATGATATTAAGTTCATTATATTTTAAATATGTTCCAGAAACATCGCTACTTCGTATTTACATTTTAAATATAATTAAATATTCAATAATATATATTATTACAGAGTGCAACTCTATTCACGATTCTACTTTAATTAAGGACACCTAGATGGCGCAGTTGAACATGATTTGTAAATGTAGAAACATATTTAAAAAGGTTTTGTAACCATTACTTTTAATCAAAACGGTTATTCAGTGCGTCAAATTTTCGAAAAGACACATGTTAATAAATCGACCGTTAGTGATATTATTCGACATCAACTCACGGGCAGTTCAAAAGATCCGGCACGTTCAGTTCGTAAGCGAATAACATCTCACGCCGACGATAAGGGTATAAAATTGCTGAATAAATGAAATAGGAGACTAACAGCACCTGAAATCGCCTTAGAAATTAATCGTGACCGTGCAAGAAAAATTTCTGTTACAACAGTGAAAAGAAGATTAAAGGCAGCAAATCTTCGCGGTCGCATTGCTGTGAGTAAACCCTTACTTCGATGGGGAAATAGGCAAAAACAACAATGGGCAGAAACACACAGAGATTGGACACTGGATGAATCAAAAAGAGTATTATGGACAAAGTTTTAAGTGTTTGTATAATCAGGGCGTGTTTTTGTAAGAAGAGCGAGTGATTAAAGAGTGCTGCGGGATTGTATAGTGCCAACCGTCAAACAAGGAAGAAGTTCTGTGCTAATTTGGGGTTGTATTGCACGAAAATGCAATACCATCGGGGCTACGTTTAATCGGCGAAAATTTTGTGTTTATGCAGGATAACAACTCCAAACACTCATCAGTAATATGTAAGAATTTCTTAAATAGCGAAGAAAACAATAATACCTTACAAATAATGGCATGGCCACCGCAAAGCCCCGACCTAAACCCCCATAGAATTGTTATGGGATGCATTGGGCAGGAGGGTCCGAAAAGTGTGTCCTACCTCGACAAATCACTTGCGCAACATATCGCAAGAAGAATGGAATAGTACACCAAATAGAGTCCTTGAAAAACTCGTGAAACGGATGCCTCGAATTGTACGGGATGTTCGTGCAAAAGGGAGTTTCTTCAATGAGCGGAATGTTTAAGATATCTTTGTTTATTTAACGTTATAATTACTTTAATTTTTATTATTATATTTTATGAACATCTATAAATAATAATGCAATAAAAATTTTAAGTTTTGACATAAATGAGTTTAACTGTTTTCCCTTTTTTTAAATTTATTTGAGTGTCCGAACTAATATGAACGGTAGTGCACATTAAATTATATTTTTTTTTAAATTACATTTAGTTGAAATATCTCTATAAAACTATCAGTACATTATATTTTCTTTTACATTTACTGATGGAAACACTGTATGTAAGTTTCTAATCCAATATATTTTTAGTGCCTGATTCATCAAGTAACTATATGTAGCAGATTAAAATATGTTTACAAAACGTAGCATCGAACATTTTAAATCCATTTACAAAATGGACTAATTCAGTTAAAATTATTATTTATAAAAAAAATAGCTGCATTTTGAAATTAATGCAAACTGCAGGATTATTTTATCACATATAGGCGTGTTTTCACAAAATACAGTTGTAACCAGTTAGAATTAAGTGGCTGAATGTTTGATAATAAATTCATTATACATCATTTATATAAAAGTTACTTACAGTTACAAATGGTTGATTATAATCAACTAGTAAATGTAATAAATCCTACGTGTGAATGAGTAATTTTTGGTGTAGAACTGGTTAACTATTTCAAACGGTTATCAACCGTTTTTGTGAATATAGGGATTGTTATTTTGTATTATAAATTGTTATAACTTACAAATTATAAGATAATCCCAACATCTATTATTTCTCTTGTGATCGTTGACATATTGAAAAAGTGAGGTTAGAATGTATTAGCAATGGAAAATGTAATTAATTTGAAGCTTTCAGAGTTGTTTGCTTTTAAATTATCTGCAGATGATATTGCAAACAGTAGAATTAATGCAGTTTATGGTTTGAACAGAATTTAAGATAATGATCTACGAATATTAAGATTACGAAACTTCAAATTTTAATTTTTAGTAGATTATGTAAATTAAATTATGAGAAAAACATTTTAAGAACCAAAAAGAATTGCATTGAGTAAATTATTGTTCTTCATTATTATTTTTATGTATAGAAAGATTTATATACTTGATTGAATTATATCTTGTCCTAGAAGAAGAGGCAGTGATTCAAATAGCCCACTCAAACGCGAAACACAGCTTAAAAATGTAACTTACCATAAAATGAAACGTAAACAGTTATGAATGTAATAGTTTGTCAACAATATTAATCTCTTAACATCTCATTATATAAAAATAATTAAAAAAATTCATTTTAATCGAAGTACGATTGTACAAACGTTACTTTTCGGATTAATATGTACAATCCATTCAAAATTTTGATTAAATATTATTAAAATAAATAATAAATAAACAATGCAAAAATATAATTAAACGTTTGCGTTTGGTTTTTATATAAACGTACTTTCTTTGTCTGTCTTTTAATATTTTATCAATTATTATTAGAGCGGCGACGAAAGTGGCAATACCATAGGCGGTACGGTAGAACGGGCAATTGGTGCGCAGTGAATGAGATCATTCACATCAAATACAATACGGTTCACGGTTGGTGTTTAAGTGTAAATTATAAACTGCGGCGAAAGTGTCCGTAGCAGTGCCGTGTCTAGACTTATTCTTACACAATTAGTGCGTACCTAGTAATATGTAATTTCATAACCCTGGTAATGTGTTGTGGAAGTAACTGTACATCTGCATCATTGCATACGTCTCTACGGTTGCTTCTGTAAATGACATCCTTCGCGACGAGAAAATGTTTTTGTATAGAGAAAAAGATCGTTCGGCGTCTATTGATGTAATTTTGGCAGAAAGAAGCTGTTGTTCAAAATCATTCCAGGGCTCACTATTTGCACATTTGTCATAAATAGTTCGTAAAACATGCAAGTCCGGATTTTTTTTTAAAACACTTAATAATTTTTGATGAGCTCGTACACCAGCAGCGTCAGTTAAACTATGCAAATGAGCGGTCACATTTTGCACTATGCATAGTGATGCGTCTAAGGGCAGCGAATCGTTTTCGTTTTGAAGTTTTGTAATTGCTTCTACTAATGGATGGTAATTGTTATATATTGTATGCAGATCTTCCAGAATTTGGGGATTTTCAAATTGCTGTTGACTGTCTCTGATTGCTTGGGATTCGGTTGGCCTAAATTTTGATATAACGGATTTAACTTTGTGAAAATTCTTATGGTAATAAAAAGCTGCATTTAGCCACGTGCCCCATCGTGTAAGAATGGGTTCCGATGGTTCCGAAATATCTGGACAAGTTTTATGAAATTCTTTAAGTCGTTTAGGGGATTTAAGAAACACTTGTGTGATGGATCCAATCAAATGATCAACGTTTTTATAACTACTTCTAACATTTTCAGCAACTAAATGAAGAGCATGGAGTACACAAGTTATGTGTATTAATTTAGGAAAAGTTACTTTTAGTAAACGTCCGAGTAGTAACATAGTAGCAGCACCATCTATTACAAGCATGCAGACTTGAGTACTATGAATGTGAAATTTCTTTAAGGTGTTCATTATTATTTGCCGAATATTTGCCGCAGTACATGCTTTTATACGTTTACAGGCTAACAAACAGGGCTGTGAAAATGTGTTGGTTGATAAAATACGTACGATTACGTTTATTATACTATTTTTTTAAAATCAGTAGTCTCATCTACAGTAATCCACACATTTTTATTATGCAATTCTCTTCTTGCTATATTTTCAAGCCTCTCTCTTAAACGCGGCAAATGTTTCTGTAAAGTTCTTCTTGCAGGTAATTTATAATTTGGCAGATATTTATTCCAGAACACTTGAAAAGGGCGTTTGCTGATTAAACGAAGCGGCAAATTACATGCAGTCAACATAAATAAAAAATCATAAAGGAATGTTGCATAAGGTATTTCATTTCTTTTGTTCAGTTTATGTATTGCACTGTTCACATGTTTTTTACAATTGTCTTTCTTCCGTATTATAAGTCGCTTATTACAAACCAAACACAATACTGCACATCCATCATACTTTAAATCGGGAAATTCTGCTATGTATTTTCTAACCGACGTAGCAAACGGCACAGACTTTCGCGACATGTTGGTGCGAAGTTATTATAAACACTAACCGTGGACCGTATTGTATTTGATGTGAATGATCATTCACTGCGCACCAATTGCCCGTTCTACCGTACCGCCTATGGTATTGCCACTTTCGTCGCCGCTCTAATAATAATTGATAAAATATTAAAAGACAGACAAAGAAAGTACGTTTATATAAAAACCAAATTTTCCCACTGTTAAGAATTTTAATGTTTTAAAAATCAACAATAACACTTCTATAATTTAAAGTATTTGAATAATTTCTGTGCCTATTTTATATTGAACTTTTTAGATTCCCATAATTATTTTAATAATAAAATAATTTGTAGATAGAATAAAGTTATATACCTTTTAGTATTTATATATGTATTGTATAGACTCTATGACAATAATAATTTTACTAAATTTTTTGTACTTTTTTGAAAATGTTAATAAATACCTTTCGTAACTTCAACTGCGCCACCTCTAGGATATTTCGTTTACTATTTAAGGATTGGTTACAACAATAGATGTCAATTTACCAGTTCTGACCAATACGTTTTGTTCCAAAATAAAAAAAAGTTTTTTAAGGGTTACTGATTCACCGACTAAAGGAGGTTCAATTTGTGCAACTTCTCTAATCCTCCAATATATAGATAACGATGATAAAATATACAATATAAATCTACAAGGGTCTCTTAATAATATAGAGGACTCCTAAAATGGGACCCCATACAAAAATAAATAACCAATTTTAAAATATTCATTCACAATATTTTTGGAGGATTAGAGAAGTTGCAAAACTTGAACCTACTCAGGTCGGTGAATCATTAACCCGTAAAAAACTTTTTTTTATTTTCGAACAAAACGTATTGGCCCAGAACTGGTAAACTGACATCTACCTATAACCTTGTTTACGAGATTACGCTTATGTCCTCTAGTTCGAATCTGTCATTTGTAAAAGTATAGTAATGTTAAATGTGTCACTCTCTACATTGTAAACATGCAACAGACGAAATAAATCAAAAATTTTTATACATAAATAATATATTTACAATTTACAATGTTAGAAGTATAATTAAACAATAAAAAAAAGGTAAAAAAGGTATGACTAGTTTCATTTGGTCTACAAACTATACAAATACATCGTCACAGTTCAGTCGTAATCTCATCCTGAGGCCTAAATCCTAACTGACAAAAATCGTCGTCGAAAAAATACGGATTATTCAAGTATTCTTTGCTGTTTTTCCATTCGGTCGGACTGAACTGTGACGTGGGAATCTTGTCAGCCAAATTGTAGTCAAACTTCCATTGAGGATTTAATGTGGCATGAAAATTAGCTGAATCGTAATTTTCGTTGAAGTTCTTTATTGCGGCATCATGCAAACTTAAATTAGACCCTAAACTTTGGTCCGGTTTGAAGGTAGACATGGTCGTACTACCCCGAGTATCGTATTCGAGGTCATTCGATATTACAGGTCCCTGTAGGAAGTTTATCAATTGTGCCACTTGCGGCTGCGATATTTCACTCATGCGTTTGTATCGTTTTAAAGTCTTTTCGGCCCAATTGAATAAATGATCCCAATCCTCCGGCATTGCGATCATTTCAGTCGGCCTGTTTAACAACAGTAAAATCTTGGCTAAATCGCGAATGACTGGTCTGTAAGCAGCGGTTGCTGTACTATCCCCAGCCAAATGCTGCTCTCGCAACTGTCTTCGCGTGTCATTTAACATATCTAGAAATTTAACGGCATAGGGCCTTAAAGTCTCTAATTGTTTCAAAAAATCACGCCTTTCCGGCGTATCATCGAGATCTGAACCCGCCTCATTGGATTGTTCCATCAATTTCTTCTTGTATTGATGCACATAAACAACCGCGCACGTTATTACCACGACACAAAAAACAACTCCGCACAATACGCCGGTCAAGATGGTTAGAGATGCGTTGGAAAGTCCACCGAAGCTGCTCGTGTGAACACACATCTTGCCCATGATGTCCGATATCGTGCTCCATTTGATCCTGTGGCCATGCGGACAAATGTTAACACATCTCCTACTGGGAAAGACTATCAAATCGGGGCACTTTATACATCCGTTTGAGCCGCATTTTAAACAGGAGGGATCCATACATCCTGTAATGAAAAAAGACAACGTGTAAACTTCAGTGTGTGATAATACAATATGCTGAGATAAGATTGTAACGTTTTAATTTATTTTTGTTCAGAATACGATTTATGTCAGGCGTGGGGGGTGTTTTTAAGTTATTTGAACAATTCTTTTACTGTAGAAATATACTCTACAAAGTAATTTGATAACTTTTGTTAGTATCACTTGAATATTGTTGAATATAAATATAAGAGAAATATTATACAGTGTTGAATATAGAATTAATAATTAGTTATATTCAAAAAACTAAGGCAATAAAGTTGAAATTATTAAAACTACTCCATATACATATAATTAGGATCAAATAAGAACATACACATAATGAGTGTTTTTTAAGCTGCATCAATATCGATAACTATGGTTTGACAGCTGATAATGTCAAATTGTGTTAACATTTCTGTTCAGTAAGGTTTGGTAAGTTATCATGTATCGTTTAACGCCAGAACAACGCTTGCAAATTGTGGAAATTTACTTTGGAAAAAATAAATCGGTTCGCGAAGTTCATAGAGCGGTTCGTCCATTTTACGGTCAACATAATCGGCCCAGTCAGCAAGCAATTCGTGTAGTTATTGATCGTTTTCGCACTAATTTTACTCTTCTCGATTCAAAACTATCAACAAGACAAAGAAATGTGCGGACCGAAGAGAATATTGCTGCTGCAGCGCGAAGTATTGAAGAAGACGCCGAAATGTCGATTCGTCGTCGTGCTCAACTTGTCGAACCTTTGTCCTTCGACTACGTGGAAAATTTCACATAAGGATCTTGGCTTACGTGCCTGTAAAATACAGCTCGCGCAAACGATCATCGTTTGCGTCGCATTTTTGCTGATTGGACTCATTTGAAACTGGCCGAAGATGAGCATTTTTATCAAAGGATTGTGTTTAGTGATGAAGCTCATTTCTGGTTAAACGGCTACGTCAATAAGTAAAATTGCCGTATTTGGAGCGAAGACAATCCTCAAGCCGTTAACGAATCACCATTACATCCATTCATATTGACTGTTTGGTGCGGTTTACACGCTGGCGACATCATTGGTCCTTATTTCTTTCGAAATGAGGAAGGAGCTGCCGTTACGGTGAATGGCGAACGCTATCGAGCCATGCTGACTAAACATCGACGATATTTGGTTCCAACAGGACGGCGCAACTTCCCATACAGCGCGTTTAACAATCGATTTATTGCAAAATCAATTTGGTGACAACTTTATTTCCTGAAGTGGTCCTATTTAGTGGCCCCCTCGTTCGTGCGATTTAACGCTTCCGGATTACTTTTTATGTGACTATGTAAAGTCGTTGGTTTATGCCGGCAAATCAGCAACTCTTGAAGCATTGGAAGCAATATTCAAACCAACACTGACGCCATACGGCCAGATTGGAAAATGTAGTCAAAAATTGGACTGCTCGAATGGACCATGTAACTCGTAGCCGCGGCGGACATATGCCGGAAATCATATTTAAAAAATAAATGCCATGAAATTATCTACCAGATTATAATAAAAAAATCATTCCAACAATACTTCTGTCTTGTATTATCATTTAAAGTTCTCAGAATACATTCGGAAAAAGATTATTAAGGTCTCGTATTAAGTAAAAAGAAGTGAAGAACTTATAGAATAGAATAATTAAGGGAGTAGAAAGTTTGCATAATTGGCAAAATTTATAAAACGAAGATATATATCAAGAGCAGTGAATGGGTAATGGTTCTACGTGAACCTAATACGCTAGTGGTCTTGACAAAATATATGGGAAAGAAAATAGATGAGGAAGTAAAAGAAAACGTGTGGAGAAGGCTTAAATTGTTAAAAAACGTTCAGCACTATTTGTGTATTTATTACCTCGTTTGAAATCAGCATACCACCGACAAATGGTTGTTTTCGACGAAGCAGTCCGGACAATACTTTTTAAGCCATTGCTGAACTTGAACGGAATTCTTTATAAATTAAAAACAATGTTTTATCAACACACGAAACTCACTTTTTTCACGTTGTTTTGAAAGTTAAAAAAGTAGCGTCACGTAAACCAGTCTAACTGGATATGAAATGATCGAAATGTATGAACTTGGATAGGTATCGTTTGAAAGTTGGTAGTATCCAAAGACGGTATGGATATGTGATTAGTGGTGTCATCTGTTGATTAATTCTGGAACTCGATGTGTTAATTTAAATAAATTTAAAAAGAGATAATGATGTTTAAATATTTCAAATAAAAGACTATGATACACTTAATATTTATGTTAAAAAGCGACTGTTTCATCACATAGTGACTTCTTCAACTTGTAATTTCCAACAATTTCTATTAAAATGTGTTTTTTGCTGCTACTTCTGATATATTTTTGAAGATTTACATTTTAATTAATTTGAAGATGAATTTTTTTATAAATTTAATAGAAAATTAAAAATTTATAACAACAACGATATCTTTTTAATTTGATTATCTTTCTTTAAATTAAAATTTAATCGAAGAAGCTACATAAAATAAATAAAATTATTTCGACGCATTTTATTTTAGTGTACAATTTTAAGTAAACTTCTTAACTTTAAGAGTTTGAATGCGAATTCGTACCGAAAACGCTTCGTGTTGTTTATGGTAGAAATTGTTTATCTAATGCAAGCTGGAAACGAAAGTCGTCAACTAAGTCTGTCGTTCTTACGTACTTTTCATTTACTAATTAAGAGGAGCAGATAGCTTCTGGCCAGACTCGTTACACCAAGAATAAATAAATATTGTCATAACCAAAATAAACTGCATCTAATGAAGAGGCACCCTTCAATTAAGGAACCGTTATTTTTAAACAGGAAACATCTGCTAAGCTTCTTATACCATATATGCAAGTATCTTTTAAATTTTTATCATCACCACAAATGATTAAAAACAATTAAACGTCCACAGCCAAGGTAATGTTTAAATTTTTTTAGCTACATTGATAGACTAAGATACTGTATACGAGGGTAGTTTGACAAGTAGTGAGAATGGAAAAGAAAAACGAATTTTTTGAATACAAAATAATTTTTATTTTTCAATATATTCTCCTAAAAGAGCAATACATTTATTCCAACGGTGCTCCAATGCCCTTATGCCATCTCTAAAATGCGATTCCGGAAGGCTTGCAAAATATTCATTTACGAAGATGATAAGCTCGTCGTTAGACGAAAATTTCTTTCCACCTAGTGCCGTTTACAATTTTGGAAAAGGTGGAAGTCGGAAGGGGCTACATTCTGCGAATAAGGCGCATGCGGTACTAATTGGAAATGCAACTCGTAGATTTTGGACATTACAACTGTTCTGGTATGCGAGGGAGCGTTGTCTTGGTGAAACAAAATCTTTTTCTTTGCCATTCCTGGGCGTTTAGCACGAATCTCAACATTTAATTATTGTAGAAGTTGTGCATAATATTGTCCGTTTATTGTGGCACCTTTCTGAAGGTAATCAATGAGGAAAATGCCCTTTGAATCCCAAAAAATTGATGCCATCACCTTGTTTACCGATAAAGTTGTTTTCGCTTTCTTTGGAGGTGCAGAACCACGTTCTAACCATTGTTTCGACTGTTGTTTAGTTTCGGGTGTACTGTAGTGTATCCAAGTTTGATCGCAAGTAACAAATCGCCTACAAAAATCAACCGGATTCCGCTTATAAAGGTCCAAACATTCATTGGAAATGCGCAAACGAGTGAATTTTTGATCAGTCGTAAGCAATCGCGGCACCCATCTTGCCGAAAGCTTGGAAAGGCCCAATTCTTTCGTTAAAATGTGGTGTACGCGTTCTGTTGAAATGTTTACCATGTCTGCTATCTCTCTCACTTTGAGTCGTCGATCTTGCTTAATAATATTATGGATTTTTATAATTATTTCCTTACAAGTCACGATTTTGGGTGCTCCAGAGCGCGCTTCATCAACACAGCTTGTTCTACCACGTTTAAATTCATTTACCCATCTACTTATTGTGGCGGATGATGGAGCAGATTCACCTAATGTTTCCCGTAACTCAACTTTTATTTCGGTAGCTTTCATACCCTTAATTACGAAGTATTTAATCACCGCACGATACTCTGCTTTTTCCATTTTAACAAAACGGCGTGTTGCTTCTTTTTCAATCAGCTGTCAAAAATAAACTAATCAATGATTTATCTAAATATCGGAATGTAAACATATAAATAGGCAACCTAAATTACAGTGCATTTGTTTTACCAATTAGAGCGCCACCTATGTGTCATTCTCACTACTTGTCAAACTATCCTCGTATATAAAGTATCGTCATTTCTATTTAATATTTCGTATGTCCTCCATTTGCTTTAATGAGAGAAATAATTCTTTTTGACATACTCTCAATTGCCACTTTTAATTTAGTTACTATCTGGCCAAGTGACTTCAAGGTGGTCCATCTAATTTCATTTTGTAGTGCAATTCTGTCATACTATGATATTTTTAATCTATACATTTTCAATAATATTCACATCGCGAGAAATTCCAGGGCAGTCCAATAACTGTAAGTTTACTGTATTCAAGTCTTCTTTCACAGATTTTGTTATATGACGTGGAGCATTGTCGTGCATAAAAACATATGGTACTTTGCTTCGTTTATTCAGCGTACCTTCGAGAAAGTAAAGTGGTTCTGGCCCTCTGCCATGATGCATAACTATAACAGAGAAGGGGGATGTTTCACTGGTTTGCGGTACATTCTTCTTTGAAATGTTCAGAAGGTAGTCTGCTCACGTATTGAGAACATTCTGTAATTCCTCTACTTTTGATTCATCACTAAAAATAATCTATGAAAAAGATAAAACATTGAAATTTTGTAACAACTTTAGGACGAGTAAATACGTAAAATAAGTTAAAAAATTAAGTATTGATGATTATATTTTTCCAATCTTCTTCTGTGTAATTTTTGTATAGTTTGGTAAAATTGTATTGTGCTGTCTCCATCCTTTCCATTAATTTGGGTTTTTATTGGACGCTTACACTTTAGACCAGCCTCGCACAAACGTCTTCGAACAGTTCGTCTTGATATGTGGAAATCTTTTTCTCTCAAGTTTTGACGAGTCAACTTGAGTGACATTTCTATGCTTTCTTCTGCCGTTTTGATAATCAAATGATCAATAATCACAAATTGTAGTTTTCCTTTTTTTTGGGATAATTTTGTCGAAATGTGCTAGTACAGTATTTATTATTTTACTAATTTAGCAACTTCATTAGTTTGATGAGGAACACCTTCCTGCCGTGCTATTTCACGTTGCGAATACATTATTGTTTCTATGAAGGCACTGATTCTTGCTTTTTTTGGCGCTACGTCATTTGTTTTATCCATGTCGGAATTAAATTTTGAAATAATTTTAATTGGAAAAAAAAACACTAAAATATTTAAATAAACACACAATAAAGTTTACTTTAAAATTACTGTACGTAGTTATTATGCGGACAGGGTCAGAAATAAATTAAACTCAGATATTTTTACAAAGTAATGCGGTAGCAAACCCTCGGCGAGCAGGTAGTTTTAACATTAAAATACCAAAATACTATTGTGACAATTAGGGTAATAAATTAGATAATGGCAAAATGTAGTACACAAAAACAGAAAATACTTAGAAATAAATTATAAATTCGGAAATTATTCTTAGAAACTTAAAATTCTCGCACTGGTCCTAATTCAATTGCCAACGATTCCCTATATGACCAAATGAAAAGGTGGTTTTAAGAACAAAATAAAATTTTTAAATTTTCAGGAAACATAATTCTAAAGCAGCAGGAATAAAACTTAAAATAGTCTCTAATCTTTATTAGTTCATAAAATAACAAGTGTTTCGTCAGCGTAGATATTAATTCTATAACAAAGGCAATGTCAAATAAATTTATCAATCGTTCATTCACACACATATGTACATGGGTTCTCTCGTCTGTTCATTTATTTGCGTTTTTCACGTGAATTAACAAAATAAAGTGAAAATGATTTCATCTTGCCAAAAATATCGTTCAGAGTTGGCCACGACTGTAATAAATTAAATTCAGTATTTTGGTATTTATAGCCTTTTGGCTTGTTTTGAGGTAAGCGAAACGAAATATATATTAACGTCGGCATCAATCTTAATAAAGAGTTGATAAAAAGTCAAACAAGAAGAAGACACGGAAACTCTATTCGTCACCGATACCAATCGATACTCGCACATTCTTGTCGGTATTAAATATTAAAATTTAATTTGAAAAACAGCCCACATATTAGCAATTATAACATTAACAAGTGTTGTGGGTGGGCAACAACACTGCAAAAAATCACTAACTAGCAAAAATGAGGTCAAATACGTTAATCAAGACTTAAAAAGTGCGATGGTATTCGGCTTATCGTCCATAACGGTCAGGAATGATATTTCTTCGAGAATATCTGTATAAAAAAAACGTAATAATAATTGATGTCTTTGATTATGTAGATGTTTATTTATGCTGATACTCTTACATGCAAATGGTTAAATTGCAATTTGTCATCATTTAAAAATAGGTATGTTGCTTCGTAAAGTATATATAATTTGTTGGAAATTGTATTCTGAATAATGTTTAATTCGAATGCTTAAAAACCTTGAATATATACGAGGCATTGTATTAAAGTAAATAATATGCGTGCGGTAAATCATTTTTATCAACGCATTTTAATTACTATTATTTTTAAAATAAATTTATTTGTAAAAAGGTCGTCTATGTGTGAGATTTAAACTTATGAATAGATTTGTCATTTTCTCCCGGCGCGACGGGTCATGATCGGTTGCAGTAAGTACGTGTCTACGTACAATCACAATGCATAGAATAAAGAAAAATAAATAATTTTAAAATTTCGGAAACATTTGCTTTATTTATAGTTGTTATTATGTAGTGGGAAGTGGATAACTTTGGTATCAATAGGTATGTGCTCATACTGAGCACACAGTAGAGAGTATACTTAGTTCACTATTTTCACTGACTTCTATTGCGTCAAGTAATCCTTTGTATTTGTCGTAAATAGTTTTTAAATCTATTTCAACGGAAGTATCTTGAAATCTTAACTGACTCTCCTTAATAGCTGCAGTGTGCACCAGTCTTTGTAAAATTCTGTCTTCTCTAATCGAGGTACAGGGTTTTCTGCCACTTTTTGGTCTATTAACAAACGACCCACTCTCCTGATAGCGACAAATGGTTGTACGCACTGCACATCGCGAACATTTTTTTTTTGCAATTGCAGCTATTGATAACTTCTGGGAATGCAGTAGCACTATTTGGGCGCGTTACCCTACCGACAACTCGCGTGTTTTAGGCATTTTTCTTCAACAAATAACTGACACAACGTGAAAAAATAGGATAATCTAATTGATCTCTACCACAAACTCACAAACGCACGTTGCTCACACACTGCTAGAATGACACTAAATTTCTAAAATCCACAATTTCCCCTTTCCACCTATTCTTTTCAATAGGGGATTAACTAGGGTATTCAAAAACGCATTTCTGTAAATACCATTAACTATTTTTACGGTTAATTTCCGTCAGACTTGGGTAATACTGAGAACAAGGGTTTTTACCTGGGGTGTCTAATACAATACATCTGAGCATGGTTGTATGTAGTTAATTAAATTCTGTATATAAAATACAAATTTTATAATAAGATTCTACAAAGCGTATAGTATAAAACAAGACTAGGGATTGATTACTGTTAAAACAATTGGAGTCAGTTGTTTGTTTTAATTTCCAATAACATTAAAATATAGAAATCGTTAACATGTTCCAACGAAAAGCATATTTTGTCCTTACGATTTCGAATTTCATTGAGAGATAAGTTTTATGTCAGTCGTTGTTATTTAAATTTTTAATACACCGTTACTAATATTTTAAGGTTAAACAGTGACATTTAGATAGGATTCACTTACCACACATGTACATTCATAAAACATGTCAGCTTGCGCAAGACAACAAAATAGCTTTTAAGAAATTCGAGACATAAATTAGACATATATCTTTAGATAATTACTTTGTGGCAATATTCAAACTTTTTATGACTTCTTAAATACATGTAAATAAACGTAAACATTTAATTTGATAAAAAGTGAAATATTTTCAGTGTATTTTAATTATTAACCATACACGTTTTCCTTTGTTTATTACAAAATCATATAAAAAGTTGTGTATATAATTAACGCTTTTATTTTCTAATAAAATACTAATAATAATTTATTGTCTAATGGTTTCCCTGTAACTGAGCAAAACAAATTAAGTACAAACATATGTTGTGCATTTGAACATGCTTTAACGAACTACATGTTATAACAAAGTAAATTACAATTTAGTATATAAGCACAAATACAAGTTGGTAGAAAAGTTTTGAAAGCAAAAATGAAACAATGTGAATTTTTAAATGAAATTAGTTTTTTTATTCAATGTAATCTCCCTCAACTTCTATACATTTATTCCAATGATCCTCCAATAATTTTATACCATATCTGTAATGATTTTCTGGAAGCTCTGCACGGCTGAAATAGCTTCTTCATTCGATGAAAAACGCTTTCCACGAACGAATTGTTTCAAGTTTCTGAAGAGGTAGTAATCACTCGGAGCCAAATCTGGTGAATACGGTGGTTGTTCAAGCAATTTGTAATTTAATCCATTCAATTTAGCCATCGTCAAAACACTTTTGTGTGATGAAAAATTATTTTTTTTTTCGCTAAACCAGGTCTTTTTTTCACGATTTTTTGCATCCAGTTAATCTAAAAGGTTACAATAATACTCTGAGTTAATTGTTTTACCTTTTTCAAGATAATCAATCAATAAAATTCCTTTTGCATCCCAAAACACTGATGCCATAACCTTTTTTGCCGATCGTCCTGACTTCACCTCTTTTGAAGTTGAACAACCAACCGTAGTCCACTGTAATCGTTCTTGTTTCAATTTAGGATCATGGTGACAGATCAAAGTCTCATCCATAGTTATAAAACGACGCAAGAAATCGGTTTTATTCCGCTTGAAACGCACCAAGTTACGCTGAGAAATTTGTTTTCGATCCAGTTTTTGTTGAATTGTTAACGAATGCGGCATTAACTTTCCAAACAGCTTTTTCATATGTAATTCTTCATGTAAAATATGGAGTACTAGTTCGTCTGAGATGCCTATGGTATCAGCAATTTCACGCTTAGTCAAATTCGGATCTTCACTAACCATATTATGTACTTGCTCAATGATTTCTGCTGTTGTTACAGTTTTTGGTCGTCCATTACATGGTTCATTTTCAACGCTTGTACGACCACGTTTAAACTCTAAAACCCATCGATGTACTGTTGGAAATGAAGGAGCACATTCCTTTAACACGTTCACCATTTTTTTATGAATATCTGTTGCTGATAAACCTTCCAAAACAAAGAATTTTATCACAGCGCGATATTCAGTTTTTTCCATTGTTAAAAAGTACACCGACACGTCTAATTCAAATGGATTGTTAACAATAAATGAATTGACAGATCAAGATAAAATTTTTAGTGTGTTCATATGACACATGAAATATTAAAATGGCGTATGAATTTTGATTCCTCTACTGCTTAATAGGTGTCGCTTTCAAAACTTTTCGACAAACCTGTATATCAGACGATTCAATTAAGGCTTTGGGATTTTAAAGTGAAATATTGGCAAAGCTGTACAGTGACTACTTTTACGTATCTCTTAATTTTGTAGGTTAGGTTATTATAAAACAACATGGAACATTTAACGCTAAAAGAACGTTGCGAAATTATTAGAAGTTATTATCGGGGACAATGCTCTGTAAAGGAAACTTGGCGTAGATTACGTACGCTCTATGGTTCATATCATCGACCAAATAAACAAGCAATTCCTGATATTATGAAGCCATTCGAACGTGAGTTTACCTTGCTGGATAATTCAAAAAGAAATTGTGTAAGAAATGTGAGAAATGCCAATAATGTTGAAGTTATAAGACAGTGTGTTCGTGATAATTCAAATCTGTCCTTTAATGTTGTCCTCCCATTTCATAATGTTTATGCTACGATTATTCACAAGTGGAGACCATGGATTGAAAAAAGAAGCACGAGACATGAGATGGCAAGACAATATTTAAAGAATTGTGGGGTTGCATTGGATACACTGAGCAAGAAATATAGAAATATGGCGAAATCAAGAGGAAACTTATGTTCGAAGCTTCCTTTAGGTTTCGCCATAATTCTTTGTTTCTTTGCTCAGTGTGTCCAATTCAACCTAACAATTCTTTTAATGTTGTCCTTCCATCTCATTATCATCATGCTTATGCTACGACTATTATTCACGAGTGGAGACCATGGACTGAAAAAAGAAGAACGGGACGTCCACAGGTGGGGGGGGGGAAGACAATATTAAAAGAATTGTTGGGTTGCATCAGACACACTGAGCAAAAAACATAGAAATATGACGAAATCAAGAGGAAGATTATGTCCAAAGCTCCCATTAGATTTCGCTATATTTCTTTGCTCAGTGTGTCCAATTCAACCCAACAATACTTTTAATGTTGTCCTTACATCTCATCATGCTTATGCTACGACTATTATTCACAAGTGGAGACCATGAACTGAAAAAAGAAGCACGAGACGTCCACAGATGAGGTGGGAAGACAATATTAAAAGAATTGTTGGGTTGCATTGAATACACTAAGCAAAAAACATAGAAATATGGCGAAATAACGAGGAAGCTTATGTCCAAAGCTTCCTGTAGATTTCGCCATATTTCTTTGTTTCTTTGCTCAGTGTGTTAACCCAACAATTCTTTTAATGTTGTCCTCCCATCTCATGCCTATACTACGACTATTGTTGAATTCAATTGGACATATCGAGCAAAAAACAAAGAAATATGGCGAAACGTAGAGGAAACTTATATCTAATATTGGACAAATTGATTATGAATAAGAGAAGTTTGAATTAATGTGGTCGTGGTCCATACTATCTTCTTCTGGGCTTCCGGGCTGGAACCGCCTCACTGGTATAAATGCCGACGTTTCGCACTCACTCGTATGGGACATCTTCAGCCCTCAACTACTGCTACTATCTACCGCATTGAAACTGGTGTAAGTCGATTGTGGACGGGTTTATATATGGGTAATAGGTCATGGATCAATGGAGTGTTACGGTTGCGGTTGGGTTGTTTGGAGATGCAGTATTGCTAGGCGTTGTGTAGGGGGTAGCCATCATCACGGCTAAGGTTTTTGGGGTGCTTAGAGATCCCTATAGATTCACGGATTTGCAGAACCAGCTACGCGCAGCAACCTAGTACAACGCTCATGCTCAGAAACACGAGTGCCGACAGACCGCTTTGTTTCACCAATATATACACTGCCCACGACCACAATTGAATTAATGGTTAACTTTTTTATTTATATTAAAACCATTATAATCATGGTTTTGTACTTTTAATATTGAATTATTCTCTTTATCGACTGGAGACTGAAGAAAGTTGGTAATTTCTTCTTTTCAGAACATTCTATCTGCGATAATAATATGGAGCAATGAATTATGGACAAGTTACAAAAGATTTTGAAATCTTGTTTGAGAATACAGTCCCTAGTATACTTATTTTCAATATTATTTCACGAACAAAGATAATAAGCAAAACGGATAATGCACGTGTGTTAAATTATTCTCCCAAAATATTAAATTTCGAGATAATTTCGACAATAAAGACCAAAGTATACAGTGTCGAATAACACATGACGCATCTTCCATTATTCAACCAGCAAATTGGATCAGTCGCCTATTGTCTTCTACACGAATTAAACTTGAAATGTCAGGTTCATGTAACAGTAATCCCGACAACGACATCTAGAACAAATATTACTCTATGTTGGCGTATACTTTAGCGGAAGTTTCCAGTCGATGTTGCGGAACTAAATTCACGTAGAGAAGTCCTACATTCTCGAATGAATAATTCGATAAAGTTGATCCGATATCATTCTTTCATGTCAAGACGAACTCTCTATTGGAGAGAAACGGAATGAATAATGAAACGAAAAAAAAAATACAGAAATAATGATGCGCGCCTGTTGCAACTAAAAAAAATATTCAATAACAGCAAGTACGAATGATTCGAGAATTCTTTTGTAGCGTTTACAAAACAAAGCGGAGAGAACATGATGGGATGAAATCTTTGCGAGTGCTTGAATTACAATGCGCGATCAGATAATGATGTTAATTGTGATTTCGTGAGAGATGGAAACGATTCCCGGTCAACAAGATGACAATTATATCCCAGAAAAAGTTTTTAGGTATTTGATATTACGTCTATAATTATGATTTAAATGAAGATGTCTAGTTATTAAAATTAGTTTACGTTAATAGCCCAAATTTGTTTGATCGCGGGAATTATCTAAAACCTTCGTTGTCTAACACATACGTATTCCAAAGTCGCTATAGAAAGAAAAAAAATATAACATATATAATCTATGACTTTGCAACTATAATACACAGCCGCTGATAAAACAGAACTTTTTGAAATAGTAATTCTTAGTGGCGCCATCTATTATAAAAATATGCGTCGGTAAGGTAGATATTTTATCAATGTGATGTCAAAATATGGCATTTGCATCATTAGAGGCAGAAAAATTGCACATAAAGTAATAGTGTATATTTGGCATTGATAGAGAAATGACTTTTGAACAAAGAGCAAATATCAAGTTCTATTTTAAACTCGGTAAATCGTTTACTGAAACGTTTAACTTGATGAAACAAGTGTATGGTGATACGTATTTATCACGTACAAGTGTGTATGAGTGATATAAACGATTTAAAGACGGTTGTACGGGCATAAATGACGACGAACATCCTGGTGAAAAAAAACTACGGAAAGTAACATCAAACGTGCGTGAATTTATCAGAAATGGGCCGAGATCCTCATTGTGATTCGTGGGAAATATAATTAAATATTTTCAAAGATTTAATTCATTGCATTTTGACACGGCATTTGGAACTAGAAAGATTTGTGCAAGGTTTGCACCACCCAAAATAACTGATGATCAAAAATTGTTCTGAATTCAACATTGTACAGACTTGATAAGAAGACTCAAAAAGGACGAAAACTTGAGGCATTCTATTGTAACTGACGATGAGACGTGGTGTTTTCAATGTGATCCAAAGACCACCGTCAAAACCCTGAATGGAAGCATCCAAGGGAAGAAAGGCCGAAAAAAAAGCCGTTTGGAGAAGTCAAAAGTAAAGACAATGTTGATTTGTATTTATGATTCGAAAGGCGTAGTGCACAAAGAGTTTGTACCAACTAGTCAAACAGTCGATGCTGTATATTATCTTGGTGTTATGAAGCGCGTATTTTTTTTGACGTATATTCGTCGTGTGCGCCCTGAATATCGTGAAAATGGTAGCTGGCGTTTGTTACATGATAATGCATCATCTCATCGCTCGACGCTTATCGCTGATTATCTAACTAGAAATGGCATTTTAACCATCAACCATTCACCGTATTTACCGGATTTGGCCCACTGTGATTTCTATCTTTTCTCCAAACTACATTAGCCAATGAAAGGACAGCGTTGTACTGACGTCGAAGCCATTAAAAAGGTGTCGACAACGATCTTGAATGACATCTTTAAAGATGAATTTAAAAATTATTTCGACATGTTAGTTCACCGTGCAAAACGTTGTATTGAAGCCGAAGGCAACTACTTTGAATAAAGTAAAAAGTAAGCTTTTGTTTTTATTTTAAAAAGTTTCCAGACTGTGTATTAAGTAACGAAGTTTTTACGGAATATAATGTTAGTGTAAAAGCAAAAAAAAACAATAATAGTTAACTACTAAAATGTTTTACAAAAGTTTCACAATTAAAAATACAGCATTACATTTAAAACAAGAAAGTTCGCAACGACTCCTGCTATAACTAGAAGTAATTAGAAAACTTCTAATGGGCCACTTCGTTGGGACAATATATACATCAGATTCTAACAAGAAACTTTGTAACGTTCATTATCTCAGAAGAAAATATTTGTTCCCACAATGTGCAAGTAATAATATATTAACCCAACGGACAATATTTAGGTAGTCATACATGTATGCGGTTTTTCAGCAGTTGTACTAAATTTAACGAATCATGATCTACATTAAATAATGAGGATTAAAAAAGTTTTTTAGTTACAGTTTTATAACTATTAATTACAGATAAATTAATTAATAAACATAACAAGGAAAATGTGTAATGATATAGTAATATTTACTTAACTACGTGAGTCAACGGTAACCTTAATTATAGTCTGCTGATGATGACAACTTAGTTGTCGAAATGCGTATACAGAATTACAAAAGTTAATGTGGAAAGGGGTTAAATATCAACCTTAGTGATTAAGGTAACCTTAATTGTTTCAATTTTAACAAAATCTTATTCACATTAAATAATAATAACAACCCTCCAAACAAATCAAACTCTCCGAAAGATAGCAGAAGGTTATCGCATAAAAAAGGCGGTATATAATTGATTGATTTTGTTATATACAAAGGGTACTAGGAAAATTTTGCAATATGACCTAACAATGAATCATAGGAAGCTGCTTGTTGCTGCATGTTGAGACATGTTCATACGTGCGTAGTAGCCGCTGCGCCTTGTCGCTGGGCTCAGTTATTCATTAGCAGTGAGAGTGTAAAGTGCTTGCGATATCATCGTGGTCCCGAAATGAAATAAGGGCAGTTTTGCGTTATAATTTTATGCGTAATTTAAACACAGACCAGTGATTCGAAGAAATGACTCTTGCACTAGGTGATGTTTGTCCACATCGTACAACGATATTCAGGTGGTATAGAGAATTCCGAAGGGGAAATTTAACTGTGGGGGATGCTGAGACACCGGGATGGCCACGAGCGTCAGTTACGGAGGAAAACGTTATTACTGTGAGGAAAGTGCTTGACGAAGACAGGCCAGTGACGTACCAACAGATTAGAGGGTACTTCAGGCCTAAATGCACCAGCAATTCGTTCGATTCTGCATGATCATTTGCACGTGAAGAAACTTTGTTCTCTCTGGGTGCCGCATCGACTGACTGAAGAGCAGATGACACAACGCGTGACTTGGTGCCGGGAGATGCTAAAAAAGTTCAATAAGGGAAAATCTCGGTATGTGAACAACATCGTGATAGGTGGCGAGACTTGGCTGTACTTTTACGATGTGCTGACCAAAGCTCAAAACAAAGTTTGGGTCTTTGATGATGAGGACACACCCGCAGTTGTCAGAAAATTGCGATCTGTAAAGAAGAAAATGATAGCTGTATTTTTCAAATTGAGTGGAATTGTGGAACGCGTCGTTTTGGACACACAGAAGACAGTTACGGCTAAGTAGTATACTGAACAGTGCCTACCTAAAGTCATTGGATCTATGAAGAACCTGCGGCCAAAGTCGAGAATGGACACCTGGTTCCTCCATCACGATAATGCCCCAGCTCACCGCGCTAAAGCCTGCACCGGATATTTGACCACGACAGGATTGAAACTTCTCGAGCACCCTCCCTACAGTCCAGACCGTGCTCCCTGCGACTTTGCACTGTTCCCGTATGTGAAAATCAAGCTAAAAGGGAGGCGGTTTTCCAGTAATGAGGACCTTCTGCGAGCTTGGGACAACAAATGTGCTTTACTCCCCAGTTAAACTTAGCAGAACTGGTTTAAAGATTGGTTTCGGAGGATGGAGAGGTGTATTGAGTCCAGAGGAAATTACTTAGAAAAAATTAAATAAACAAAACTGTATTGCAAAACTTTCCTAGTACTCTTTGTATTAACAAACGACCTATGAAAAATATAGAAAAAACTTTTTCAACATGCTAATAAATAAATAGACTGAGAAATAGATATATAAGTAATATTTATTAATAGTTTTCTATAAAATGCCTTATTTAAAAGTATTAGCATAAGTACAAGAAGCGAGGGGCACATAAATAAACTAGACACCTAAACAATGTGAACTGTACCTAATACTGAAGTACAAATGTGTATAATTACAATATAATTACTTCGACCTATTATAATATAATATTCCATGCTTTTAAGATATATCCCTCATGTCTTGTACTAATGCATCCACTCAACTGCAATAATTCGATTAGGAAGGGATGCCTTCACTTTCGACCGAGCAAACTAACAAGTTTAAACTGCGTGTCAAGAGAAAATGTAGTAGAAAGTTATGTAGTGTTAAATTAGGGACAGAAAATGATTTGGAAATCCATTTTTGGTTATAAAAATCTCAAAAATAATGCAACCCTACGACTGAGTTATATTCAAATTCACTTTCTATGAGAGGCCGTTATTATAAAACCAAAATAAATTTCTGAATAGTAACTGGTCGAATAAATATAATAGAGGGTACAACACACGTATGTACTGAACGATAGAACAAGGTTCAGTATATACATACGTGTGTTGTACAATAGAGGGAGGCAATGCTTTCATTATTTTTGTGTATCGTAAAGGTACGATAAGCCGTAAAAGGAGTCGCTCGTTAATAACACAAGTTTACCTAATAATAGGTGTTATTCCTTGAAACGTACGTAATAAACAGGGTGTTATTAATAATTGAATGATTCCTTTTAACATTCGTAGTATTAATAAGTTAACAGTAATCTAGTATCTAATAAACACGAACACAAATTAAAATATAGTTGTTTATATTAATTGTAGGTACGCAAGTTAACAGTTGATATCATCATCTGGTAGTCTGTAGTTGTGGTTTAATGACGAAATTAAAATTAGATTCCAATATTTTCCAGGGTTAATTTTCTCGGTGAACTTATTCCCTTAATATACTTCTTTAGCGTTTACAATATCCAAATTTACAGAATAAATTAAATTACTTGCTTAATAAATAAAATCTGTAGATTTTTCGTTTATAATACCGGTCCCAGATCCAGTAAGCAAAGAGAACTTTTTATATTCTTTTTCGAATTATTACATTGATAAGACAATGAAATATCTTCGTTTAAATTTACGAGCTGATAACATAATGACCAAAAGGACTGAAAATTATTAGACCGGCATCAATTTACAAAAAGATACTTCTAAATATTTAACGATAATACTAAATTGATTGGCCGACAAAGTGGTGGATTTATCAATAGAAAGGATCCCTACATTCTTTGACGGAAGTTAATTTCCCGTCCGCTCTTGCATTTAAAAGAGCTGTTATATTGGATCTTTTAAACACAATAAATATCGTTAGGAGAATATATGTTTATTCATTATTAGGCTTTGTGGAAATATGAGGAATTATGATTACTCTACTATATGTTTAGTACTCATTTCACAATTGAAAATTTGAACGTGTGAAAGGCGATTACGGGAATATGAAACCGAATTTTCTTCCTTAGTTATAGTATAATTACTCAAAACGTACACTTATACGTAATGTACATACGTTTTGGCTTTCAGCGGTACGGATCGTGTGCGGAATTTGTTTTCGTACGGGTATTTTTACTGTAGTTTTCCAGGTGCGACACTGTTTAATTATCTGCTGATGATAACTTAGTTGTCGAAATACGTATACAGAATACGAAAATTAATGTGGCAATGGGTTATATATCAACCTTCGGTGATCAACTTTTTTTAACAGTGGAAACGCTCATAGAAAAGTTCAAATCATTTTTAATTCGATCCAACGAATGGTGTTTTCGTTACTAGAAAGTAGGGTAGCTCCCAGAGCTACAAAGTATCAGGTAGGTCCATAAGTTCGTGCGCTATTTCGCTACTGTGACAAAAGCCCCTGTTATTCTGATAACTGTTGGTTTATTGCGTGCTCTCTTAATTTTTCGTTTTAGTTTCAGAAGTATCACAGTCGAATTGTCTTAAGTACGGCAAAGACGTAGTTTTTGTGACGAAAAAGAAAATGGAGTCATCAAACCAGTACAAGAGGCATATTTTGTACTTTTTGTTTAAAATGGGAATAGAAGCAACAGTTGCTGTTGCAGAAATAAACGCGGTACACGGAGAGAACGCAATAAGTGTAAGGACTGCTCAAAAGTGGTTTTCCAAGTTTCGAGATGGAAATTTGGCAGCTGAGGATGCACCCCGATCTGGACGTCTAATTCAATTTGATGGAGAGTCCTTGCAGGAACTAGTGGAATCAGAACCAAGTTTAAGCGTGGATATGCAAGGTTAAATGCAACTCATGGAACTGTTTACAGACATCTGAAGGACCTAGGCAATGTTTCAAAGTTGGGGAAATATGCGCCCCACAAATTGTCAGTAGCAAACTTACAACGGAGGGTGAATGTGTGTTCTCAGTTGCTACAGCGTTATGAAAATGAATCTTTTTTGAATCGCATTGTTACTGGCGATGAAAAATGGGCTCTTTACAATAACCCAATTCGAAAACGGCAATGGTTAGGTACTGGAGAAACACCAAAGCTCACACCAAGAGCTGGTCTTCACCCAAGAAAAGTTCTGCTGTCAATTTGATGGGATATGTCAGGTGCCGCCTATTTTGAACTGTTGGAGCCGAACCAGACCATTATAGCAGAATATTACTGCTAACAATTGACTAATCTCAATGCAGCGCTTTTGAACAACAGGCCGTCCTTAGTGAATAGATGTAGTTTTATTCCATCACGACAACCCGCGCGCCTCACACTGCAAGAGCAACGCCACGCAAATTTCAGGAGCTCGATTGAGAGCTTATGCCACATCCAGCGTACTCTCCTGATATTGTACCGCGTGATTATCACCTTTTCCGTGGCTTGCAGTTACATCTGGTGGAAAAAATTTCAGCTCAAAGGCAAAAAGCTTTTGAGGAGGGCATTAAATAGTTACGAAATCGTTGGGAACAGATTATAAATAATGCAGGAAAATATATTTTAGATTAAAAATCCCTAAAAATTGTTTTTTTCATTTATTTTAAAATCACCTTAAAAAACGCACGAACTTATGGACTGAGCTGATATTTCACAAATGCTTCTTTATACTTTAAAGTAATTTTGACGTTTTTTGTTACGTATCGCATAGTTTAAAAATAATTTAACAACTTTTATTAGGCACTGCTATTTTCATGTATAAAAGTATTAATTAAAACTGCCCTTTTCTAAAAGCATTGACAATTGATGTCCATCTTTCATGAAAATATATCTAATTTTAACTTTACGTTCGGTTCTCCCTTGACATTTTCTCAATTTCGTTTCGCTCTTCTGTTCCCTCGTCATTTCGAAATTGTATTACCTGCTTCATTCCCTTCTCGCATTTTACAGTTCACGTATTCCAGGAACGGAGGTCAGAACTGAACGTCCACGCGAAAATAAAAAAAAAGGAAAGACTGGATTGCAATATATAGTTGGTCGGTACATAGGTCTCTTACAAAAGTCTAATATAACGTAGGTAAATAAATCTGGCGAAGAACCGAGCGTCCGTCCTGTAATGAAGCCGACGTTTTAAAAAGTTCTTCTCGCACGGCAGGTGAAGAAAGGTTGTAATTTGTTTGCAGGTGTGGAACGTAATGTTATTAGCGAGTTTTAACCTAACGAAGATAACTATGGAAAGTTTACACTTCGTCAGTGGTGCATTATTATGTTTTCCTGGTTCAGCTACGTCTGTTACATATATTTGTATAAGTTTGCATATTAAGAATATTTAATGTGTAAAATGCGTGTCTGTACTGTAATGAAAAAAAATTACGCAGTATTTAAGTTTATAAAAATGTGAATTATTTGCGATTTTGGTCAATAATTTGTTTACTTTTAATTTTCATTAATTATTAAGTGATTTTGTTTCTCGAAAGATGAAAATGTAATTAATGCGCTTTGTTTCAAAACAATACAAATATATATATTCTTTTTCAACGAATTACATTATCTAAACAGTTAGCTAAATCTTCTGACAATTCCAAAGGAGTAATAATATTAAAATAATATATTTGTTGCCCAACAGGCGAACTCAATTATAAGACAAAATATTATAACACCAATAAGACAAAGTATGAGGATAGTTTGACAAGTAGTGAGAATGACACATAGGTGGCGCTCTAATTGGTAAAACAAATGCACTGTAATTTAGGTTGCCTATTTATATGTTTACATTCCAATATTTAGATAAATCGGTTGATTAGTTTATTTTTGACAGCTGATTGAAAAAGAAGCAACACGTCGTTTGATTAAAATGGAAAAAGCAGAGCATCGTGCGGTGACTAAATACTTCGTAATTAAGGTTATGAAAGCTACTGAAATAAAAGATGAGTTACGGGAAACATTAGGTAAATCTGCTCCATCATCCGCTACAATAAGTAGATGGGTAAATGAATTTAAACGTGGTAGAACAAGCTGTGTTAATGAAGCGCACCCTGGAGCACCCAAAATCGTGACTTCTAAGGAAATGATTATAAAAATCCATAATATTATTACGCAAGATCGACGACTCAAAGTGAGAGAAATAGCAGACATGGTATATCTAAATACGAGGAATTTCAGATATCGACATTGAAAGCGTTCGATTGCGCTTATATGCGAGCCGTACAAGGGATACCATACAGTCGACCCATATTCCAGCTTATTGATAACCAATGCAAAGAACACTGTTTTCAATAATATACTGAGTTGTCCTCATTATAAAGCCAGCACTGTTAACCGCAGAACGACAAATATTATCAACATCAAAGAAAATACCCATGTCCTTGATAGAGTCAACTTTCATAAGATTGTGTCCATCTAGGGAGTATGAGAAAGAGATTGGAGTAAATGACATGGCCAAACATTTGCCTACGTTCAAATAAAGACAGTTAAGCTTAGACCAAGCAGAAATAAGGACTAGACTCGCTTAAAGCCGATTGACATCTTCTATGGAAGAACTAGCTGTAAAAATCTTTACGTCGTCGGCATAGCACAAGGCAGAGCAAGGCAAGGTCAGAAATAAATCATTTATATAAAGTAGACATAATAGTTGAAACAAGTAATAAATTATAAAATCCTTCGTTGCCATTAGGGGATTCGCGGTAATTACTGGACACTCTAAAACACAGCTACAAGCTATCAGCGCCAATAAACACATTATTGTTATAGCCAAAGTAGAGTGTATTAAAGAAAGGTACAGATTTTACCTCACTAAAACAAATTTGTAGTGAAAGCGAGAACACAGATCCCATAAGTATTAACAAACGTTACTTTAATTATGAAAATATTACATTACTAGATGTCTGATAGTTATTCTCCTTATATAAGAACATTTTTCCTTACAACGAATTCGATTTGTTAAAACAATTGCGGAAACATATATGATGTTTCAAATATTTAACCGATCTTATCCTATTTATGACTACACTGAAAACGCTATTTAAAAGGGTATTTCGCGTTTCATAAATTATATACATCAAGCGCACGCCTGCTGTGCCCTGACTATATTCTTTACTCTAGTAATCTATGCATCTAAAGGGTTTTCCAATAAGAGTGATATGATTTTATTAAAAAAAAAACATTTATTGTTAAGAAAATTCAAAAGTTTTTTATTTAATGTGAAGTACAATCGATACAATTAAGTTCTAAATAAAACGTCATTCAAATGGCCTCCACGACTTCTTCTGCAGGAACGAATTCAATGAACCCAATTTTCGAGCACTTTTTCCACTAAATCTAGTCGTGTGTCATGAATGGCACGTTCAATATTAACTTGTGAAGCTTGAAGAGAGTCTGGTTTATTTCGATAGACCAATGACTTCAAATAACCCCACAAGAAATAGTCTAATGGTGTTAAATCACAACTTCTTGGAGGCCATTCAATATCACAATTTCTTGAAATAATCGAATCTCCAAACTTTTCTCGCAATAATTCTATTGTTGCATTTGCTGCGTGGCACGTAGCCCCGTCTTGTTGGAACCAAATGTTGTCAAGATCAACTTCTTCCAATGTCGGCCATAAAAAGTTGGTTATCATCAATCTATACCGCTCTCTATTGACAGTAACGGTGTTACCAGCTTCATTTTGAAAGAAGTACGGACCGATGATTCCACCATACCAAAAACCATACCAAACTGTCAATTTAGGTGAATGTAATAGTTTTTCATAATTAATTTGTGGAATTTCTTCGCACCAGAATCGACAGTTTTGTTTATTTACCACTCCATCCAGATGAAAGTGAGCCTCATCAGAGAAGATGATTTTCTTAAAAAAATCGTTATCATTTTCAAGTTGTTCCAAGGCAAAGTCAGCAAATTCACGACGTTTACGGTGGTCCAATGGCTTCAGTTCTTGAGTGAGAACAATTTTATAGGGATGCAAACCCAAATCCTTTCTCAAAATCCGCCAGGTTGTGGTTTAAGACAGTCGCAATTGTTGAAAACGTCTTGGAATCGACAAATTACGGTCTTCAGTAACACTTGCCTGAACGGCAGCAATATTTGCATTACTTCGAGCGGTTCTTTGTCTTATTGGCACTTGAAAATTATGTAAAGAAAATGTAACCTCAAAATTTTTAACAATTCGATGAATAGCGAGCACACTTGGACGATTATTACGACCATAAAATGGCAAAAGCGCTCGAAAAGTTGCAATTGGGGAACGATTATTTTGATAATAAAACTGAATAATTTATAAACGTTGTTCTTGCGTATATCTCTCCATGATGAAATTGTAAACACTACTGAATACAATGACATATTACAAATGGCCGAAATGTCACTTCAAAATCATATCATCCCTATTGGAAAACCTTATACTTATGGAACATACCTTATATTAACCTAAGAAAGTATGAAAGTTCCTTAAATTATAAAATTTGTAATAAAAAAAACGTAAATGTTCACGGACTTTGAAAATTAAAAAAATTAATATGCCACAGAATGTGTTCAAACGTAAAACTTTAAATTACATTTCAATAACTCCAATTAGTTTAACACTTAATCTTCTTTTTAGAAATAACATGTTTATTTGTAATGGCAAACCTTCCTATCAAATTAGAAGCGCAACAAAATTGAGATTGATATGCCCCGTACAAATATTTGCCGAATTTTCAAAAATACCTTAAGAACAATTTGTTTACATTGACTCTGTAACAGAAGATACATAAATACATACATATAGTGACTGCAGATTTGTCTGATTCATTATTTGTAAACACGTGTTCGCGTGTGTACAAACACGTCTAAATATAAGTAAGAGAAATCATAGCAAATTAAGCAGTATTTATTATTATTGCAATTAGTATTTGAAGCAGAAAATTGAATCTTAGAAATACATGATTGAAATAAAAGAAAACACAGTGCATCTGCAGAATGTCAAGTCATAAATAAAAGGGGACGTGAGTAGAAAAAAGTCTATACACGTGCCTTAAAAGTGTAAGATGAATTCTTATTTTATTGTTACTTTTTGGTATAGAATATTAAATATTCACATTTTTTAAACTTTTAAAATTATGTTAATAAATCTCCCACATCTAGACATGACTCATGTAAAATGGTTTTCCCAAGGTGATTCTTTAATTCCTGTATGTGTTATGCCGGTTTTTAGAGATTGGTACAATTTCGATGATAATTGAAATAATCAAAAAACGTTTTTTATAGTTTTTAATTAAATTTAATCTGCCGGAGATAAGATAGAAGAATTTGTAATTTGTCACCCAAATACAATAAAAAAATCTCTAATTCTGACATATATAGTAGATGATGGATTACATAATGATTACCAACCTCACAAAAAGATTATATTTGTAGTTCATCCAGCTTTTGTTGTAAATTCGAATTATTTATGATACGTTAGTAGAGGGAAAGCACAACCATCCTATGAAGATTTAAGATAGCTCGGTGTTTGAGGCTACAAGGTACGGTCAAAAAATCTCTCAATTAACAACCTCGAACTGATAGTGGACAATGATATTGAAGCAATAGACCCATTATAATTGTTACAATCATTTGTTTTAATCACTACGTGAGAACTAGCCCAAAATACGTGGGCAAGGTGAAAAGTTCTCGGCTTGACACAGAGATGGCGTTACAATTAACAGAAATTTATGTCTCCTGCGTGACTGTATGTGTCTTTAGTTCATATGAAAACTTTCAACTTGTTCTCTCAAGTAGTTTGTTTGCAAGAATTTTTGTAGTAGACGTCGTGCGTGTTATTTTCTTTAAATGGATAAACTTGAATATCGTGCTGTTATAAAATTCTTTGTTTTGGATGGTTTAATCCCTATGGAAATTCATCCGAAGTTGACAAAAGTGTACGGGGACTCTGCTCTTCGATGTCAACCGTTAAAAAGTGGGCAGCTGAATTTAAACGTGGTCATACGTCCCTCGAAGATGACCCACGTGAAGGACGGCCAAAAACCGCAACCAAACCAGAAATCATCAAAAAAGGTACATGATATTGTGTTGGACGACAGGCGAGTGAAAGTGAGTGAGATAGCTGAGGCTGTGGGGATATAGGAAGAAAGGGTGCAAAACATTTTGCACAAAGAATTAAAGATGAGAAAGCTCTGCGCAAGATGCGCCAAAGAGAGAGAAGTCGATCGCATCTGCCGGAAAAGTCATGGTTAGCGTGTTTTGGGATGCAAAAGGAATCTTGTTAATTGATTACCTTGAAAAAGGCAGAACAATTACAGATGCATATTACTCTAACCTTCTTGACCAGCTGGATGCCAAAATTCGCGAGAAGAGGCCTGGTTTGAAGAAGAGAAAAATCATTTTTCATCAGGACAACGCACCCGCACACAAGGGTGCGTTGGCGATGGGAAAATTACGGGATTTGGGGTACGATCTGCTCGGCCATCCTCTCTATTCTCTTGATTTGGCATCCTCGGACTTACATCTATTCCCAAATTTGAAAAAATTTGTTTCTGGAAAGCGATTCACATCCAACGAAGAAGTTGAAAGAACCGTAGAAGAATATTTTGACAGCCTTCGAGACTCTCACTTCTGGGAAGGAATATTGATGTTAGAGAAACACGGGACCAAGTGTGTTGAACTCAAGGGAGATTATGTAGAAAAATAAAATCATTTTTTAAATTTAAATCACAGTCGTTCATTGTCAGGCCGAGAACTTTTCACCTTGCCCACGTATATGCTCCCTCAGTGCCTAGCACTATCCACTAATTCATTAAATGACCATCTTTCGTTATATAAGTTTTTGAAATGCAGTTGAGGGCAGTGATCACTGTCATTCGTACGTTTCCAATGGTGTTATAATGTTTTTCTTTTATAAACAAAGGCAATTTGGAGATAAAGAAATCACGAGACTTTAAATTAAGATGAATATAAGTAATCTATCGTATAAAATTGATAATTATTGTCTTGTTTGGATTTCTAATCTTCATTAGAAATCGAATAAGATTAGAATTAAAGTGAAATATTACAGAAAATACTAGCTCATAATAAATAACACCGCACTGGTCCCACCAAATATACAGCAAAACCTTCGCAGCGTGAATATTCGGCCGAACCGACGACGTAGAAGCATGACCGGGCAGTCCCCATGATTTTGTTCTCTTTGGGTTGCTGTAATGAATCTATTTTTCATCACCCGTAACGATGCGATGAAGAAAATCCTTCCTTTTTTGCAGCAGTTGCTCATAGGCGAAAAAACGACGCTCAACGTCTCTTGGCTTTAAATCATAAGGAACCCAAGTTCCTTGTTTTTGAATCATTCCCAACGCATGCAATCGCTGGGAAATGGATTGGTGGGTAATTCCTAATGCTGAAGCAAGCTCTTTTTGCGTTTGGCACGGATCCTCATCGAGCACTGCCTCCACTTCAGCGTCTTCGAAGGTTTTTGGTCTTCCTTCACGCTAACGGTCGTCAACATCTAAATCACCGTCTTTGAAACGACGGAACCAATCACGGGACGTTGTTTCACTTAGAGCAGCATCTCCGTAAACTTTTTGGAGTTCCCCATGCGCTTCAGTCGCCGGTTTCTTCGAATGAAAGAAGAAAAGCAACACTTGCCACAAATGACGATTATTTGGCACAAAATCAGACATTTTTACACAACCAAAAGTATATGACGCAAATACAAAATCACTAATGTGTTAAAGCGGTTTGTTTACCATATGTCTAAGCTTGGTTCATGACGTTTTGGTTATGTCACAATCGACCAGCACTTATTACTGGAGCCATCTCTTGAAAAACAGCGAGAACTCAGTTGCGCACCTAATATATACCTAATAACCTTGACATTAGGCAAGAACAACTTTACATTATTTTGTTATTGCCTGAGAATTGTTGAAAACGACAGACTTAAATGAAAATCATTACATGTTTTCTAATAATGTCAAAGACAGATTCAATGATAATATTAAAGAAATCATTTGACAAAAGCAAAGTGGTCGTCTTTCGTCCCGGTGAGTGAAAATAAGAATTTTATTGAAGTCATGGTAGTTTATAATTACAGCTTGTAAAAGAAGAATAAATCTTCGATTCGAAAAAAAAATATATTATCCCAGTGTGGTTCCACATTCTTCAATTTTATACGGTCGATGGAACTAAATTAATTGTGTTTCAATTAAGTATTGAAGTGTGCAAATTGCAACTAAACTGATTTAACCATTGAAGGATATAAGATCTACTTCTGGTGTTGTTCAATGTTAATAGCATACAGTATGACTTACTTGAAGTGAATGTCTTTCGTAAAGTAACAAAATGATTAATGTAATACAGCTGAGTGCAACAGCTGTGTTTAATATTAAAAAAACAAATGAAGAAACAAATATTTTAGGTTTATGGGAAAAAAGACATACTTTCTAATTTAACAGAATTTATTACAGTTTATTGTTTATACAAGTACTTTTTAATTATTTAACAACATAGAGAATTGCACAGCAATGTATTCTAAATTGCATGGAGAAATTAAATCAATTATTTAGACAAATATTTGTCCTAAAAAATATATACGAACATGATTGAAACTATGCAATTTAAGCTTGTGAGAAAATCGAAAACTGTAATTAGATATGAATATTTTTAACCGTAAGAAAATCTATAAATTATGAATTATACAGGTGTTATTGCGATAGAAAATAAAACAAAGAAACACATCGCATAACACACATTTCAAAATATCAGTTTAAAGTAAATTATTAATGAATTGATTGGACAAGCGGTTGTAGTTTTTATAGTAAGGGAGAGAGTTAGATTGGTACGATTTCAATTTAATTTTTTTTCCTCTCTTAGTTAGCGCTTTTTAAAATCTTATGGTTCTAAGTAACTTACCTAATCAAAATATGCAAACTTAAGAGTCCGTATAGAATTTCTATCATACTTAATTACCAGTTTTAATTCCATTATAAATCAGTAATATAGTAATTGCTATAAAAAACAATAAGTTCGTCTGCGTTAATTGGTTATGATTGGAGTGGCACAAAAAAAAATGACGTAGGATCGAAGCAGCTATTTCTGTTCGATTTATGTTAAACACTGATATGATGATAAATAACGAATTATTTTACTCATTCTGGAATAATACGGGAACAGCAAATTACCTAGTTCAAAAACGTTATGAAATTTTGTATCATCTGCTCGCGAACGTATTGAAAATAGAGTTAAATTGGAATCGGAAAACTACTAGCTCTTTACTAGCTTCCACAAGAATACAAGAATGAACTGTCATTTCAAAAGTGATGTTAAATACATTGGAAAAATTTGAACTTTCAAAAGACTGACTCTTAATGTTCTTCTTACTTCTTATATGTAACGTAAAATCCATGTTTTATATCTTGTGGCACAAACGATTCGACGTTATTAAATAATAGTAAATAGTTTGATAGAACACACAGAAGCAGGAGGTCTCTCAAATCTCGGAAATGGATTCTAGATTTCCACAGGCAATGTCCTGAAATACCTGAACCTCCGCAGCTGATTCCTACACGCTGGAAGACAATGTTAAAAGTAGCGTTTTATTATTCTCTGCATTTTCAAAAAATTGAGTTTGTAGTTCTACAATTTGATCCTAAAGAAGTAATTGAACTCAAAGAAAGACAAAAGAAATTCCAAGATGCTGAAGTTGAAGCAGATTTACAAATAATTTTTAACAATTACAAAAGAGTAGTTCTATCGGTAACGATAAAAGCATTAATTAATGTTATAGACAAAGTAGATAGTGTTTTGTTGACAATAACTTGCAAATTTTATGTCAACGAAAAAATGGAATTAACTCAATTATTTTTCACAACTTTGGGCGTGGATTATCTCAACAACTACAGTATATCGTTGGTATAGTGACGGCGTTCTTTGGACGATGAATTATCTCATGAAGGTCGTCCCACAAATGTTGTTGTGTGGGAAAACATTAATGCAGTGTCTGAATTGATAATGCAAGATCGTCATGTGACATACCGTGAGATCGAGGCGTCTCTAGGTATTAGTAACACCAGCGTGCATAAGATCCTGCATGAACATTCAGTCGTTAAGAAGCTATGTTCTCGTTGGGTACCACATAATTTAACAACCGCTCAAAAAAGGACTCGCGTCGATTGGTGCCAAGAAATGCACAAAAATACAATAGCGGTGCTTCAAAGAACATTTATAAAGTCGCCACAGGTGATGGATCTTGGATCTATACATATGAGTCCGATAGTAAACAGCAGTCGACTGTGTGGGTATAGATAGATAAGCCAAAATCAACAAAAGTTGTTCGCGTTCGAAGCACATCAAAACAAATGGTCGGCTGCTAACGGAAAAACCGGTCACGTTGCAACCGTGCCTTTAGAGAGTTGTAGAACGGTCAATTCCGAATGGTACACAACTATTTATTTGCCAAAAGGCTTTGAAGAAATAAGGAAAACAAACTGAAAACGACAGATCATTCTCCACCACGACAATGCGAGCTCTCACAGGTCGGTTTAAACAATTGAATATTTGACCAGGCAAAACATTGAATTGATGAGCCATTCGCCGTACAGTTCTGATCTAGCACACTGTGATTTCTTTTTGTTCACGCACGTGAAGAATAAATTTCGTGGTCAACGGTTTTCTACGCCGGGGGAGGTAGTTGAGGCATTCAAAACTCATATTTTGGAGATACCACCTTCACAGTGGCAGCAATGCTTTTCGGATTGGTTTAAATGAATGCAAAAATGCATTGATTTTCAAAGAGAATGTTTTGAAAAGTAATCAAACTGTTTTCGATAATAAAATTTTTTTTTTGTTTGATATTCCCGAAATATTGGGTCTGGGAAAAAGTTCGTGGCGTTTTTTCAGTAAAATTCAACTGGTCCCCGCATGGCGCGTGGACGAATTCATTTAAACCGAATATGCTCCATTATTATCGACAATGTTTCGCCATTTTTTTGGTAGATCCATGATCCCATCGGTGAAAAACTTCTGTGGTTTCTGGTCGAAAAACTGAATCAAGTAGTTTTCACAGGCTTCTTTTGAAACCAACTTAATTCCATTGAGAGAGTTCTGCAGAGATCGAAACAGATGATAGTCAGAGGGTGCTATATCCGGACTGTAAGGTGGGTGCATCAAAACTTCCCAACCAAACTCTCTCAATTTTTGACGGGTCATCAAAGAAGTGTGTGGTCGGGCGTTGTCATGATGGAAGACAACACCTTTCCTATTAATCAATTCGGGCCGTTTTCTTTCAATCGCCTGGCGTAATCTCTCTAGTTGTGCACAGTAGAGTTGAGAATCAATCGTCTGACCAGTTGGAAGTAGCTCGTAGTGGACGATTCCCCTCCAATCCCACCATACACACAGCATCACTTTTTTTGGCGTCAATGTTGGCTTAGCGAACGCTTGTGACGGCTCACCATCCTTTATCCACGATCTTTTACGCATCCGATTATCGTACGTAATCCATTTTTCATCTCCGGTTATTAAACGTTTCAGAAACGGCTCGATTTCATTCCGTTTCAGCAGCGCATCGCAGATGTTAATTCGGTCAATCATGTTTTTCACGCTCAACTCATGAGGAACCCATACGTCAAGCTTTTTTTTTGTAACCAGCTTTGTGTAAATGGTTCAAAACAGTTTTGTGGTCAATGCCTAGCTCCATGCCAATATCGACACTGCTGATATGCTTATCTTGTTGGACTTTTTCAAGAATTTCATCAGATTTTTCAGTGATTGGACGACCGCAGCGTGACTCATCTTTCACATTGAAATTTCCAGAACGAAAGCGAGCGAACCATTTCCGCGCAACAGATTTCGATAAAGTACCTTCACCGTACACAGCACAAATTTTATCACAAGCCTGCGCAGCGTTCTTCCCCTTATCATAATAATATTACAGAATATAGCGAAATTTCTCATTATTCTTCTCCATTTTCAAGTGCGAATAACTTTCCAACCACTGCACCGATTACAATGTTTCTACGCTCAAACTAACGTTCGGAAGGTCATCTAAAAAACGAGCCCTCGGTGGTGTCGCTGTGACTTGTTGTTCTTTAGTTATCGGCAACCAATGCCATCTATCGGGAAAAACGCCACGAACTTTTTCCCAGACCCAATATAAACGACTACCCTCGTATATATTATTTTATAGGTAAATCAGTGGTAAAATCACTTTTTAATAAAGGTGAAATTAAGATAAAATTCTATACCAATCTCTTAAAGTTTATTGCCTGTATTTTTTAAAGTATGTGAATTTATCGTGAATAAAAAAATAATTAATTATTTAACTTCTTTTAACTTACTTTATTTAAATAAACATGTGCCTGTCCTAAGAATAGTACTGATACTGCATTGTTTCGATTAGTGAATGAAATTTATTATAATTTAGATAACAGAGTGCCTTGCTTGGGAATGATAATCGATATTTGGAAGGTTTTGACTGCGTCAGACCTGTACTTTAATTACACAAATTAGAGTTCTACGACATAAACGGTATTACAAAGGCGTGCTTTAGGCCACATATTTCGAATGGCGACATGTAATTGAAATTAATGATGTTAATTCGTTGTTAGCAAATAACGATGTAGGTGTACCGCAGGGCTCGGTTGTTGGACCTACTTTATTTCTTTTATATCAATGATCTTCCGAGAAAAATAAAAAATGCAGACAATATAATTTTATATACAAATGAATATCATACTAAGTTTTAATGATGTTTCACAACTAGCTTCAATAGTAAACAATATCTTCTCAGATATTCGCGATTGGATGACCATAAATCAACTTGTAATTAAGTTAATAAACCAAAATTTGTTTCCTTTAATAACAAAAATAAATCGATTTCTAATGGTTACTGGCTTATTATTCCGAGGGACTCGGAATCAAATCAAATGACTCGTTGTCCGGTAAGGTTTTTCTCGTTTAAGTGAATTACGACAGCCAATGATTTTAAATCACACCACATGCGCAGAAGTTATAATAATTCATGGGTTGTCAATGTTGGGGTATGTGAAAGCATGAATAATTATTATTACTATTATATCAAGTTGTTACAAATGTAATGTCCGTTTTTTCCTTCAGTCTGAACTGAATCGCACCTGTGTGAAGACGTGTATGTTTTTGGTGAAAATTATTATTGTATTTGTAGAAAAGGGTATTTATTTTGAAGTGTGTACCTGTTCCATTTCTTGGAAAGATTAATACACCTGTCCTTGTCTCGCCTATGGAAATGCTGTCGGCAAGAGATATTCGGGCAATTTACCTCTTTCAATTTAAAAAGGGATTAAATGCAGCTGCAGCAACGCGAGAAATTAATCAGACGTTCGGTGAAACCACGTGTAATGAACGCACATTACGGCGATGGTTTAAAAAATTCAGTGAGGGAAATTTTGATTTGGAAAATGAGCCTCGCGGATATGCGCGTAGCACCGTTAATGACGACGAGCTGCGTGTAGAAGTTGAAAGTAATCCGTCGACAACAGTGCGTAGCCTTGCAGAAAGATTTCAAGTGTCCATTGCCACCATTAGTCGTCACCTTTCTTCGATTGGCAAAGTGAAGAAACTCGATCGATGGGTGCCGCACCAATTAACGGAAGCCAATAAGCTCCGTCGATTAGGGGTGGCTACCTCTTTGGCTAATCAACAGAAAGTTGAACCGTTTCTTCATCGAGTGGTAACGTGTGACGAAAAGTGGATACTTTATGATAATCGGAGACGGTCAGGACAATGGTTAGATCGAGGTGAAGCACCAAGACAGCATGCACGAGCATCACTTGACCCGCGAAAGATTATGGTGACTGTATGGTGGACCAGTAAGGGTTTTATTCACTATTCATTTTTGCAACCTGGTGAAACCATCACGGCAGCGTCCTATTGTGCCGAACTGGAAACTATGCATGGAAAATTGAGCTGCTTGCAGCCCTCACTAGTCAATAGACATGGACCCATACTTCTTCATGATAATGCAAGACGTCATGTTGCACGACAGACAATCAAAAGCTTTCGGAATTTGGTTACGAAATTCTCCCTCACCCACCTTATTCACCTGACCTTTCGCCAACTGATTTTCAGTTTTTCCGAAGTTTAGACAATCACTTAAAAAATAGGGACTTCCCTGACCGGGAGTCTGTAATAGCAGTGTTAGAGCAATATGTGAGCCGTCAAAACCTAGATTTCTTTTCAAGGGAATTTTTCAGCTTCCAGGCCGTTGGCAACAAACTATTGATGTAAATGGAGACTATTTTGCAGAATAAATATTTACATTTTTTTAAATTTAAACTTTTTTTATTCCTTACAAAATCGGACATTTCATATGTAACAACCTGATATTATATTAAATAGAGCAAGAAACAATTGTAAGAAGATGAGGTTTCACGAATACATATAATCATTTAATAGTCATGTAAATGTACTAACTTGAATTTCAGGAAATGGTATTGCAACATTTTATTTTTAAACGTATCACCATTCATTAACGAAAACTCAACGCTATTTTTTAGTACCTGTGGACTCGGAATGAAGAGAAACTTGTACTTACTGACTCTAAGTCGCCTTCAATTATCTTCCCACGACCCTCTCTAATGGTTGTGAATATTTGCCTTCTAGCTCCGTGACTTAATTAGTTGCATGTAAGAAATAATGATGTGGAACAGCATTGGTGAGTTGTTCATAATTATTTCATTCGATAGGTAATTTACGTTGCTTCATTAACTTTTAACAAGATGATTTAATTAGTATCAATTGATTAAATTATAATTAATTATACATTATAAACTCTGTCGTGTTAAACATTATTAAATAGTCACTTTCGTTGTTCGTCATTAGAGAGAATAAAATGTTACAAGTGGAGGAGCATTTAGCTCTGAAAAGGCTAGAAAGTTATTAATGAAAACAAAGCTGACGTTAATATTGTAGAATGAATATCCTAAGCAGCACTTTTATAAAATTATTTTGTGGTGGTGAATTGGGAAATTTATCAAAGAAACAATGCACGAAGAAGTGAAAGAAACATTGAATTCTAAAAATGAAACTCATACACAAATATACACTATCGCTCATAAGTATTTGGTCACTCGCATTTAACCCCAAAATTCTAACAAAATCAAAATTGAAATACTAATATTTTTTTATTATGTACATATATGAAAAATATATATTTTTACATCTAAAATAAATTGTATAATATATTTATCTAAATTTTAGGCTCGTCTATATGCCTTCCTTTATTTTTAATAATTGCAGTACACAATCGAGGCATTCTTTAGATTACTTTTCGTAATGTCTCAGGTTTTATTTTACCCCTAGCCTCTGGCAGATTCTTCCACATATTAACAGCAGATATTGGGTATGATTTTCTCACCTCTCGGTCAAGTTCTTCCCACCGTAACTCGATGGGATTTAAATCGGGACTATAGGGAGGCCACGCCATAACTTTTTTGCTTCCCTCGTTCTCCAATTTCTGCAAATATTCCCGGCATAGTTTGGAAGTGTGTTTCGGGTCATTAACTTGTTGGAAGATAAAATTCTAACACGAAATTTTAATTCCAGAGGGGATTGCGTTTTCCTCTAATGTGCTATAATACTGTTCTTTTTTTAGTATACCTTCGATTTTTACGAGATCGCCCACATTTGATCTAGAAAAGCAACCCCATATCATGGCTGAACCTCCACCGTACTTAACAGTAAGGGCTGTGCATTCTTTCTGGGCACACTCACCCACAGACCTTCTCACGAAAACACGTCTTCGTGGACCGAAAATCTCGAATTTGGATTCATCGGTCCACAATTGTTTATTCCAGTCTTCTATGGTCCAATTTTGGTGGCTTTAAACGTTTTGCTTTTCGTCTATTTTTCTTGCTTGTTACCACCATAGCAAGATCTTCTGCTGAGGTTGTTGCCTTTAGTCTGCCTTTAGGAGTTCTGTTCAACACACTTCCACATTCGCCGAGCTTTTGATTATATAACCCACGGTGGATTGATTTAATTTAAGTTCTGTGGCAATTTCGTGGTTGCTTTTGCCGGTTTTATGGTATGCGATTATAAACGATCGTGTTTCTACACTCAATTCTTTTCGTTTAGGCATTTCTAACCGATTATACTTCTTCGAAACAGACGATGTTATCACTATGAGCACCTCACAAAAACTAACTGCAATTTTGCCAAAATACCCAAGTATAAATACTTAATAGTTTACAATAACACCTTACCTTAAAATGAAATCATAACAATCGAAAATTTTTAAGAATTGAGAGATCTAATCCCTTAAGTGCAATTATTCTACCTAGAGTTTTATTAGGGTATTATCATTCATTGTGAATAATAGGGTAATCGCATAATTACTTTTGAATAAGCTTTTATAGATTTTAATGTTTA
This sequence comes from Dermolepida albohirtum, assembly GCA_031893035.1. Taxonomy (NCBI): domain Eukaryota; kingdom Metazoa; phylum Arthropoda; class Insecta; order Coleoptera; family Scarabaeidae; genus Dermolepida; species Dermolepida albohirtum. The sequence goes on along the minus strand of JAVIWB010001349.1, from coordinate 60,029 downwards.
CTATGACACTATTTATTACTACAGAAATAAATTTTATAATTACAACTTTTCTATAGAAACTGTAATGAAACAAGGGTGATCAAATACTTATGAGCGATAGTGTATAACAAGCGATTACTAAACAATAGACAAGTCAATAAAAAAAGTAAGTAAAAAGAAAACTGTATGCAAACAATAAAATCACCGCTTGTGTATTAACCTTGTAGAAACAAGTGCGCACTCAATAGCGGCGATGATATATTTCGACAACGGTCGGATATACCCGAAGTCGAGATTCATATGCGTATGGTATGTGTATGATTAGATTAAGGATGACGAATCGACGGCGTTCTTTGTTATGTTCGACGAGTGTTAATAGATTTCTTAACCGATTTTCGACATTAGAATACACTGACACTATTATTAAATGTATTGTTTGCGATGTCAACATTTTACCGTACAGTATTTTTGTGTGTAAAAGACATGTTAATAGCAAACAACACAGGTTAAATGTGCAACGTAATGAACCACATTATAAATTTCTATATGACTTCATTTTTATATTGAGTGTATGCAACATTACACAAAATATTGTAGACAATGAAGAATTCTGAAACAGTATAACTTTCCTCGGGTGAGAAACATGATTAGGGATCAACAAAAGCAGAGTTAAAACATCAAAAAATGCAACGGATGCAAGAAAGAATAGAATTTTAAATGTGTTAGTGCGCACTTTAAAAAGCGGTGAGATTACCTTGGCTATTCTTTTACGTGGTAGAATATTACAGAAGACAAATGCGGAGGGACAGTAGGAACTCTAAAAAATATCTTTGGAAAGTTCAATATATCGGCAACCCCACTTGTAATGTTGGTTACAGATGGGGGTTCGAATATGGTTAAAACTGGAGAGTTACTGAAACAATCTTATCCTCATTTGCTTCATGTAACCTGCTTGCTCCATGAATGTCATCTTGTAGCTGAATTTATTAGAAACAGTTATCCAAAACTAGACCAATTTATAGTTTCTACCAAAAAAAATTACTATTAAATCTCCAAAAGGCGTTCGTGAATTTAAACAGGTTTGTCCGGTCATTCCTCAGCCACCACAGTCGGTATTGACGAGATGAGGAGCGTGGCTTAAAGCTGTTATATAATATGAGAAATTTTTACAGATGATTAAACCTTGTATCTTAAATTTTAATCCGCAAGATGCTTAAGCACTTTCAGTAAGTCAGCTACTGGTTTCAGATACCGAAATCCATACTCAAATAGAGCAAATTTCCAAAAATTATATTAGAGACTATTTCCAAATTAGAGAACACTAAATTGCCATTATATGAAGCACTAAATATAATATATTACCTCAAAGTCTCGTTAAGAAATGTAACAGATAGTATTGGAAGATTAACAACCGATAAATTGTGTGCGGTTGTAAATAAAACGACGGCGACTTTAGACAAAACAACGAGAGTTTTAAATCGATCCTAAGAGCGTTGGTCTAAAAGCAATATGTAGTAGCAAACTTAAGATATTGCAGCAAATATTGTTACATGTGTGCACAATGACGAGTTTTTCACAATCATGCACATAGTAGATGCTATCACCATTAAAAATGGCCTAAATAGCCGAGAACATCAGGCAATAAGAACAATCGCTGAGTAAAATTGCAAGAATGACACGAATTAACTTGAAAACACTCAGAATTATGAAAGAATATTTATTTTGTGGAGATGAGAGTTTAGTATTGGCCATTACCCAAACGAAAGCCGAACACACCAGTGTGTGTTTGGCTTTCGTGTAAGTCTGGTATGGATTTTGTTGTGTTTCCAGATACGACGCTATAACTAATTATCTGCTGATTATGACATCTTAGTTGTCGAAATGTGTATACAGAACATGAAAATGATTGTGGAAATAAAATTTGTGTCTTAATCATATTTGATTAAGATAGACAGTATATCTAAAATAATAGGAATCTTTTTGCTATACCGCCTTGAACCTTACAGACTTTGCAAAACGCTAGCAGAATAAGATATAATTACAACAGGACTGTACTTGTCTTTAGAACTTATGCCGTTTTGAAAATCGTGTGTAGGTTTTCATATTAAAGAAGAATAGAATACGTGTAGGTTTTTCTACATAGAAATTCACTAAAAATATATACATACAAGTTTTATGAGCTGTATAAACAAGCAGCTAAGTGGAAAAAAGGTTAAATATAGAGATATATACATAATCCACATCTGTCAAGCGCATTTTATCTACTTATAGAGAAATCTGAAGTTATTGTGGCATAAAATTGTGCCGCAAATGTGTTACAAAGACTGTTCGCTGTAATGGATTGGAAACAGTTTTAGCGTGAAACTTATTATAATAAAATAGTGGCATTTGCTTCACGCTACTAAATATAATTCTAAGTAAATTATTTTTTTTTGTAATACCATAGTATCTATAAATATATTTGAATGTATGTATTAACTTTCATGAAAGAATATATTTATACTATAAACCACGAAAGTTTGCCGGTGTATCAATAACGCTGCGAAATACGAACATATACCGGCATTTGTCTAATTCATCGGTAATCACATGTGTTGAAGAAAAAAGGGGCGCAAACGTTTTTCTAGTAGAATTACGCGCTACGTCTTGTCAAGAAATCGTGAAAAAATAGAAAGAGACGTATGCAGAGCATATGTATGTTATAGTTCTAACAACTAATTTATCATACTTATTTCATAATCCTTGTAAGTTTATACTTAGGTAACTACGTAGGCGTACATTTGTTATTTACAGGTTTACAAGTAAGGTATAGAGCACGAGGGTAGCCGTTTATAGTTTGGGTACTGGCAACACTGTTAGTGTTGCCTCCGATCTGGTGATTGCATCGTGAAGTTTGGCATTTTTGACAAACTTCACAAACGCTATTTCTATTGTGGACAGTAACATGAAAATTTTATGTCAGCGAAAAAATGGAATTAACTAGTGAACATTTTCGTGCAATTATTTTTCATAACTTTCGGCGTGGATTATCTCAACAAGAATGCATCGACGAGCTGAATTCTTTATATGGTGATGAAGCACCATCGAAAACTACAGTATATCGTTGGTATAGTGAATTCAAACTTGAACAGCGTTCTTTGGATGATGAATTTCGTGAAGGTCATCCCACAAATGTTGTTGTGTCGGAAAACATTAATGCAGTGTTGAATTGATAATGCAAGACCGTGATGAGACATACCGTGAGATCGAGACATCTCTAGGTATTACTAACATCAGCGTGCATAAGATCGTATTTATAATATTTAGCCGTTAAGAAGCTATGTTTACGTTGGGTACCACATAATTTGACAACCGCTCAAAAAAGACTCGCGTCGATTGGTGCCAAGAAATGCACAAAAAATACAAGTCGTCACAGGTGACGAATCTTGGATCTATACGCATGAGCCCGATAGTAAACAGCAGTCGCCTGTGTGAATATTCCAAGATGAGTCAAAACCAACAAAGTTGTTCGCGCTCGAAGCACATCAAAATAAATGGTCGTCTGTTTTTTCAGAAGGAATGAGGAAAACAGAAACGACAAATCATTCTTCACCATGACAATGCGAGCTCTCACAGGTCGGTTCAAACAATTGAATATTTAACCGGGCAAAACATTGAATTGATGAGCCATCCGCCGTACGGCCCTGATCTAGCACCCTGCGATTTCTTTCTGTTCCCACACGTGAAAAATAAACATTGTGTTCAAAGGTTTTCTACGCCGGAAGAGGCAGTTGAGGCATTCAAAATTCATATTTTGGAGATACCGCTTTCACAATGGCAGCAATGCTTTTCGAATTAGTTTAAACAAATGCAAAAGTGCATTGATTTTCAAAGAGAATATTTTGAAAAACAACAAAACTATTTTCGATAATAAAAATTTTTTTTTGTTTGCTACTCCCGAAATATAAACGGCAACCCTCGTACTTCTGACAGCAATATAAATATAATATTTAATTTGACATCCTTACTTCCTGTCGACATCTTATTTCAAACGACAGTGATCACGTGATCGGAAAACATTCCTGATTTAAACTATAATTAATCTATTACTATTATTAAATTAGTAAACAGAACTGTTATAATGGATATACATAAAATTACTAAATATTTTCAACAATTTAAGGCAATAACAAAACGTAAACGAAACATAATTACTGAAAAAACGAGATTTGGTATGTCCAAAAGTAATGGGTTTTTCAATAGAAAGTGACGATTTTAAATTACCTGCCATTTTGCACACAATCGACATTAACATTTGAGGTTAACTATTCTTGTTGTAGAGACAGCAAAGTAATCATGAAAAATTATACGGTTCGAAAATTACGTGTGTCCAAAAATTAACGACATTAAAAAGTTGATAAAAAAATTCATTTGTGGACAAATCAAATTAACTCTCCTGTACGTATACTTAATGGTTGCTCCGAGAATAATATCTCTACTGTGAACCAAAGCGTGACTGACAACCCGAAAACTTTAATTCGACGTACATCGTGTCCAGAAACTCAACATCTCAACGTTTCCTTCGCAAATATTAAAAAAAATCTGCACATTAACGCATATAAAACGCAGTTGACATAAGAGATCGTGAACGCGTATCTTTGCCGAAGTAGTGAATAACTGCCTCACTTTTTGTGATCAAAATTGTCATTTAGAAGGTCTTGTTTTCTAATCCGTTAATCACACTAGCCTATCTTGATTACACCTATGTCAAGATTTTTTTTAATTCCCTTTGTTTCAATCCCTAGTATTTTAGCTAAGAACAGTTCTTTCATAAATATCACAGAATATGCAAAATTATCGAAATATTTTTCCACAAAATCTTTGATGAGGAAGAAGAAGAAATTTCTCTCTTTGATAATAAAATGTAATACCAGTTAATAATTCAATTTAATTTAACATACGAATATATTGGGTCTGGGAAAAAGTTCGTGGCGTTTTTTCAGTAAAATTCAACTGGTCCCCGCATGGCGCGTGGACGAATTCATTTAAACCGAATATGCTCCATTATTATCGACAATGTTTCGCCATTTTTTCGGTAGATCCATGATCCCATCGGTGTAAAACTTCTGTGGTTTCTGGTCGAAAAACTGAATCAAGTAGTTTTCACAGGCTTCTTTTGAAACCAACTTAATTCCATTGAGAGAGTTCTGCAGAGATCGAAACAGATGATAGTCAGAGGGTGCTATATCCGGACTGTAAGGTGGGTGCATCAAAACTTCCCAACCAAACTCTCTCAATTTTTGACGGGTCATCAAAGAAGTGTGTGGTCGGGCGTTGTCATGATGGAAGACAACACCTTTCCTATTAATCAATTCGGGCCGTTTTCTTTCAATCGCCTGGCGTAATCTCTCTAGTTGTGCACAGTAGAGTTGAGAATCAATCGTCTGACCAGTTGGAAGTAGCTCGTAGTGGACGATTCCCCTCCAGTCCCACCATACACACAGCATCACTTTTTTTGGCGTCAATGTTTGCTTAGCGAACGCTTGTGACGGCTCACCATCCTTTATCCACGATCTTTTACGCTTCCGATTATCGTACGTAATCCATTTTTCATCTCCGGTTATTAAACGTTTCAGAAACGGCTCGATTTCATTGCGTTTCAGCAGCGCATCGCAGATGTTAATTCGGTCAATCATGTTTTTCACGCTCAACTCATGAGGAACCCATACGTCAAGCTTTTTTTGTAACCAGCTTTGTGTAAATGGTTCAAAACAGTTTTGTGGTCAATGCCTAGCTCCATGCCAATATCGACACTGCTGATATGCTTATCTTGTTGGACTTTTTCAAGAATTTCATCAGATTTTTCAGTGATTGGACGACCGGAGCGTGACTCATCTTTCACATTGAAATTTCCAGAACGAAAGCGAGCGAACCATTTCCGCGCAACAGATTTCGATAAAGTACCTTCACCGTACACAGCACAAATTTTATCACAAGCCTGCGCAGCGTTCTTCCCCTTATCATAATAATATTGCAGAATATAGCGAAATTTCTCATTATTCTTCTCCATTTTCAAGTGCGAATAACTTTCCAACCACTGCACCGATTACAATGTTTCTACGCTCAAACTAACGTTCGGAAGGTCATCTAAAAAACGAGCCCTCGGTGGTGTCGCTGTGACTTGTTGTTCTTTAGTTATCGGCAACCAATGCCATCTATCGGGAAAAACGCCACGAACTTTTTCCCAGACCCAATAAATATTTCCGTAAACTAGATTCAAACTCTTTAAATAAGGGAACGAATACACAAATACGTTATAAAGCGATGTGTGTGTAAAAGTGTGTTTTAACACGCTCCTCGTTCGGCACTCAAAAGTTTACGTCCGTGATTATTAGTGAATATTTGCAATCTTGAATGTCGTCCAAAATAGGAACACAGTAGGAACACCCGATTTTTCGGAGATAGAGGCTTAGAAGATTATAGGTTAATTATAAAATGGAAGAATAAAAGTGTTTGAAGTTAAATTTCGAAACTGGTCAATATCAACAACGTCAAGATCAATACCTGTTGCAATTATCACGCAAAAATCTAGTTTCTCTCTTCTCTCTGAAAATTTAGACATGAGAAAGTTGTGTGCGAGATGGGTGCCGTGTTTGCTCACACTAGAGCAAAAACAGTGTCGTGAAGATGTTTCAATTGAGTGTTTAGATTAGTTTCATAGCAACAAAGCAGAATTTTTGCGCCGTTTCATAACCATGGATGAAACATGGATCCATCACTTCACACCCGAGACAAAAGAACAATCAAAGCAATGGACTCAAAAGGGAGAACCGGCTCCAAAGAAGGCGAAGATCATTTCAGCTGCAGGCAAGGTCATGGTATCGGTTTTTTGGGATGCGCGTGGAATAATTTTCATTGACTATCTTGAAAAAGGAAAAACTATCAAGGGCGAGTACTATGCGAACTTATTGCAACGTTTGAGCGAAGAAATCAAGCAAAAACGGCCGCATTTGGCTCAGAAGAAAGTGTTGTTTCATCAAGACAACGCACCAGCTCACAAATCCGTTATTGCAATGATCAAAATTAATGAATTAAAGTTTGAATTGCTACTTCATGCACCCTATTCGCCAGATTTAACTCCCTCGGATTATTTTCTGTTCCCAAACTTTAAAAAATGGCTCAGTGATCAAACATTTTCCGACGATGAAGAAGTGATGTTGGCAGTTAACCTTTAGCTAGTCGCGTTAAAATACTTACACTTAAAATACATACACTTGGGGTCCATTGGACCCCATGCGACTAATTAAAGGTTAATGGCTATTTTGAGGAGCAAGACAGTTCTTATTATAAAAAGGGTATCGAACTTATTGAACATCGCTGGGAAAAGTGTATACAGCTGAAAGGAGTTTATGTTAAATAAAAAAAAATAAATATATTTCTTTCCAAAATTTTTGTGTTTTTTTTTGTTCGATCGAGTACTTCTGGGATCACCCTCGTAAGTAAGATATCGTGTTTATAATTTAAAGCAGAATTTCCAATAATTGATTGAATAGTGTTCTAGAAAAAAAGGTTTTTCTTCTTAGAACATTCTTCTATTTGTTGCAGATTTTTTAATTGCGCCACAACTTTACTATTTATGTATTTTAATGATGAAAGAATTGACATAAAAAATGTATGTATTTTAAAAATATAGTAAGTCTACTACAAAAAGAAAATATTTTTGTATTTTAACACATTTTATTAATAATCTTCATGAATTAATATTTGATCTCAATAGATATTTCATTGTGAAAGAGATAAATGTAGCGGAGATATTTAATTTGAATTTTATATTTACAATCCCAACTAATCCGGTGAAGTAAATTCTTTATAGTCACATCACAATCCCTACACACTTTACTTGCTTCATTCCCTTTGTTTGTGTACATTCACTTGTCATTCGATAGCTCATCGCACAGCTGGTAGTTGGTGGTGGTGCACGTTTTCTTGGGGAAATAATCGGATACGCTCCGTCGCCGGGATTTTTATGCATCAATTAGCAATTTCTAAACGATTCAGTACAGTGTCTGTCATTGAATATGTCGGCAAAAAAAAATTGTTAATGAACCTTGGCTTTCACTGTAGGTTAATGTCATCTACTTAGCGAAAGTTATAATACGCATCTAATGTAAAATATTCTTTTGATGTCGCTTAATTTTTGCACCTCGTTCATTAGAAAAGAGATAGCGGTTCGGGCTAGATGATAGAATGTCGTAAATTTCTAATGATGTATCATAACAGAATATTTTATTACTGTAAAAGTGTAACACAGACAGGTATCTTTTTATTATTCAGTAAAAAAGGAATTTCTAGTATACTTGTGAATAATTTAAAAATTATGCTTTTGAAACATCCATAAATTTCTTTGAAGAGAACCATGACCTTTAGCGAAAGAGAAAGTGCATACTCATAAAAATATTCGCGAAGTTATATACAGTGCATAAATATAACGGTTTTTCACTAGTTGAATTTGATGGAGCCTGTGGTTGATTAACCTAATCACTAGTGTTGCTATATAACCCCTTTCCACATTAACTTTTGTAATTCTGTATACGCATTTCGATAACTAATTTACATAGAGTTTGTATGCCTTTTCAAGAGTAAATATAACCTCAAAATATATATTATTAATATATTTACTTTAAAATATACCATGTGTCAATAAAAGCAAACTACAGAGTAAAAGTATAAATATTTGTAAACAAAATTTTGTACAAATGTTTAGTGTATTGAGAATAGCATTTCCGCTCATGCTCCTAATAAGTTGTTCTATGGGCTCATGTGGAAGCTCGTTCCAAGCAACTTGTAAGGTATCATGTAGCTGTTGTATGTTCATTGCAAGTTTAAGAAGCATACCAACCCTTCGGCATACGAGGATACTTTGACAAGTAGTGAGAATGACACATAGGTGGCGCTCTAATTGGTAAAACAAATGCACTGTAATTTAGGTTGCCTATTTATATGATTACATTTCGATATTTAGATAAATCGGTTGATTAGTTTATTTTTGACAGCTGATTGAAAAAGAAGCAACACGTCGTTTTGAAAAAAAAAGCAGAGTATCGTGCAGTGATTAAATACTTCGTAATTAAGTGTATGAAAACTACCGAAATAAAAGATGAGTTACGGGAAACATTAGGTAAATCTGCTCCATCATCCGCCACAATAAGTAGATGGATAAATGAATTTAAACGTGGTAGAACAAGCTGTGTTGATGAAGCGCGTTCTGGAGCACCCAAAATCCTGACTTCTAAGGAAATGATTATAAAAGTCCATAAAATTATTACGCAAGATCGACGACTCAGACTGAGAGAGATAGCAGACATAGTAAACATTTCAACAGAACGCGTACACCACATTTTAACGAAAGAATTGAGCCTTTCCAAGCTTTCGGCAAGATTGGTGTCGCGATTGCTTATGACTGATCAAAAGTTCACTCGTTTGCGCATTTCCAATGAGTGTTTGGACCTTTATAAGCGGAATCCAGTTGATTTTTGTAGGCGATTTGTTACTTGCGATGAAACTTGGATACACTACAGTACACCCGAAACTAAACAACAGTCGAAACAATGGTTAGAACGTGGTTCTGCACCTCCAAAGAAAGCGAAAACCACTTTATCTCGGCAAACAAGGTGATGGCATCAATTTTTTGGGATTCAAAGGGTATTTTGTTCATTGATTACCTTCAGAAAGGTGCCACAATAAACGGACAATATTATACAGAACTTCTATAAAAATTAAATGTTGAGATTCGTGCTAAACGGTCAGGAATAGCAAAGAAAAAGATTCTGTTTCACCAAGACAACGCTCCCTCGCATACCAGCACAGTTGCGATGTCCAAAATCCACGAGTTGCATTTCCAATTAGTGCCGCATGCGCCTTATTCGCCGGATCTAGCCCCTTCCGACTTCCATCTTTTTCCAAAATTGAAAACGGCACTAGGTGAAAAGAAATTTTCGTCGAACGACGTGTTTATCATCTTCGTAAATAAGTATTTTGCAAGCCTTCCGGAATCGCATTTTAGAGATGGCATAAGGGCATTGGAGCACCGTTGGAATAAATATATTGCTCTTTTACGAGAATATATTGAAAAATAAAAATTATTTTGTATTTTGTCAAACTACTCTCGTATATCTCATACATGTTCTATCTTATATTGACCAAAATTAAACATATAACATCTAAAGAAAAACGAACACACAGTATATATAAAATAAAATGCCAATCTTGTGAAGGTACATACATAGGACAAACAAAACAATATCTGCATAAAAGAATATACAAATACAGTTCAACTAATAACAAAATAAATGTAAATGTAAAATTTATAATATAAATTCGACTTAGACAACACCTGAATCTTCTAAATAGAAAACAATCACAATAAACATTTAATTAAAAAAATGATCTACATAAAACAAGACCAAAATACAATAAATGATAGAAGAGACATTGTCAATCCTAATGACATTTATAACAACTTCATTTCTTAGAAAATAAATTGTATGAATATCCCTGTACGTATAAAGCTACTAAGGCACTAGAGTGAATAAATATCATTAAATGAATACACAATTATGAGACTTTATAAGAAGTTTTATCGGAAAAATGACGAAAAATCTATTTTTAATAATGTGTATGATCTCCACGAACGGCAATAAAGGTTTAACATATCATCGGTATTGATTGAATCAGGACATCAAAAAATTCTTGCTGCAACACGTCCTAAGGCATCCCAATCATGCTCAATAGGACTATCATCAGGAGAATTTGCTGGCCAGTCCATTCTATTGATTCTCAATTGTTCAATCCAGTTGTTGACGATGTTTGTTCGACGTGAACGAGCATTGTCGTCCATTAAAATTAATCTCTCATCCATAGCGCCAGTGTATGGAAGAACAATAGGTCTCGAAATTTCATCCAAATACCTCTTAGCAGTCAGATTGCCATTCTGTATCACATAAAGGTCTGTATGGCCTCCTGCGCTTATCCCAGCTCATACCTTTACACTCCTATTTTCATATTACGGCCTTTCTCGAACAAATTGTAGCTGATTACGTTTATTCGCCGGATCTAGCCCCTTCCGACTTCCACCTTTTTCCAAAAATGAAAACGGCACTAGGTGGAAAGAAATTTTCGTCTAACGACAAGCTTATCATCTTCGTAAATGAGTATTTTGCAAGCCTTCCGGAATCGCATTTTAGAGATGGCATAAGGGCATTGGAGCACCGTTGGAATAAAGGTATTGCTCTTTTAGGAGAATATATTGAAAAATAAAAATTATTTTGTATTTAAAAAATTCGTTTTTCTTTTCCATTCTCACTACTTGTCAAACTACCCTCGTATATACAAGTATGCATCAAACATACATACGTGCATATAAGTATATGCTTACACGCGTAAAAAGTTGTTAATTTAAAAATATTTGTGTGATTGTAAATTTTACAATATTAAGCGGAAAAAAATATTTAAAAAAATGTAAGTAATCACAGATTTTTATATGTATGTATACAAAAAAAACTATTATTCACAAATAGAAATGTGTAACTGTAAAAGGTATTGCTGGTTGAAGAAAACAAATAACTTGAAAAAAGGGGGGCCCCTCTCCCTAAACGTCGTTACTAGAAATTAAATGTTATTATTCTAACGTTCGAATCTCCAAATAAAAAAGAATAAAGTTTATAATAATATTATTACAATTAATTCAGGAAAATCACGTTAATAAATATTAAACATTTGCAGATTAAAACCTTAAAACTTCGTTTTTGTTCATTCCAACACTTTATAAAGTTCATCGACTACTGTCTTAACCGTACATGCCTAAGATTATTCCGTATTTTTCGTCGTGCGTATTTGGCTTTCGTAGTGTCAATATTTGTAACTGCACATCATATGTTGTGTGAAAATTTAAATTGTTTGAGTGGTATCATTTGAATGTCCTGACTGTTATGCGTTTCTCTAACATAAACATCTTAAATAGGTGTGTAGGTTTGTTTAACACCCATAACTAACTAGATGTTAAATGTTATAGAATAGGAAATGGTTTTTGTGTAACCAAAAAATGCTTGGCATCATTTTTATTTTGAATGGATATTTGTGTTATGATTATTCGTTTATCGGTATGCATTATGTTAACTCTAACTGTTAACATTGATCAGTGTATGTATTATCTATAACTCAAGGAAGTATAAGTTAGTAACGGCAATGATAACTTCTTTATGTATTACCAAGCATCTGCTTGTATTTATTTTTGAGACGTTGCTGTTATCTTTTAGCAGATTTAATCTAAAGAAACAAAAATAAATAATGTGAATTAACAAAAAATTTTTGAAGATGAATATCTTCTTCATTTAATTTACAAAAACAAATATATGCTTTATTAGATTTTTAACATATATACGTATATACAGAACGCTTTATAATATGTGTCAAAAAATAACAAAAAAGTTTTATAAACTTCAACGACTTATCATTTCGGAAGAACGTAGTTTGGAACTTTTAAATAAGTACGGTTTTGATATAGAAACACAAGTGCAATTTTTTCAATAATTTTATTTTTATAAGAAAGCCTGTACCTTGAAAGTTTGTCACCAACATTAAAGCACTTATAATATCATACAATCAGCTTCTGAACTCCATCCTTATAGAAATCTGACACTTGATAATTTAAGCGTCCTGCCACAATTTCATAAAGAATACACTCCTTAAAACTTGAAGAAACTTTTTAAACAATGACGAAATCGAACGTAAACATTAACGAATGCTTTCGTACTGGCGTCTGTGACTAACCAATGCTCGGGCGCATGCACAGAACGACAACCTCAGCGCTGCAGCGGCCATATTTAAAAACGGTAGTTATTTAAAAAACTCGTCTTGTATAAATGATAATATAAGTACAGCAGAATTAGAGAAAGTTTTGGCCAGTTAAATTAGCGAATGATCTACGTTCAATTTGACTCTTTATCCGCTCCAAGCACAATCATTACCACAAGAAGGTACGATCTAAACCGCAATTATGGCTGTACATTTTTAGGTCGTGCCGTAGCGATATTAATTTAGAAAGACAGCTTTTGTATATTTCATTAAAAAGAAAAACGAACAATGGTGTACAATTTAACGAGTTTGTTTACATTTTCGACTACAACTACATTCTCTCTCTTGCTGTTTGGGCAATATTAAACAATATATATACATATATATATATATATATATATATATATATATATATATATATATATTATATTAACTTCGCTCCGCAAAATAGCGAAGAATTGTGAAAGGTGAAGAATGAACTTTCACACTGCATTTGGCGAACTCTTTAATATTGAATTTTATTAACGGAATTTAATTCCGAGATTTAATATTTTAAGTAAAAGTTTCGAGGACACACCTTTTGATTTTTTTTTAAGTTAATGACAGTTTAAAATGCCTGATGAAGAAGACGATGAACTTATTAAATTTATATTTGTTATAGTCAAAATTATTTTAGTAATTTAAAAGTCTAAGGTAATGCGATGATTTGGTGCAAAACTTTTTATGTCAATCATCATATCAAAAGATCGAATAGAAGATTAATAATATTCCTAATATAAAATTTAGATCTAAACCATTAGATCATTACATTTACACAAGAACATATATTTATATATACGTTATTCATAAAATCGTATTATCAGAATAGTTATAAATTAATTAGAAATTCTATTTAATTACGATTTTATAAATAACATATATGTATATAAGGAATAAATAAACTCAAAAAGATAATTATTCGTATATTGCGCCTATTACTATATCTACACGAATACAAATTTTCTACCTTCGGAAAATAATGTGTTTCTGTACTACTATGTTACGAATTGGACATACTCCGAATGCTAAAGTTTAGTTTACGTAACAAGTTATACGGACCATTGTAAATAAATTCGGCAGATATAATTTCGTGTATTTCATAAATCTTTTCGTGGTATCTAATGTACATCTATTTGGGATCTTTGGAATTATATATAAAATTTGAATTGAATGAAAGTTCAGAATCTAGTAAATAAATTTGGATGTGTTTTCAAAATCTTGCAATTTCTTTCAATATCTTGAGATTGCCTTAAAAAATAATTTCTAAATTTGGAAGATGATAAAGGCGCCGTTGAAATCCTCATCAACCCCAAAGATATCGATTTTTGAATGCTATTGAAGCCTTCGATTGTCGCTGGCTTAATTTGAAAATTATATTCGATTAATGAAATTTTGTTTAATAGAAACTAAATGGTTTTACATTTTAATGATCAAATCTGATATGTTTATATGCACGAATATAACACTGATATTTTATAAAAACTATAATAGATTAAAAAAAGTTGATTTAATATCATTTTTTGGTTTCAATGTATTTGCGAGCAATTATCTGACAACGTTATTCTATTTTAACTTCCCTGGGCTCATTGGGAGAGTAAAAAATGCATTTTTAGTGTAGGAAAAATACAGAAATATTCAATTTTGCAGAAATTTTATTGCAATAATTCTTACAAAGAATTGAGATTAAAAATGTGTATGATCATCACGAACACCTAAAAACATTTGGCATTTTAATGGCATGGCCTGGATTAGCACGTCGAATATTCCTCACCGACAGCAATCAGAAATACTTGGAGCGTTTTTGGTGGCACATTTCATCCAGCAGTACGCTTTCTCACAACATCCTAAGCGTATTCTATTGGATAACAATTATACTCGAAGTGTTTTGCGAAACGCAATGATTGTCAATTTGCTACATGTCTCTCGCCATTTCTTAAATAAATTTTAATTTTTTTTCGGGATTAAACCGAACATCGACTGACCAAAATAATGAGTCAAATGAGCAATATGGCGGAATGAAACAAGCAGGCAATTAATAGAGAGTTTGCAACAACATCTCTCATGGATACATTTACAGTACCGCGTACAATTAAGGCCACCAAATAAATTCAACTTTTTGGTTCTATTTTTATAATAAATAAGACAAAGCAACGACTTTATGTAAACAACTGTTTATTACCATTTTAATATAAAGATTAATACACAGGAAACAAGATGTGGAGATAATTCACATTATTATAAAATCATATTTTCAAAATATATCGATCTATATGACCCTATTATTTACATCAATAAATAGTGACGTAAAAAACTAACAGGAAACTGTTATTACCTCTCAACATAATAACATGCTTCAAATAAAGATGGCAGGAAGATTCAATAAAAATAACTGAAAATACTGTAAATTAATTCAATTTCCAATAGCAAATAAAATCTAGTATAATTTAAATAAAAAGTTTAACGATACAAAATACAGTATTAAAAGCAATACAAAATTAAGTATTATCAAAAACAATTAAGATTTAGGTAAGTGTGTTTAGTTCCAAAACATGCCGCAGAGAATAACAAGATAACGTTACTACGAAAATTCAAAAGTTAAAAAAAAATGTAAGGAAATACGATGAAAAACACAAAAGAAACAAATGCAAGTTCGGAAGATTTTCTCCTTTTACTTGAAATGAACCAGACGAGTTCACCTAATAAATTTTTTCATTTAAATTCTAGTCTGAACGCTTCTTGTATGATACCAAATTTGAGATGCTTTATGAAAAAGAAGGGTATTTAAAATTTATAATCGAAACATTTTAAGTTCATAAAATTTATATTAATTTGACAAATATTGTATTTAAAATTTGTAGACTTTTGAATATTTCTTTCTTTAAATTACAGTTTTTAAAAATTAATTTTGAGTTTTATGATATACATGGTAAACATTAAAACAATGGTGTGTCATTATATCTCCAGCGTCTGTGTTTTAATCTGTAAAATAATTATAAAGTTTAAAATTATGAAATATTATTGAACAGTATTGACATACAAGTTGAATATTCAGAGGAATCATTATATCCCCAGCCTTTGTATTCTATATTTTCTTCTATAAGGATTACCATTGGGATTCAGTTAAGTCTATAATTAATAAACTTTATATAGATTTTTTAATTCAAAACAAAAACCATTACGTGGGATTATGAATGTATTCTTGAAGGGTCTGATAAACCCTCGTATAATAGGTATTTTCATGTATTTAATTTTGAAAGACTCGAGAAAGAAAAATATTAAAACTTCAAATTATACAATGATTATTCAAATAATAATAATAATAATAACAATAACCTTTATTTCCAACAGGCTTGTAGCCCAATAACAGGAAATTGCAAATTATCTAACAGAGTTTAGACATATGTATGTGCGGCAGATATAATATAAATTAAAGCTAATTCAAACTAAAGGTAAGCAGAAAAGCGAACTTAAACAACAATTATTAAAAATACATATATGGTATGCATGCTAAAAAAACAAGTCAGCAAATTCGTTGCCACTTTTACTGAAAACGTAGACCGGTGTTCTCCTGAGAGCATTAGTTTTCGCCCTTTGCGTCACGAAGGTCACATTGCAGCTAGAGTTCAAACGGGGCACTAGAAAACACAAACGATGCAGTAACGAAGGATAGTCAACACTGTTACCAAGGATGCCATGCAACATCCTATCACAAAGATTAGCCCTCCTGTTATGCAAAGAGGAAATATTATACTCAAGAAGCAACTCCCCCTGCGACACACCTCTTTGTGGTTAAGCACCACTAATCTTCAATTAAGGAATTTTAAAAAGCTTGGATGAACGCGCTCCAACTTCAAACACTCACAAGCATATATCGGAAACCAGAGCAGTGATGCATACTCCAGTTTGCTTACAACATAAGCATAGTATAGGGATTTTAATACAACTGGTTCATAGAAGTATTTGGAGATGCGGAATACAAACCCCAGTGATTTGCAGGCTTCTGAGCACACACTAGTGTACTGTAGCCGAAAGGTGAAACAAGAGTCAACAATTACTCCAAGATCCCTAAACTAAATTAATTGTTAATTGTAATATTTAAATGATTTATGTGTGACAACGTATATCTTTAATTGTAATAAATAGTTAACTTTAATGTAAATGAACAATTATTTTTACAAGGATTTTCATATAACTGTAATGAGCAATATGTTATAAATAACACATGGATCAATAAGTCCCGAGACTAACAATGAAAACAACATTTTTTTTGCAAAATTTTTTTTTATTCATCAACATAATCACCTTTTAGGGTGATACAATGGTTCCAACGCTTTTCCAATTTTTCAATACCATGTTTATAAAAAAAATTATCTTTCGCTTCAAAATAAGCTTCAGTTTCAGCGATGACCTCCTCATTTGAGCCAAATCTTTTTCCCTGGAGCATTTTTTTAAGATCAGCAAAGAGCCAGTAGTCACTGGGGGCTAAATCTGGCGAATATGGGGGGTGGGGAAGCAGGTCAAAACCCAATTCGTTCAATTTTGCCATTGTTTTCATCGACTTGTGGCAGGGTGCATTGTCTTGGTGAAAAAGGATTTTTTTTCTCTGCATGTGCGGTCGTTTTTTTGCGATTTCCTCCTTCAAAAGCACCAGTAAGTCAATATAATAATCACTGTTGATCGATTTACCTTTTTCAAGGTAGTCAATGAAAATCACGCCATGTGTATCCCAAAAAACTGACGCCAGGACTTTGCCAGCTGACTGCTGCGTTTTCGGACGTTTCGGACGGCTTTCGCCAGCTGTGCGCCACTCAGATGACTGCCGCTTCGACTCTGGAGTGTAGTGATGTATCCATGTTTCGTCCATGGTCACGTAACGACGCAAGAAATCTTTTTTGTTGCGAGTAAATAGCGATAAACAGCTTTCTGAATCATCGACTCGTTGCTGTTTTTGTTCCATCGAGAGCAATCGCGGCACCCACTTGGAAAAAACCTTTTTCATGCTCAATTTTTCATGAAGGATAGTAAATACACTTCCATATGATATCTGTGTCATCTCAGCAATCTCACGGAGCTTCACTTTACGATCTTTCATTATAATTTTTGTCACTTCACTCACATTTTCCGGTGTAACGGCTTCCACAGGTCTACCCGAGCGTTCCGCGTCATTTGTGTCGGTATGACCACGTTTAAACTCGGCAAACCACCGACAAATCGTTGCTTTTGATGGACAAGAGTCCGGGTAACATTTTTCAATCCATTGTTTTGCTTGCGTGGTGTTTTTACCCATTAAAAAACAATGTTTTATCAGAACACGAAACTCGGTTTTCTCCATTGTTTAAACAAACTACAAAACGACTTTACTCCAACCTCGATAACTCAGCTGTTTCTGGTCCGATCGACTTAAAATTTTGACACGTTTCAAGCAAAGGTTAGTACTCTAGAAAGACGTGGTTACTGGTTTACTACGAGCGCCATCTATGGGTTAGTCTCGGGACTTATTGATCCATGTGTTAAGTAAATTGAGAGTTTTATTTTGAATTATGGTATTATTTATTCGGAATATATCAACTCTGTTGGACGCTAGACTTCGTTATAAAGGAATATAAAATAAAACTATTGATAAGTATATGCCTTTGAAAGCTCTAAGGAACTTTTCTTATATTTTCGAATCCTAATCTCCATTTATCTTAAGTGCTATTCATAGCAATATCTTAAACAGATTTGTTTTGATTAGAAAATACGTAATATATACGACTATTTACATTAGCATTAATTTTTCTAAAATAAATTTAGAATGTGTACATGCTTGCGTGTAATTAAAACTATGTATAAGGTCTTAATAGTGTAACCGTGCGATACAAACAAGTACTTCCTGTTTTAACGGCCAATAAACGTTCCCTTTCTTACAATTAGTATGTATGTAGGTATGTTATCACAAGCCTAACTTAATGTTAGTACATACGTATGTATATTCAGTGGAAATATTTTCTAATAACTCGGTACGGTATAAGTACATACACATATACGATCAACCGCTTGTAAATACCAATTGGGACTTGCATATTTGATGTGTGCATTACACAATACCCCTGTACAAATTAGTGTCGCAAACACTTTCTAAGAGATCGTAGGTGTCGCATGAGAGTGGTTTCTTCTCGTTATTGAAACATATCCAGTGTATTTTGAAACGATATGTTGTTCCTTCTTCTCTCTACAATTGCTCTGTTTATTATTCTTGTGCCGTACAATGATTAGTAGATACTATAGGTGCCTTCGTAACTTTTGTTTTTGTGTTTATAATATGAACGTTTCCAACTTGAAGTTAACAATTCCTTCAAGCTCAAGTTATTTTTGGTTGTAATATAAAATAAATTATTATTGCTTGGATTTCTGATCTGACTTTTTCTTTAACAATTGCATCAATTTTTTTATTATTCATTTTCATGATCAATAAGGTTGATATATAACCCCTTTCCACATTAACTTTTGTAAATTCTGTATACGCATTTCGACAACCAAGTTGTCATCATCAGCAGATAATTTCAAAGTGTCGCACCTGGTAAAACACGGCGAAAAAACTGTACGAAAAAACAAAGTGTGCACATCTTGGTTTTGAACGGTGTGGATCGCGTACGGAGTTTGTTTTTTCGTACAATTTTTTCGCCGTGTTTTACCAGGTGCGACACTTTGAAATTATCTGCTGATGATGACAACTTGGTTGTCGAAATGCGTATACAGAATTTACAAAAGTTAATGTGGAAAGGGGTTATATATCAACCTTATTGATCAAGTCAATCAACCACAGGCTCCATCAAATTCAACCATTCATTTTCATATTCAGAAAAAAAACTCAATATTTATAGCATGTTTCAATTTATTATAATATGACCAAACAGCAGGTAAGCACTTTCATGGCACCCCCTGGGGTGGGTTTAATAAAACGTAAACACATTTAAGACGCGAACTGTTCTTTACTTTAATAGCCAGAGTAGTATTAAACTAATTGTATCTAAGTAAGCGAACTTGATTGCTTGTTTATATTCGTTCTGGGAATTAAATTTAATAATCATTAATAAATTAAAATATTAAAATAGCATTACAGTTTGTAAGGTGGGTTCGTTTTAAGTAAATGTGGAGAACTTAGATGAAGCCGGGGAAGGTGAGCAATACGAAATGAATAACGATAACTGTGACTCGGTAACGGGTAGTATAAATAGTGGCGCTAAAAAGATTCATCTGGTAGTCCAAGCTAAGCAAATATTGTTGAATGTATATAATAATTTAATAGAATAAATGCAGAAGTTATAGGAAAGGCCATTATAGAACGAACGTCGAAGTTAACTGGTGTCTTTTACAGTATATTTTATAATATAGTGAAGCATATTTCGCAAAAAGATGATAGAAGTGGTAGAGGATCTGCAAAGAAAGTACCAAATTTGGACGTT
Source organism: Dermolepida albohirtum (assembly GCA_031893035.1). NCBI lineage: Eukaryota > Metazoa > Arthropoda > Insecta > Coleoptera > Scarabaeidae > Dermolepida > Dermolepida albohirtum. Next base: position 39,735 of record JAVIWB010001349.1, on the reverse strand, counting down.
GATGTCATTCGACGAATAGTATGCAGTATAGACAAACAGGGTGAAATTATCACATTAAATAGCTTATAAAAAATACCTAAACCACTACAACAACATTGCCAACAGTAAAGCAAAATTGCTTCCGATTTGAGACTATATACAAACGACGTGTTTTAATGGAGTCACCGAATATACAAAAAATACGTCAAGAATATTTAATTGACATGTTAATTCCGAGATGAAGAGCGGTTTATTTCTGACGCAGACGAAACTTGGTATGACACTCACGATACTATAAAAGAGGGATTGGATTGGTGGTTCACAGGAATGTTTATTAGATGTACCCCCTTCTAAAAGAAAAAGAATTATTATTTTACACGTTGGTTCTGAGAGTGGTTGGGTCGACGAAGTGTTACTTTCGGCGAATAACATAAAAAATTGTAATCTTGGCTATCTCGAGAGTATGATAGTACTATTATTTTAAGGGTGGTTTCACAAAAATTTCTTACCAGTATTACCCGAAAGAAGTGTCATTATCATGTATCGTGGACAATACTTTATAACATACACAACAGGTGTAGATGGTTCTAAATTCGAACAGTACGAAGGCTGAAATATCTGCATTTTTACATACATAAAACATAAAAGAATTTATATTTTTGTATATAAGATAAGATTAAAAATAAAAGGTATTTATTCATAGTTTACTTTTATTTATACAATAGCGCAATATATAAGTAATAATATATATATATATATATATATACATGTATATATATATATATATATATGTATATACATACCTGAATTTCATTTACATTATCGTTGACTTATCCAGGATATACTATAAAGGTACATACTTTTTTTACTCAAATTAAAATAAGTTAAAACGAACTATACCAGCAAGGAATTGCGATAAAATTCTTTAATTTGCTTTAATCACCAATACATTAACTCCTGACATATGCATGTGTAATAATCGTAGTTGTTTCCATTTATATCAAACGTATTCTTCTGAATATCCCAGACACACTGGAACGGACGGCAAAACTCAGGGACACCTACATATATATTCAAAATTTTGAATAAAAGATTAAGTCTACCCTCGTCTATGGTGTTCTATCAACGATTGAAATTAATGATGTAATAAAACATTGTAATTAACATAAAATTTTGCGTTTTATGAAATCTGTACAAAGGAAAAGTAAAACAAATGGACAGATAATATATGAAAACATTTATTGATTTTAAATTTTAAAAATAAGGGTTTTATATTTAGACAAATTCGAAACTATAGTTCGTTCGCTCCTTGGAAGACAGTACTGGCTTTAATGAGGTATTCCTCTCCCTTTTCTGTTGCAAAATCAATCATTAACTACCTCTCACTTCCTCTGACCAATGTTATCATTTTCAACAATTAAACAACACTTACTCAGTGATTCACCATCGCAAATTTTGTTTCTTGCAGTTTATTTTCGTACGATTTCTTTTATTTTAATACATATTCTCAATTTACTTACTTGTATCAGTCACCATTTTTAAAAAAGTTGTTTTCACAACTACTTTAAGGAGATTATCTTGATTAACATTACAATACGTCTCTAAATATTGAAGCAATCTTTTATAATACTTTAGAATATGGACGTTGTTGTAAGAAAGAGGCGACGAGGAGAAGTATACAGGGCTAGAGAAAAGCAAATGATTTTTAATGCTTTTTCTTATTTCCACAAAACAATGAATGTTTCTGTTGTTAGGGAAACATTACATTAGGTTGTGGAGAAAACATTGTAAACAGGGTACGTAAACAAAATGCTTAAAGCACCACCCAAGTATAAATCCAAAAAGAAAAGAAATTCAAACAAATGCTAAAACTGTTGCCTATAGTGAAACTATCCAAACTGCTATTCGGCAAAAAATACATAGATTTTTCTTGGTAAAATACCACCAACATTGAATAGCTTACTTTTACCTTTAGCATGGATAATGAGTCGGTCTCAGTGCAACAATGAAAACAGCAGCAGCAGTTAAGCCCTGAAGATATTTCACAGAAGTGATGACGAAACATCGGTAGCAGAATTATCTAAGATGCGGTTCCAGCCCGGAAGCCAAAATGAAGAAAGTGTGGATAATGATTCCAAATTATAAGCGAACGACACTGTTTAAATTATTGCTAGACAAGTTTTAGTTTCGAAAAATTGAAAGGGAGACCATTCTTAATGAGCGTTGACTATTCTACTCTATACGTTTGTCAAAAATAGCCGCTAAAGGTGTAAATTTCTTCGTATAATTTTCTTAGTAAATGTGTTGAAATATGTTGACGTACAGAAAATAGGGACTGGTTATCTTCTTTTGGGCTTCCGAGCTGGAACCGCGCACTGGTAAAACTGCCGACGTTTCGTACCCACTCGTATGGGACATCTTCAGGGCTCATCTACTACTACTGTCTGTCGCACTGAAACTGTAACGACAGAAGATGTTTATGTTTTGCTAAACCGGATATTTCTGGCCGATTGAATTCCATGTGCGCAATATGTTCTTTGTACCGGGCTTCTACTAATTGTTTTTTTGGCCGATGTATTGTTTACTGCAATCTAGACATTTAATTCCGTAAATTCCTGATTTTTTGTTGTCCTCGACTTTGTTCTTTACATTTCCTAAAAGGGATTTGATGGAGTTAGTGGACCGAAATATTACTTGAAAACCGCGCTCTTTAAAAACTCTATTCAAATTTTTCATCAGAGGGTGAAAAGGTAATCTTGTTTGGTGCGGGTTTTTGCCGAAGTCTTCCAGGTGCGACACTGTTTAATTATCTGCTGATGATGACAGCTTAGTTGTTGTTTCGTAATCTATACGAAAATGAATGTGGAGAGGGGTTATATATCAAATAGAAATGAAAATACAGTTTTTTGGAACTTAATAATTAGTCTTATCTTTTAAATAAATTTTTCCTGCAAAACAGAAGTTTCTTCTTTACTACGTCGGTTACTTGTAACTCAAAAACTAGATCTGATAAACAAAATCGGCTTACACTACATGCCATAAGTGAGGGATCACTTATCATAAATAACAAAACACTTGTATTTTAGACACATCCCTTAGACTTTTATCTGTTTTGGTGAGAATAATTGAAATAACAGTTGTAAATGTAATTCTGAGAAGGATTATTCGGATTATTATTATAAATTAGATAAATATATTTGTTTCTGAAAAATATTGTAAATCCTTTTAATAGTTTTATGGCGTCTATTTAATAGAAATATTTTATATATCCCAATAAATTTAATAGGGTTTACAACGCAATATTACTATAATGGTATTAGGTATTCATAGTAAACTATTTAGCAATTTAAAAATTAGTTTTCGTGCAGCATTTGTCCGAGTAAGTTGCAATTCGAGTATTTGAGAACAGACGTAAAAGTAACTTATAAAAATGCCGAAAAGAAAGGAACTTAGCGCAACTCGTAGTTCTATAATAACGCTACATGGTGAAAAATTTTCACTGCGGCAAATAGCCCAAAAGTTAAATTTATCTTATCACGCGGTGCAAGGAACAGTGAAACGATATTCACAAGGTGGATCATTACAACCAATAAAACGTTGCGGAAGGCCAAGGGTAACTACCAGACAAGAGGATTTGCGTCTAAAAATACTATCGAAATGAAATAGGCGCCTCACAGCTCCTCAGCTTCGAGCAGAGCTGAACGAAGGCCGTCGAAAGCCGGTGTCACTGACTACTGTAAAACGACGTTTGAAAAAGGCGGGACTACATGGGCGTATTACAGCTCGAAAACCATTATTGAATCCACGAAATCGTAAAAAACGGTTACAATGGGCCCAGGACCATCAACACTGGGACATGGAAATGTGGAAACAGGTGTTATGGACAGATGAGTCAAAGTTCCAAGCGTTTGGTAGTAATCGACGAGTTTTCGTTCGAAGACAAGTGGGTGAAAGGATGTTACCCGAATGTGTAGTGCCAACTGTTAAACACGGGGAAGGTTCTGTGCTTGTTTGGGGATCCTTTTCCTTTGATGGTGTCGGAGATTTGTACCGCATTGAAGGCATTTTAAAAAAAGAGGGGTACCTGAAGATTTTGGAGGAACATGCAATTCTGTCTGGATTGGTGAAGGTTTTCACCTACAACAAGATAATGATCCCAAACGCACTTCCCAACTTTGTAAAAACTATGTGAATCAAAAAGAGGAGGAAGGGGTGCTGATAAATATGATTTGGCCACCACAATCACCCGATCTCAACCCTATCGAATTACTGTGGGATGAATTAGATAGAAACGTGAGAGAAAGCTGTCCACAATCGCAGAAACAACTTTGGGAGCAACTTACAAGGGTGTGGAATAATTTACCAATGGATACGCTCCAGAAACTTGTATCGCGGTTGCCTAATATTTGTAAAGAAATCATTAAGCGCAGAGGTGGATACTTCGACGAAAGTCGAATATGATAAGAAATTCTACAGAATATGTTGAAATTATTTTATTTTATAAGGAAAACTGTTCATTTGTCTCGTAGATATAGTTTTGTAGAAATATACGTTTTGTTTCACTAAGCGTGCATGTTTTTTCTAAATTTCATCTACTGATCCCTCACTTAGGGCCTGTAGTGTATACATGTATTAGAAATATGCATGTTATTAACAGTCAGCAACAGCTAAAATATTTCAGGCAACAAATATTGTATAAACTAGTGTAATTATAAAGACAAAAAATTAACAGAATAAATCATAATAATATGCCTGACATTTGCTTTTTTTTTCTAAATGAATGAAATTAATAACATGCTGTGAAATCTAGAGCGGTTATATTTTATTTTAGACAAATATATCCATGTGTCCATTGGATGTACATACGTACATATGTAGTTATGTTTTTCTTCATTACCAACAATTAAACGAGTTCACTATAACGATACATGTCGCCTCCGCATATTTACAATTCTCAGAAACATATGATGCATCCACATAAAATGTAAACTTATGCATGAGATGTACAGTTCCCGCTTACTTGCACAAATGTAAGTTAAATAAAAGGGAAACATGCTAAACCGTTATTTTTATAAATCGATTTTAACTCGCTCTACGGAACATGAAAAGGAATACAATTTTCTATTTACATTTATACATATGTGTATTTTTATTTCAGTTATAATACACTCTTCGATTTCTTTAACTTCTCAAAATAAAGTACGATGTACACTACCGGTCATATTTATTTGCCCACCCCAATTTTATGTGTTTCCTGAAATACGGATTATCTTTCGAAAAATCTGTATTATAATTATTCAACAATATTATTAGTGGAAGTAATTCCATATGAATTTCTACGAAAATCTTAAATTGTTTATGATATATCGTAAAGGTGTCATAAATTGGAAAAATACCATAAATATTATATGGGCTAATCCCTACAGTATTAACAGTTTTACCTGCATTTTCCGAAAGGTATTACCAATATTGTGTTATTGTACTAACTAATTACAATATTAGGATGTTATTCAAAAAGGAAAATACATTTTATGTAAGTCATCGTTCATCTTTTGTTGCGAAAACAGTGAAATAGAGAGTTATTGTGAATATTTTAATGCAATGCCGAAGACGAAGGGATTATCTGTTGAAGTGCGTGCTATGATAATTGCTTATCATCGTACGGGTAAAAGTAATCGCGAAATTGCAAAACAATTACGATTAAATCGCAGAACCGTTGATTATAACGTTACAAAATTCGAAGAAAGTGGTACATTTTCCAACAAAAGAAGATCTGGACGACGCAAAGCGACGACTTCTGCAGATGACCGGTATCTACTACGGATAAGTAGACGAGATAGACGAAAAACAGCACCAGAAATTGCTGCTGAAATGAAGCAAAACAAGATAAAACGACTAAATTGGCCTAAAGAACATAAGAATTGGACGATTGATCAGTGGAATAATGTGTTGTGGACAGACGAATCGAAGTTTGAACTTTTCGGTAGTAAAAGGCGAATATTCGTAAGAAGATCCGCAGGAGAAAGAGTACTGCCAGAATGTATTGCGCCTACCGTAAAACATGGAGGAGGTTCAGTAATGATTTGGGGATGTTTTGGTGGAAGACCTGTAGGCGATCTCGTCAAAATTGAGGGAATCCTAAAAAAAGAAGGCTACAAGGAAATTTTAGAAAATAACGCTGTTCCTTCAGGACTAAGGATTCATGGCGAAAACTTTGTATTTCAACAGGACAACGATCCGAAACACACTTCTAGATTGTGTGGCGATTACTTGCGCCAACTAGAAGAGCAAGGGCAAATCTCTATAATGGTAGGGCCAGCTCAAAGTCCTGATCTGAACCCAATAGAGCTTCTTTGGGAAGAATTGGACCGGAAGGTTCGAGAACGTGCTCTATCATCCACCACTGTACTGTGGGAACAACTTCAAGAAGCCTGGGCACAAATTACAGAAGATACACTGCAAAAATTAATTGAAAGGATGCCGCGGTTATGTGCCGCCATTATCAAAAATAAAGGTGGGCACATTGATGAGAGCAAAATTTAATAATAATTAATGATAAAGTTTTTATATAAAAAAAATGTAACTATTTTATGTTTATTTTACACTATTGTATTGGTACAATAAATAAATTTTCAGTATACATTTGATAGTTTAATAATTTTGGCTAAAAATAAGGGTGGGCAAATAATTATGACCGGTAGTGTAAGTATGTACATACATATACAGGATGTCCCAAAATGTGTGAGTAATCTTATAGAAATAAAAATCTATTCTTATTCTTAAAGTGTCGTCATTTGTTTCAAATAATTTGAAAAAAAAAATGTTCACAATGGAATACACGTTTAATGAATACACTGAAATAGATTTAATGTATAACCTTACCTTTTCTAATGCTTTGAAAGCTGGAAAGTTCTATCCAGAACGGTTTCCAAACTTTAAAATTCCAGATAATAAAACTTTTGAACGCGTTCATCGATGTTTAAGAGAAACTGATAAGAAAACGATTTATTTATGGTAGTCGTATGTTTAAAACGTTACCTGTATTATTTTAGGTAAATTTGAGAAACCTTCTGCTAATAGTGGTCTCCAAAGAACGACTCGCACTGTTCTTTTAGAAAAAATGTTTTAGATGCAGTGTCTGCAGATCCTTTTGGCAGTATTCGAAAAGTTGCAAAAGTTTCAAATCGAGTGTGTCAGCTTACAACTAAAAAATTCATGTTCATCGAAATAATTTCCTCACTAGAATGCATTTGGCAAACTGGTTGCTCGACTTTAGGAATCGGTCTAGTACCTCAAGGTGTAGCAAAAGCTTGTAACAGATATATGCCTTAGTATAACAATTCGTGCCATATATATAACCGCATTTGTTAGATTGAGTTGATTTTCTTTGAGTTGATTTCCTATCATCTAAGACTAACTACTAGATTAGAATGGTTGTAATGTACGGGCAGATTAAGATGAAGAGTGAAACAATATCGGTTTTTTAGACGAATCTTGTTTTTGTTTGCAGGCTCCACGGTGATCGGAGATGGGTCCCAATAAGAAGAAAGGCAATTTTTGAATCTATCTGTAAAACGTGAAATTGTACTTTTTCGAGGATTGATGGTTTGGGGTGGAATTAACATTGGAAGTCAAACTAGTTTAGTATTACTTCGAGGCTATTTAATTGCTCGGATTATTTTCTGTTTCCTAACTTGAAAAAATGGCTCGGTGGTAAAAGATTTGCTAACAATGAAAAGGTGGAGCCTGCGGTTGATGACTATTTTGAGGATCTCAACGATTCTCACTACAAACAGAACATCGCAGCTACTGAATATCGCTGGGAAAATGTACTGAGTTAAATTGAGACTATGTACAGAAATAAAGATATTTTTCCCAAATTTGTTGTTTTATTTGTTAGACCGACTATTTCTAACACTACTCTCGTATTGCCAACATATTTGACAGTTAAATCTAAAGTATACCTTCAAAAATTTGGTACATCTTATTGCAACATTAGATATAGATTATTCTTCTTATTATTTAATGGTTTTTTAAACATTAGCTGCCATTTAAGAAGGGATGTAGAAAAGTTATCTGATAAACAAGGAAATAAAAGATTCTTTTTTGACAATTTCAATGTAATCTCTCTTAACTTCTCCATACTCGGACCAATTTTCCTGTAACGACTTTACTCCATCAGAAAAATAGCATAATTCTGTTGGTCTTTGAAATAGACATCAATTTTCTCTTTCAAATAAAAATGATGTCTTCTAAAGTGCATTCTCAAATTTCTAAGTAAAAATTAGACGAACGGAACCAAATCCAAACTTCATGATCAAAGCTCAAAGAAATTATACTCGCGAAGAATAGATTGGAATTTGGCTGCCTTGCAAACTCACATATTTTCATGAAAAAAGAAGGCCTGGAGAGTTTTTATTAATAGTCGTACGTAACTTTGTTACAGTATTACCGTAGACAACTGCTGTTATTTTAGTTCTTTAGCAGGTATTCAACAAGAATAACACTAGCTTGATCCCAAAAGCCAGTGGTTCATCTTCAATGGATTCACAACTACATCAAAACTGTTTTGACCAATATTTTACTTAAAAAATGACGGAGCGTCGTCCTCATATACTGCAATCATCCGTGAATAGTTCTAGAAGAATTCTGTTGTTTCGTTAACAATGGGATGGCACTGCGATGTTCTAATTTCGCAAAGCTCATTTTTTGTCGCGGAAGACATTACAAAGCACAAAACAATGAACGAATTGAAATTGAATTGGTCACATGAGCAGAAAAATGTTGCATCTGCAAATGCAGCATCAAATATGCCAATCATTAATCATGCATTAATGAATTTTGTTATAATTCAGGTAAAGACATGAACTCATCAATACTTAAAGGAACAGAATTGTTTAAATCGAGCTTTCTAAATCTTTCTTCGAGGCGCTTTATTTCACCAGCACCAATATTTAGCACGTCGAACATTTACTACACACTTACGCATGTCTTTAGTTACATAGTCCCTTAGGGAAAGACCTTTCATTGCCCTAAAAAACTAATAGTAAGTATTTCTAAATGTATTTATGTAATTTAAAAATGAGCTTGTTCCAGGAAAAAGTAAACTTCATTTACTAGAATTGTTACTGCAATGCATGGGTATTTTTCTCAAATATAATGAACAATTAAGATGCAATGAAAAAATATTAGGAGCCTAGTTACCATGACTTATTCATATTTTGCCTTTCAATCACTGTGTTATTGAAAATATATATAATAGTGTTGTCACTATTGAACGTTACTAGGCAACGCATAATTACTTGTTTCTATCAAGGCTATCATGGATGTTTTTTCTTGCTCCCATTGTATATTCATTCACTAACATATAGAAAAATATAAACTATCTAACATTCTTTTGTGATCAAATTTACTATTTTCTAAATATCATTCTCTCTTTTTATTGAACTTTTACTTCTTCGTGTTAAAATATTTTTCATACTAGTGCAAGCTAACTGAAACACGTATGTAAATATAAGAACTTGTATTACTAATTTACGATAGAACTAACGTTATTAAAATGGGCAATTTTAATATTACACATTTCAATAATTCAGGTATTAATTACAGTAAATCTCGGCTTACACGCAGATTTATGGAATTTACTGATTTCGTACAGCAAAATGCAATTTTAAATGAAAATGGTCGCCTTCCTGATCTACTATTAATAGGTAATTTTGATGGAGCCTGTGGTTGATTAACTTAATCACTTAAGGTTGATATATAACCCCTTTTCACATTAAGTTTTGTATTCTGTACATATATTTTGACAACTAGGTTGTCATCATCAGCAGATAATTAAACAGTGTCGTACTTGGAAAACTACGGCAAAAGCCCACACGAAACAAATTCCGTACAGGATCTGTACCATCGCCCTTAATGTTAATATGCGGTTATGGTATCGTAGCCCTACTATCATGGGCATAAGAACATCTTAGAAGCTGTACATTGATAGTCTTTAAAATGTCTATCCTTCCAAATTGATGCCTTTCCTCCAACGCAAGGTATTGACTAAATGGAACTGTTTCAACGATTAGATATTATCTTGTTATAAGACAGACGCATCACTACTGGCTTTTTATTTTTTTATAAATTTCTATAAAATAACGTCGATTGTCCTTCACTCCTTCAAAAATTAAATTTCCACATTATTCGATTGTCTGTTCGTTACTATACTACGCTTTCTTATCCACTCTATATAATGGGCCTTCCAACAGGGACTTCTGAACTTTGACAGTTGATAGCGGTTGTTGAAGCTACATCTGTCGAATTGGCTGTCATTTATTCAGTCTGTTTTGCCAAATCACCATGAACGGATACAGCGTTTAACAATACGCGCAAATGATAAAATTGTTTTGGCAAAATGGGTGTTCTGTTCAGACAACGTTCCGCGCGCTTCGCCAATTTTACGGTCGCCATAATCGTCCTATCGGAACTACTATTCGCTTTGTAGTGTATAAATTTGAGTCCAGTGGTTCAGTAAACAATGAACCAACAGCCGTACGACGACAAAACGCAAGATCTGCCGAAAAAATTGCCGCTGTCAGTGAGAGTGTGCAGAAGAATCCGAGGCAGTCGATTTCGCGTTGCTCACAAGAACTCTGCCTTTCTTTTGGCCTGAATTGGATGATATGGAAACCAACGATATGTTGTTTCAACAGGACGGCGCTACGTGCCACACAGCTCATGCCACATTGGACATCCTGCACGAGAGATTTGAGGCCAAGGTCGTTTCACGTGGAGGTGATTTGAACTGGTCACTGAGATCGTATGATTCGACTCCGTTACACTTTTTCTTGTGGGGTTTTCTTAAGTCGCAGGACTATGCGAATAAGCCACAAACCACAGCGGCAATCAAAGCCAACATAACTCATGTCATCGGTCAAATTCAGTCTGATTTATGCGCCAGATTCATGGAAAATTGGACATTTCGGATGCGTGCCACCCAGCCAAACCGCGGTGGACATTTGCACGATGTTATATTCCATACATAAGGCATCGATAGGCTTCAAACGAATAAAAAATTTCAATGATATGTCACACACACTTTGTTTTATTTAAATTTAAAAATAAGAAGCGCTTAATGAAGGACCCGTTATAATGAGCAGAAATTTTAATAAGATATTTTGTACAGGAGACATTCATTACTCTATGAGAGCTTTACTCAGACTACAAACAATTGAGGTTAAATGGAGGAATTAATATGTGTTCACTTTCTCTCTACTTGTTTCTTGTCCTTTTATTATTATTATTATTTATTATTTTTTTATGTCGTGTACTTATAAGTAAAGAATTATTATATTTCTTCATGATATATGAAATATTTCATATTTAATTGTTGTTGTAACACTTCTTAAATATATGTATGTGTCATATATGTACGTATTGGTTTTGTCCTATTAATGGAATAAATTTTGTTGGGCGAAATATAAACAAAAAAAGAAAAATATACAATAAATAATGTATATGTATAATATATACAAATACAAGTAACTAACATTGTATAATGAAATAAATTGACCCCCACTTGAAGAAGATACAAGTCAAGGTACAATACATCTACATGCCGTACATGCATAAGACAGGTTAAGTGTTGGGCTACAAGTTCAACCAACGTGAACCACTGCCTCTTCACAATGTGGGTTAGTCAGATGAAGGCCTCGAACCGTGAAGACAGAATAAGAATAAGAGGAAGAACAAGACAACAGGACGATGGATTAAAGAACGGACTGTACCGTTACAGGTAAACTGAAAACCTGATACCCACACCTGTGAAGACCGCATGTGCCTCTGCAGAGACATCATCTAGCTAGAATTTAATTCTTCCACATACATGCATGCGTACGCCGTATATGTAAGTACGTGCGTTCGAAATATAATCACAAAATTACCTCTTTTACGTTCCATTTATGTAGAGCATTTAGATGTGATCGTTTGTACGTTTTTAGAAACGTAACAGTCATTCCTATTTGAAAGTTTGTCAGAATTAAAACTTAGATCTTAGAAAATATTTTTTAACTATTTACATATTTAAGTTAAATTTCGTTGGACACTACGGTTAATTGAATTAATCAAAAAAAAAGCAAAGAAACCCTTTCCACATCAATGTCCGTATTCTGTACACGTATTTCAACAATTAAGTTGTCATCATCAGCAGTTTTTTAATCGCAGTGTCGCAACTGGATCCGCGGCAATTCTCTCACAGAAAAAAATCCACCCACTCATTCCGCCAAAACTAAACACACACAACTTATAGCATTTGTTTTTGCCTTTTTTGATTAATATTTGATTTAGTTACTTTTTACCTAAATGAATTTACCTAAAAATACATGAGGGGCTGTATTATAAAAATTGAGATAAATTACTTCTGTACAGCATTTTAAGCTCGAGTTAACTCTGATTTTGTACAGTTTCAATTTAAAACATATCTTATTGCATTTTGAATTGAAAATGGTGTGTTTTAAATTGTAAAGGGTTTTCCAATAAGGACTTGACAACTTTTTTCAAAATAAAATGCAGACCATTTGAGATATTTCAAAAACTTGATTATCGGGTTGAAGTACAATCAAAACATTTATGAATGGAACTCGACTTCGTTCATATGGCCACTGCGGGCACGTTTGCAGCGGTCGATTCGTTGGACCCAATTTTCGATGACTCGGTTACACAATTCGGCAGAAACGGCTGCTATTTCGCGTTCAATGTTGGCTCTGAGCTCTTCCGACATTGTCGGCTTGTTGGCATAGACCAATGACTTGACGTAGCCCCAAAGGAAAAAGTCTAGAGGCGTTAAATCGCACGAACGAGGCGGCCAATCGACTGGTCCATTTCTTGAGATAACACGCTCATCAAACTTACTCTTCAATAAATCGATTGTAACGTGTGCTGTGTGGCTTGTGGCACCGTCCTGCTGAAACCACATGTTGTCCAAGTCCATATCTTCCAATTCGGGCCAAAAATAATCGGTAATCATGGCGCGATAACGATTATCATTCACAGTAACGTGACGATCATTATCGTCGACGAAAAAATATGGCGCTATGACGCCGCCGGCATGCAAACCGCACCAAACAATTATTTTTTGTAGATGAAGTGGTGTTTCATGAAGCACATGTGGATTTTCACCCGACCAATAACGCATATTTTGCTTATTGACGAACCCATTGAGCCAAAAATGAGCTTCGTCACTGAAAATGATTTTGCGATGAAATTGATCATCTTGGCGCATCTTTTCCAGAGCCCAATCGGAGAACGTACGTCGCTTCAAATGGTAAATTGGCTTCAATTCTTGAGTCAGCTCGATCTTGTATGGGTGTAAACCAAGATCCTTACGCAAAATTAGCCATAAAGTGGTCTGGGCGATGCCCAACTCTTGAGAACGCCGTGGAATTCACTGATTTGGATCATTTGCTACGGACGTTTCAACGGCAGCGATGTTTTCGACACTTTGACCAACCCGTTGTCTCACTGGCACGGCAACATCACACAACGAATATGTAGACTCAAATTTTTGCACTAAACTTGTTACTGCCTGTCTACTAGGGCGAGAATTACGACCGAAAATCGGAGTTAACGCTCTTAAAGTAGCGGTCACCGACTCCCAATTTCTGTAGTAAATTTTTATAATTTGCGGACGTTGTTCGTTCGTGAACTTTATCATGATGAAAATGTTAAGTTTACTGAATAAATTGACAGTGACAGTTCGATGATTAGTGAAAGGGTGCGTTCACAAATTGAATTAAAAGTTGTCAAGTCCCTATTGGAAAACCCTTTATTAGGTGTACCGGAAAAACACAACAAATTTGCGCATATTCACTTGACGCATATTTGGCTCACTCTTCCTATTACTGAATGTATACATATTGATGATGCATTTTGATGTAACAAACGGCAGCTACCATTTCCACGATATTGGCGGCGCAGATGACGAATACACATCAAAAGACGTTTCATAACACCAAGATAATATACAGCATTGACTGTTTGACTAGTTGGTACAAACTCTTTGTGCATTATGTCTTTAAAATCATAAAAATAAATTTCACTTTTGATTTCTCCAAACGGCTTTTTTTCGGTCTTTCTTCGCTTGGATGCTTCTATTCAGAGTTTTGACGCTTGATCTCTGGATAATATTGAAAACACCACGTTTCATCGCCAGGTACAATAGGATACCTGAAGTTTTCGTCCTTTTTTGAATCTTTAATCAACTCTGTACAATGTTGAAACTTTGCACAAATCTTTCTCAGTCCCAAATGCTGTGTGAAAATGCAATGAATTGAATCTTTGGAAATATTTAATTCCATTCCCATGTATCACAATGAGGATTTTGGCTCGTTTCTGATAAATTCACGCACAAGTTCGATGTTACTTTCCGTAACCACAGATTTTTTTTTACACCAGGATGTTCGTCGTCATTTATGTCTGTATGACCATCTTTGAATCGTTTATACCACTCATACACATTCGTACGTGATAAACACGCATCACCATATACTTGTTTCATCAAATTAAATGTTTCAGTAAACGATTTACCGAGTTTAAAACAGATCTTGATATTTGCTCTTTGTTCGAAATTCATTTTTAGACCAATGGCAAATACACACTGCTCCTTTCTGCGCAATTTCTCTGCTTCTAATGTTGGCATAACATTGGTGAAAGATCTACCTTACCGACGCATATTTTTTCAATAGATGGCGCCACTAAGAATTACTATTTTAACAATGTTCCGTTTTCTGTGCGACAGACTGTACATCCCAATAGGGTGAAAAAATTAATCGAGAAGGAAATTAAACGATTCGAAATAATAAAAGAAACCGACGAGTCCCCTATACTTCAAGGTAAAACAAATCATACTCATACTCATACTTGATGTTCGTAATTGCATATATTTACTACGCAATTGCGGCAATATCAATAAAGAAACTACTATTTAATCTTAAAAAATAAGTTGATTTTAATCAATTAGAGAACATATTTCTATCTGTGTTACACATAGTGTACAATTACATTATAATTGTTTGGCATTTACTTGACCAAATTTGTTATTTGTAAAGGTCAATCGTTTAATATTTCCTTTTATAGGATCCTTGTGCTATAAATTCTTTCACTAATTTAGCGCACCAAGTCTGCCTGGTTGCATATCGTTGTCGATTTTATATAAAACCGAAGTGACAAATAAAAAAAGAACGGCGCAGGAATTTCTAATAACAATTGGAGCATATTGAAACTTTCGTGACTGTAATACGCAGTGTGATGTTTAGCTACCGAAGAAAAACGACACACGTACTGGACCATTACGTTTAACGATAAATTATTCTAACATTTTGAAATGAGACGTTAATATTGCACAATTACCGAGATATATAGGAACGCAAAGTTTAAAGACACTGCAAAATATGCCTAAACTTAATTATAAATTTTCTTCTTTCGTGTTTGGGTGTTTCGACCAGTAGGGGATAATAAAACACTTAGTTTATATTAACGATGTTTCGGGAAGATTTCCCCACCGTCCCTATTTTCAAATTATTTTTTCTTTTAAGCAGCAATACATTGATTTTATATACAGGGTGAGTTTGTCGTTCATTTTTTGTATGGAGATCTTGGAAACTACAACAGATACAGATTTGTTTAAATGGGAAAACTGTACTTTTACGAACTTGAATTGGTGCTACTGTTGTCTTTCAGCAAAAGTTCACAGTTTACTACATATTTGTAGGAAACTAAATTACTCCATTTTCTTTAACCTCGTATAATTATTAGGTGCGCAACTAAGTTCTCGCTGTTCTTCAAGAGACGGCTCCAATAGTAAGTGCTGGTCGATTGTGACATAACCAAAACGTCATGAACCAAGCCTAGACATATGGTAAACAAACCGCTTTGACACATTAGTGATTTTGTTTTTGCGTTATATACTTTTGGTTGTGTGAAAATGTCTGATTTTGTGCCAAATAATCGTCATTTGCGGGAAGTGTTGCTTTTCTTCTTTCATTCGAAGAAAACGACGGCTGAAACGCATCGAGAACTCCAAAAAGTTTACGGAGATGCTGCTCTAAGTGAAATAACGTGCTGTGATTGGTTCCGTCGCTTCAAAGACGGTGATTTCGATGTTGACGACCGTTCGCGTGAAGGAAGACCAAAAACTTTCGAAGACGCTGAATTGGAAGCATTGCACGATGAGGATCCGCGACAAACACAAAAAGAGCTTGCTTCAGCATTAGGAGTTTCCCGCCAAGCCATTTCCCAGCGATTGCATGCGTTAGAAATGATTTAAAAACAAGGAACTTGAAGCATGACCGGGCAGTCCCCATGATTTTGTTCTCTTTGGGTTGCTGTAATGAATCCATTTTTCATCACCCGTAACGATGCGATGAAGAAAACCCCTCCTTTTTTGCCACTGGAGCAGTTGTTCACAGGCGAAAAAACGACGCTCAACGTCTCTTGGCTTCAAATAATAAGGAACCCAAGCTCCTTGTTTTTGAATCATTTCCAACGCATGCAATCGCTGAGAAATGGCTTGGCGGGTAAGTCCTAATGCTGAAGCAAGCTCTTTTTGCGTTTGGCACGGATCCTCATCGAGCAATGCCTCCAATTCAGCGTCTTCGATGGTTTTTGGTCTTCATTCACGCGAACGGTCGTCAATATTGAAATCACCGTCTTTGAAGCGACGGAACCAATCACGGCACGTTGTTTCACTAAGAGCAGCATCTCCGTAAATTTTTGGAGTTCTCGATGCGCTTCAGCTGCCGTTTTCTTCGAATGAAAGAAGAAAAGCAACCCTTCCCGCAAATGACGATTATTTGGCACAAAATCAGACATTTTCACACAACCAAAAGTATATGACGCAAAAACAAAATCACTAATGTGTCAAAGCGGTTTGTTTACCATATGTCTAAGCTTGGTTCATGATGTTTTGGTTATGTCACAATTGACCAGCACTTACTACTGGAGCCATCTCTTGAAAAACAGCGAGAACTTAGTTGCGCACCTAATAAAAATTTTAATAGTTTTTTCTTCATGTATTGGCTTGTAGAAAGTCATAATGTATTCTTTTCTGCTTTTCATACGTCATTTATTAATACAAAAAAAGATCAAGCAACTATATAGTCCCCTGTTTTCTTAGATAACCTTTTGCCATCTTTCGATAAGTTTCATAATTCCTCGTTCATAGAAGCACCTATCGTTTTCAGCGAAAATCTCTGCAAGGTGTTAATTTGCTAGCTTATGTGCTTCGAACGTATTACACCACGCAAGGAGTTTTGAAGAAAAAAGTCCGACTTGTATAGAGCACATTTCATTCAAAATCCAATAATTTTTGACGGGCGATCAAACTTGTGCACGACTAACGAATTCTGGATGTTTCTGGATAAGGCATTCGTAGAGACTCTCCAATTGCCACTTTAATGGTTTTAATTAATTCGTTTCTTGGCAACTCTAAAAACTCAACACCTTTAAATCCCAACATAATAAGAGCATAATCGTCCTCTGATGAATGTCCGCTTTCGATAACATTTGAAGTGAATGTTCAGATCGAGAATCTTTGGATCGATACCAAGGCAGTTTTCGCACCACGTTGTTACAAACAACCCACTTCTCATCTCTAGTTGTCAGTTCTTCAAGCACACACATTCAATGATTATATCAAAATCAGGTAAACAAAGTGTATCACAAGCCGAAGATGATATAATGAACAAAATATTTCAAAATCTGGAAATCAAGGATTGATCGTAGAACTACCTGATGAGTAGAAGTCACAGGACTTCTTTCAACAAATAGAACTTCTCAAAAATACTTTATTTAGGGAATAGTACATATATTGACATATACTACAGAATAAGTGATAGGCAGTATGCCGAGCTCTAGAGACGAACTGGATTGGTCTACACGGAGCTTTCTAGTAGTCTTCAAGTTAGACTGCTAGTTAAAGGTGGCGGGGCCCTTTTTATTCCAATGGGAATAGCGAGAGGCAATATTAATTTTGGATAGGAAATCAAACTAAACGAACGAATATGACGATAAACGGAACGGATTGTTGTCCTATGACTTATCTCCTATTATTCTGAGCTATTTAAATGCTCAAAGATATATTTACCAAAGTTCTAGAATCATTTGCTCTACCATATATCCAAGGAGTAAATAATGCCATATTACAACAAGACAGTGCTCGTGATTCCTCCAAGAGGCCAACATCAATATTCTCAATTGACCTGCGCTGTCGCCAGGTCTATCGCCCATAAAACATATCTGGGATAGGTCGAAGGGTTGTTTGTTATGCTTCCTAAATTTCTAATGAACTTACAACAGCACAACAGCTATAGGATGCTCTGGAAATTGTTCGGAATGAGCTTCACGAGACTCCATAGAACACCCTACTAGATGCATGCCCGGGCGAACATACGTAAAGCGGCACCTCAGTATTCATTTCCTATATAGAGGGAATGAATTTTTCAATAAAAATTTACTCATTTATTATTCTGAACGCAGCGCAAAATTGTACAAAATACACTTTTACTGAGAGATTAATTTTTTTTGTTACATAGTATGTTTCTATTGTGCGCTTCCAAGATTAATTGATGACACTGATGTTCGTGCCAATGGAAAAACTTGCTTTAATTTCAAACGAGAGTCGTCGAATTACACGATGTCGAGATTAAATAATAGAAAACACTCAGGTATATGCGCCTATTAATTGCCGTGAAGATTTCAAAATGAATAATAACAATGACGTAACCGAATACACTTTACAAAACTATGTAAACTCACAGAGCGTATCAAAAGAAAAAGAGAAAAAAAACTAGATTAGTTTAAGATAATTTAATTATATTTTTTTTGATTCTCATATAAGAAGAGAAAGTATAATAGATTTAAATAAATTATAACACGGTTACGTTAACCTTACATAAAGTATTTAAAAAAATATTTTTCCTCGAACAGTCAAGTATTACACTGAAGAAATAAGCAGGTTCTTTATATATTTATACATCAAACATTCAAGGTAGTAATTTAGTTGCTTTTTTACTCTAATGTAATTTTAAAAAGACAATAACAACCTCCTCAAGCACAAAAAGTAATATAAAATTTAACGATAGAAAGAAAGCAATGTATTGTCATACCACAAAGTCTAACACAAAACTAGACCGATTCTACTCTACTTACCCGTACTATTTTCACCGAATGAATATCCAAAGTGCATCAGAAACACAATCAAAGTTGAACACGTCTCACTGAACATATTGCATCCATATCATTAGAACGTGTTTCATTCAAAATATCCGAGAAATTTAAATTTTCCTCCCGGCGAAATTTGATTTGTCCACGAATGGATTGACGTAAGAAACGGATACGGGTATACACGCATAGAACCAACACATCGCACAATGCATTCGCTACTAAGCTGAAACCTCGAGCGATGAACGAGTGAGAGATTCAACTCGAGAGGAGTGGGTGAATAATACGAAGAAAAGAGAAAGAAGGAGCACGTGATCCTTATGAACAAACTTGTTGCATGCCCAAGTTGAGCGCTAAATTTGATTTTTCGAAGGAAAACGGTGGACATGAACCAGCATTGCACTTTAAATATGGAGTTTGGTACTTACCTAAATGAATGTTAGAAAAATAATAAATAACATTTCATTACATTTCCCGAAACTTCTATCTTCTTTTATATAAAAACATAAATGGAAGCCATTGATCTGGCAACAATTCTACAATTTTGTGTTGATTCAAATCAAATTAAAATTTGTCAAACACTTGACTAGATAAAAGTAAAACAACTCTAACCATACATAAACTATTCCAACGATATATTGATATATACAGTATTGTGCAAATTAATGGAATCATTACTATTTTTTTAGTTTTCTGCATGTGGCAACATTGTTAGGTCAGTTCTGACAGTAGTTTTATGTCAAAAAACGTAACCTATATCACTGGGAACACATTACACAGTTATTCAGTGCGTTTTAGAGAGTTTGTTCACATATACTCTTTCAAAGTTCAAAATTTGATTTATATTGTGCTTTTACCGGTTGTTCGCGATATGGATATCACGCCCAGAAAACGTGAGAAGATTGTGACATTAAGCGAGCACACTTCAATGACACAGAGATATATTGCTTAGAAATGTGGTGTTAGTCAAGGAGCAGTAAGCAATATCCTAAAGCAAAACAAGAATACCGGAATAGTTGAAGTGAAACGAGCGGGAAAATGTGGGAGAAAGAGGAAGATGACACCCCGGGATGTCACTTTTTAGGTCAGAAATAGCAAGCTGAACCCAAGAAAAACTAGTTTTGAACTACGAAAAGACTTAGCCGGCGCTGGAGTGAAAGTGCATGAATCGACAGTTCGTAGGAGACTTTTAGAGTCTGGAAGAAAAGCCATTTTACCACAGAAGAAGCAACTCCTCACTCAACGAATGATGAAGGAGAGGCTTATTTGGGCCAAGAAATATGCCGGATGGAATGAGGAAGACTGGAGAAAGGTGTTGTTCTCAGACGAGTCCCATTTTTTGGTGCAGGGGCAGCGATCAAAATTCGTGAGAAAAAGTGGAGGTGAACAACTCACTGCAGCTCATATCGATCAGACTGTCCAACATCCTGTAAAAAAGATATTTTGGGGATGTTTTTCGTACATGGGGACTGGATGGATGGTGCCTATGGACAGCCAGAAATATAAAGAGTTACTGGATAAGTATTTGGAAAAAGATCTAAAGAAATGTGAGCCAAACGGAGGTGCAATTTTTCAACAGGACACAGCTCCATACCACAAATCGAAGGTTATGGTCAAATATTTCAAGGAAAAAGGAATAACTCTCCTCGACTGGCCTAGCAGTTCTCCAGACTTAAACCCAACTGAAAATCTGTGGTCCATTTGTAAGGACATACATAAAATGGATTGTACAACGAAGAAAAAATTGATAGAAGCAGTAATTCAGGTGTGGTTTCGGGACGAGAAAATAAAGGAAAACTGTCAAAAATTAATAGATTCCATACTGAAAAGAGTTCAGGCTGTCATCGCAGCTAAAGGATGGCATATCTCTTATTAAATTACTAGTAATTTATAATTTTATACCATCTCATCGTGATTATACGACAAATAAACGGTTTTCTTAGGTATATTGTGTTTGATTCCATTAATTTGCACAATACTGTACAATAACTATAAAAGATTCACTTTCTTAACCTGGCAATAATTCTACAATTTTATGTTGATTCGATCAAATTAAAATTTGTCGAACACTTGACAAAATAAAAGTAAAACAACTCTAATCATACATAAACAATTCCAACCCAGGCAATAAATCTAAAGATGGATCCAGGCGAACCAATGATCACCAAATTAAATATTTGTTCCATGTATTGGCACGAAATGATTGCTTCTTTTTAAAAAGACAAATTGAAAATATCATTTGTCCGTATTTACTAAAAGAAAAACTCTTTGACAGATTGGGCACAAATACTAGAGAAACCGGTAATATTTAAAAAATTAATGAAATAAGCAATAAAATCAATGACAAACAATAAAATCATTCAAAAAATATCAATTATTTTAACCAATTTTTTTTATTACTTTTCAAAATATTCGCCTTTGTGATCTATGCACTTCCGCAATCGGTGGAACCAGTTCTGAAACATTAACTTAAATTTCAATCCACGCATTTTGTTTTTTTATGTATGGGAATAAACAGAAGTCACAAGGTATCAGGTCAGGACTATAAGGCGTATGAATCATCAATTTCATTCGTGAAACAGGTAACAACTCTGGTGTTTGAGATGCGTTATGTGTGCATTGTCTTGATGCAGAATGATTTGTCCTCTTGATCGTTTCTGGCGCGCTTTTTGGAACACATTTGGTAAGCAAATAGTTGTATATCTTTTAGCATTGACTGTGCGACGATCCTCTAGTAGAATAGCAGCAAGACGACCGGTACGTCCAGAAAAACAAGCCACCATTTTCTTATTAAGGCTTCGTCCGCGTCTCCCTTTCGTGGATTTCTCCTCGTCTTTGAAGACCTATTGAACCCATTATCGTTTGCTTCCTAGCTCGTAACAATAATTCTTACTTTTGTCACCTATAACGATGTCGTACACTGATTTTGTTCGATCTCGGTTCAATTTTTTAAGCATTTTTTTTACACCAATCCATACCCGCATTTTTTGAGCTTCTGTTAAATTGTGTGATATCCATCGAGTGCAAAGCTTTCTAACGCCATGATGATCATGCAGGAGAGTTCTGATTTGGGTCATACTTATGCCCGATGATGCCCGAATGTCTCTGTAAGTAAAGTGGTTATCTGTTTTTATAATGTTGTACAAGGCGTCGATGTTTTCTAGAGTGTCTACGGTGGCAGTCCGTCCCTCACGATGCTCATGTTTGAACGAAACGGGTCCACGCTGAAACTCGTTGTACCACTGTCCAACAGTCACCAACAGTCGTCAAACAATCGCTTGATTTTTTGCGAACACTCTTGTCGAGTGACACCGTCTTTAAAATCGTAGAAAATCATGGCTCGAAAATTTTCACGCAGTAGTTGAGCAATGAAGATGTCACATACGAGTGGGTACGAAACGTTGGCAGTTATACCAGTGACGCGGTTCCAGCCTGGAAGCAGATAGTATGGACCACAATCGCGGAAGTCTATGTACCAGATTATAATTTCAACTGTTCGGCAAAATCCAAGTCTTCTTATGCTTGTTAGAGTAAAATGTTTAATTTCGCCATTTTCATGTGTGATATAGTCCAATGAATTATCTTGGTATGTTAAGATGTTATTTCTACGAAATTTGCTCCATCAATTTCTGCTACTTTAAGAGCGTTAACTCCGATTTTCGGTCGTAATTCTCGCCCTAGTAGACAGGCAGTAACAAGTTTAGTGCAAAAATTTGAGTCTACATATTCGTTGTGATGTTGCCGTGCCAGTGAGACAACGGGTGGGTCAAAGTGTCGAAAATATCGCTGCCGTTGAAACGTCCGTAGCAAATGGTCCAAATCAGTCAATTCCACGGCGTTCTCAAGAGTTGGGCATCGTCCAGACCACTTTATGGCGAATTTTGCGTAAGGATCTTGGTTTACATCCATACAAGATCAAGCTGACTCAAGAATTGAAGCCGATGGATCATTTGAAGCGACGTACGTTCTCCGATTGGGCTCTGGAAAAGATGCGCCAAAATGATCAATTTCATCGCAAAATCATTTTCAGTGACGAAGCTCATTTTCGGCTCAATAGTTTCGTCAATAAGCAAAATATGCGTTATTGGTCGGGTGAAAATCCACATGTGCTTCATGAAACACCACTTCATCTACAAAAAATAACTGTTTGGTGCGGTTTGCTTGCCGACGGCGTCACAGGGCCATATTTTTTCGTCGACGATAATGATTGTCACGTTACTGTGAATGGTAATCGTTATCGCGCCATAATTACCGATTATTATTGGCCCGAATTGGAAGATATGGACTTGGACAGCATGTGGTTTCAGCAGGACGGTGCCACAAGCCACACAGCACACGTTACAATCGATTTATTGAAGAGTAAGTTTGATGAGCGTATTATCTCAAGAAATGGACCAGTCGATTGGCCGCCTCGTTCGTGCGATTTAACGCCTCTAGACTTTTTTCTTTGGGGCTACGTTAAGACATTGGTCTATGCCAACAAACTGACAACGTTGGAAGAGCTAAGAGCCAATATTGAACGCGAAATAGCAGTCATCGAAAATTGGGTCCAACGAATCGACCGCTGCAAACGTGCCCGCGGTGGCCATATGAACGAAGTCGAGTTCCATTCATAAATGTTTTGATTGTACTTCAACCCGATAATAAAGTTTTTGAAATATCTCAAATGGTCTGCATTTTATTTTGAAAAAAAGTTGTCAAGTCCTTATTGGAAAACCCTTTACATATCTAAGATAGTAATAGAGTAATATACGAGCATTCCATTAGATTGGATACAAAATTATGCTATTATTATAAATTTTAATTTTAAGATGTATAAACAATAATCTAATCCATTCAATCCATGATTTCGAAACAAAAAGAATGTACATTTTATAAAAAAAACAGAATCAATGTATTTGTTAGTATCATAGGTCAGTAGCAGGCTATAAAAAACATGTGGTATTATTTATTCTTAATTAAAAAAGAAAACATTTAAGTTTTATAAATAGGCCTTTGATATATATTATGTACACGATGTTCTTGTATATTTATTCAGCTTTCATTGCTATTCAGAGAGTCGTTAACCCAGGATCGTTGTTCATACACATATAAGGCGTCTTCATTTAAGTAATTATTTCTTTAACGTCTTTTCTTACGTGCTGACAAAAAAACGGAAGAGCTTGAGAAGTAATTTTCTATCAGCTATAAATCGAATCAAATCTAAAGTAAAATCTAACCCTTCAAAGAAGGATTGTGCAAATAAACTGAAATTAAATAATTTGAAAGAGTATTTAACACTATACGTAATTAAAAAAAGTTATAAGAATGAATACATTCACAATCAAATGTAACAAATTGCTGACGTAAGTACTTTATAACCACGCAATTACAAGTGAAATAAAATCAATGTTAGCGCTTATTTGATGTTATATTTTGTTTGCAATAGATACTGCGTTCGTTTAATCTGTACTTGTAATACTATAGAAGAGAACAAAACTTAAAAGAACTACTACGTGGGATGTCTTTCAAGTTTTGCACAGTGGGACATAGAGGGTGCCACTAATCAAATGCCAGTACTAAAAATTAACCTCCATCTTTAGTTAACCTAAATCCAAAGTTTCAGTGGGATATACAACCATGCTCAAATGTATTAGACGCCTTACGAATTTATGTACATACATACATATATAGTTTATATAGTTTAGTCAAAAGAGAGGTGAGGAAAATAAAACTGTTGTGAAAATTATGTACAAAGTGTTATTTAGTAATATAAGTACAATTTATGAATATTTTGTCGCTCCGCCCTTGGCCTTAATGACAGCTCGCACTCGTCGAGGCATACTTGCTACTAAATTGTAACACTCTGCCGGTGGTATTGCAGCCCATATTTCGCGAATTTTTGTTGATAATTCTGCTTTTGACAGGCATTTATGTTCCGTGATCTTAGTTTTTAAGATACGCCACAAATTTTCAATGCGCGACAAATCGGGACTTTGTGGCAGCCAATCCAATACCTCCACTGTGTTTTCCTCGAACCAACACATTACAGCTCCCGATTTGTGGCAGGGCGCATTATCTTGCTGAAAAATGTATTGTGGAATATCCTGGTCGAATAGTTTTAGCACAAACGGTTTTAATACTTCCTCCAACATGGCTAAATAGCGTTGGCTATTCATCCGTCCATCGCACAGGTACACTTCTCCAACACCCTATGCAGACATACAACCCCAAACCATGATACTACCACCTCCAAATTTTACTGTGGGAATGATACATTGTGGTTCATAAGCTTCCCCTTGCCTACGCCGAACGTATAGCGTCCCAGGTTGTCCCCAAAGCTGCCAGGCAAAAGAAGAAAGTTAGCACTTAGACAGGATTAATTTTGTTTAATGTTACATGTAGACTGAATTGCATACAACGATAAGAATATTAGTCATGAAGATGTACATACCTCGATATTCGATTCATCAGACCAAAGAATCTTCGACCACTTCTCGATTGTCCAATTTTCATGTTGTTTGGCCCATAAATACCGCTTCTTTTTATGAGCGTCAGTTAAAAGCGGTTTACGTCGCGCTTTACACGCGCTACCGACTTGGTTTCTGTGTGTGGCGATGAAGCACCACATCAGTTAACAATTTCTCGTTGTATGGAGAACTTAATCGTAAACGGATTAGTGTTTGCGACGGTCCAACAGCAGGTTCACCAAAAACGGGAGTTACTCAAGGAAACGTCGACGCTGTGCGCAAGATCATCAATGAAGATCGACATGTGATATATTGCCACATAGCACACATAGCATTATTGGGGATTTCGAAGACCTCAATTGAAAAAGTTTTGTACAAAGAATCGTGTGTAAGAAAATTAGTTTCCCGTTGGATACTGCATCTTTTGACCGAAGAACAGAAAGCAGGTAGAGTGAATTGGTGTCAAAAAACTTTAGATCGCTTCAACGCCAGAAACTCTAAAAACGTGTACAACATTGTCAATGGTGATGAATCTTGGATTTACTCATATGAGCCAAAAAACGAACGCCAGTCGTCGTTTGGATGTTCCAAAGTGAAGAAAAGCCGACAAAAGTCATCTGTTCTCGAAGTATCTCCAAAAAGATGGTTGGCGACATTTGCCTCGAAAGCAGGTCGTGTAGCAACAATTCCTCTACAAGATCAGAGAACTGTTACTGCCAATTGGTATACAAAAATTTGTTTGCTCCAAGTCATGGCTGAGCTTCAAAAAACCAACCCCGAACGACGAGTCGTCCTTCACCAAGACAATACACGTTCGCACATAGCACACAAGACAATTGACCAAGACACAACGATTTCTTTACCTTTCCGAAAATCAAGAACGGACGGCGTGGATAAAGGTTCCAGTCGTCAGAAGGAGCAGTCGACGCCTTCAAAAATGTAATTTGATTGTACCAACAAACGAGTAGAACTGCTTCCAGAATTGATTCGACCGCATGCAAAAGTGCATTAATCTTCGTGGAGAATACTTCTCTTTAAAAACTATCTACTCTTTTATTCCAGTTTTATATGCAAAACTTAAAAGACAACCCACGTACGTACGAACGAATGCAATTGATTTTAATACATTTAAAAATAATTTTTATCATTTTGGATTTTACATACTAAATTCTTGTCATTTTCAAGTTTTATCAATGAGATGATAATAAATAAATTGTAAAACGAAAAGGTTACCTCAAAATAAATCTATTTCATTTGCGTAAAACACCAAAGTCGGCTATTTCTTTTAAAACCATGCCTGCCAATTGTTAAATATTACTATTGGTACATTTAAATAAGTAGAATGCGATAAAACACATTACACAAATCAAAAATTAGAACTAAACATCTTCAAGCGTAATCTTACGGACAACGTCATAACTAGATGGAGACAGATTTGGTTTAGAGATAAAGCAATTTTGAGAATAATATTTATCGTAAAAATTTCTAGAAAATACCACAGAAACTAAGTAAGAAGAAAAGAATATATTCGATTGGCATATCTTGTCATTTACCCAGCTATCACCAATTTGATATTTTAAATATATTTACAAACGATTGCTTTTACCTTTGAATAAAAAATGTTTATAATTATTATTTTCAAAGTACCACAATAGTTGAATAGTTTATTGAGTATAGACATAATGGGTGGATCATCGATGCAAAGGACCTTTTATAGTATTTTCAATTGTTACTTTCGTATATTTTACTGGATCTGCGCTAACATGTATGACAAAAATCAATATAACACGCACATAAAACCAGTACAGGAATCGAAAATGAACTACACTTTGTATTCGATGTATTGTACTAAATATTTTCTGTGTATAAAGCAAATTCCACAATCACAAAAAAAATTAGCTTCCGTGACACTCACATCAATAATTTCCAGCATTTTATAGTCTAAACTTGATCACCTGTTTGGTTTAGTGAGTTCTGTATTTTTTATTATTATTTATTTAAAGAAATAGTAATTTCATCTGTATGGATACTTTGTTATTTGTCAGAGACGTACCGAATATTGTTAGAGATTATTATTGAAGTTGAATTTGATGGAGACAACTAAGTTGTCATCATCAGCAGATAATTGCAAAGTGTCGCACCAGGTAAACCACGGCCAAAAATAACCGTACGAAAACAAATTCCGTACGCGATCTGTACCGTTGAGAACCAAAATGTACACTTTGGTTCTCAAAATCTGCTGATGATGACAACTTAGTTATCGAAATGCGTATACAAAATTACGAAAGTTAATGTGGAAAGGGGTTATATATCAACCTTAATGATTAAGAGATTATTATAGTTAGTTTATTATTTATTGTTTTAACTTTTTATTTTTTTAACTATTTATTTTAAATCTGTCTTTATAAATGCAACGTAATTCGAGGTATAGTTCGTTTTGTAAGTAAATTCACAATTTAATTGGATTTGTCTGCATTTGAAAAAATCATTTCTATGCAATTATGGAACTGCATACTTGGTTGCATATATTGGACGTTACTAATGCAGTGTAACTAAATAGTTTCATTACTGTTCATGAGATGAAAGTATAGTTTCTTTCGTTTTTTTTCTACCACTTCACTATATTGTCATGATGGGATTACCTAGAAAAATAATACATTGATGACATCACAGGTTGACTGAAGAGTTTTGATTTGCCAAACACACCTCAATCAGGACCTCATTAATAACAGAATTATTCTTCTTTCAAATTAGAATTCTGAGAATTATCAATATATCACACACTACTAAAGAATTTCTGTGATGGTGGATTTTGATCTTTCGGTATTATTTCACACACTTGCTCTAGTATTCTTACTACTTATAAACAATTCATAAACTGTCACACCATGATGATCCTGGCTATGTTTTAAATAAATAGAATTATCGAAATACACTTTCTTATACTTAACTTACAAATAAAGCTTTGAATTTTTCTTTAATCATTATTATTATACTTTGCAAATTTTTTTCGTAGCATTGTTAACTTATGTCTCAACTTCTTTCAGTTACCTATTACTTGCTATTTTGTTTTGGATAATTAAAATCTATTCCTTATTAGATAGTTTTATCGTCTCGATTTGCTTCCATAGATTCTTTGGAGATTGCTATCATTTACATTGCATTATATGCAGCTTTACAAGAACGTACTCTAAACTACTCTGAGTATAGCAATACGACATTCATTTGTACATATTTTAATCAATGTTCTACGAGGAGGAGTCAAAAAGTTCCCGGAATTTTGTTTTAACTCTTTATTACCACAACATAGGTACACAGTCACTTAATCGCCTTCAAAGTAGGCGCCCTCTGAACACACACACTTGCTCCACCGCTCCTGCCATTGTTGGAAACAACGATGAAAGTCCTGTTGTGGTATCTTCCGAAGTTCAGCCGTCGCGTTGGTTTTGATGTCTTCTACGGTGTCAAAACGATTACCTTTGAGGCCCTTTTTGAGCTTGGGGAAGAGCCAGAAATCCAATGGCGCTAAATCCGGTGAGTAGGGAGGCTGCTGGAGGACTGGAATATTTTTTTCAGCAAGCCATGTTTGCACAACAATCGACGTGTGGGAGGGAGCATTGTCGTGATGGAGTGACCATCCTTCTTGCCATTTGCCTGGACGTTTTCTTCGAACTGCTTCCCTCACTCTTTTCAAAACTTGCACGTAAAAAGGACCGTTAACCGTTTGTCCAGCTGGTACAAATTCATGGTGCACCACACCTTCGTTGTCGAAAAACGCAATGAGCATCACTTTTGTTTTCGATTTGACATGACGTGATTTCTTTGGTCGAGGAGAGGACGATGTGTGCCATTCTGATGACTGCATCTTGGTTTCCGGGTCGTACGCGTACACCCAAGTCTCGTCACCAGTAACGATTGTCTGCAAGAACATCGGGTCCTCTGTGCTTTATTCAAAACATTTGACCGCCGTCAACTTTCGAGTTTCCATCTGATCCGGATTCAGCAAGCGCGGGACAAACTTTGCACTGACACGTTTCATCTTCAAATCATCTGACAGGATTGCGTGTATGGATCCATGAGAGATCCCCACTTCTTGTGCCAACTCGTCGATGGTCATTCTGCGGTCTGCTCTGATTAATTGTTTCACTCGCTCGACCATTCCTTCGTTCCTGGAGGTTGAAGGTCTCCCACTGCGACTCTCGTCTTCCAGCGATTCCTGTCCACCCTTAAATCTTGAAAACCACTCGTAAACGGCTGTTTTCTTTAAAGAATCGTCACCGTAAACTGTTTGTAAGGCTAACAAAGTCTCTGAAGCACATTTTCCCAATCTGCACATGAACTTGATGTTCGCCCGTTGCTCGAACTGCGACATCGCGCCAACTGATCACCACACACTCCTACCTTCCGCTAAACTGCAGTCACACTGCGTGTTCAGACTTGCTCAGACCTGTCAGCGTCATAACTATGCACCATAAGGAATGTACTGTACAAAATTTATTGTGATTGCATCACAACTGCCAACACTACGACACAATTCCGGGAACATTTTGACTTCTCGTCGTATGTCGTCATGTTTAACACTCCTATACTATTTTAAATTTTCTTTTCTTTGCCTCTAATGCATCCAACGAAATTTTAGAGATACCGCTTGTACAGTTTAGAGTTACGAGCAGTCATTTTAAAGTGAGGGTAACAGATATTTTGTAAGGGGTGATTCATTCCAAAAAAATAATAAATTCTTCAATTTGATCGAGTATTCTTTATCATACAAAAAACCATTCTTGACATTTATTTTTTAAATTATTTCCTTCAAATTTTGACTGCAACTGCGCCTAACAACATGGTTTGAAGGTCCAATTTTCGATGACGCGTTCGAGCATTTCAAGTGTTATTTGGCGAATGACGCGAGTAATATTAGTTTCCAATTGCTCAATCGTAGCTGTCTTATCCATGTAGATTTTGAACTTTACGTAGTGCCAAAGAAAAAAGTTTAAAGGTGATATCACATGATCTAAGCAGCCATTGCACATGTCCATTATGTGAAAGTAAATGTTGCAAATTGTTCCAGCAATAAGGACATTCTTTCACGGGCTGTAAAGCATTGGAACCAAATGTCGTCGAGATTACAGGCTTCAATTTCAGGCAGCAAATAATTCGTTATAATGGTCGTTATTAAATTACGTTGCGGCCGCGTTCACTTTTGAAGCAATATGGACCGATGATTTTACTTGTCCATAAACCACGCCAAACTATGGTTTTGTCTGGATGTAATGGCAGAACCTGAACCTCTTCGGGTTGCTCTTCACTCTAAATATGGCAAGTGTGCTTATTGACGTAGCCATTAAGCCAGAAATGTGCCTCATCGTTGAACAGAATTTTGGTCAAGGACGGTGGATCTGCGTCGAGGTTATCGAGAGCCCAAAGACTGAAACGGTGACTATTCGAAAGGTCGGCCGCTTACAACTCTTGAAAGAGTTGAATTTTGTATGCTGTTAAACTAAGATCTTTACGTAAAATACGCACAACTTGAAGTATTTTAAAGTAAATGCTTTATAAAATTGGAAATTCTTAAATTTAAGTACATCTTATTAAAGTATTAACTACTTTGTTAAATTGTTCGCTTAATAATTTTCCTGAAATACTTTAAAATAATATCTTATTTTAATGTTAAGAAAGTTGGAAAACTTTGAAAACAATTTAACGAAGTGAATAAGAGTGCATTTAAAAATGGCGCTGTTGAGATGTATAAATTTCCAATACATTGTTCCAAAATAGTAATATCAGTCATATAAAATCAAATGTCTGTCGACAAAGTAATGATAGAGTCGACAATTGCAAAAACCGACTGGAATATTGATCGAAATAACATACCAAGAAATAGTGAACAGCACTATATTGACAATGTAAGGCACAAACGGTTTTCTGAAGGTCGGGAAGAAGTCGAAAATGATGAACGTTCTAGTCGACCTGTGACTGCAAGAACTGAATAGAACGTTCAGAAAATGAATGAAATTATGTGGAAAAACCGACGTCTGAGCATTCGGATTGTCGATATGGCAAACATTAACGAAGAAACGGTAAAACCCATTTTGCGTGATGAATTAAACATGACGAAAATTCGTAGAACACCCCAGCTCACAGTGCCTTACCTGTGAAATAGTTTTTAGAGAACAAACACATTGCTGTGCTTGATCATCCTCTGTATTCACTAGATCACGCACCACGAGACTTCTATCCCCAAACCTGCCAAAAGTAAAGTGCATTAAAGGGAACACACGGTTGAACATGTGAAAGAAAAAATTGCAGATTTGTTGAAGAGACTGATAACTGGTGAACTACAGCATTGTTTTAAACAATTGAAGATACGTATACAGCTGTGTTTAGATAGAGGAGGAGATTATGTTGAAGGGGATAAAAGTTAAATATAAGTTTATTTGCAATAAATATTTCTCACACGTCTCGTTATTTAATTGCCATACCTCGTATATCATTTGTCAAATGTGAATTTAATACAGCAGTTTTCGAAGATATCTGACATATTTGATAGACCTATATATCAGATTTAATGAATTTAAGTTTTATACATTTTCCACTTATCGACTTGTTAGGATAGTTTTCTTATTTTCTTTCAATATGTACAATTACTATATATGTCAACAAAGGCTATTTTCTTCTTTCCTTCGACGCGGCAATTTATGAAAAATAATGAATAATCATAGCCTCCTTCTCTCGTCCAACACAAAAATGTATTGAACGAGAAAGCGAGAGCGCGTCTATCTCGCATGTCGGTAACTAAGTTACCAGAGCGTATAGGCAGAAGCTTGCGTCACGGCTATTTGCCAATTAAAAGAATGTTAAAAGGAATCATTCTATTATTAATAACACCCTGTCATATTTATTTGCCCACCCTTAGTTTTAGCCACAATTGTTAAACTATCAAATGTGTACTGAAAATGTATTTATTGTACCAATACAATAGTGTAAAATAAACATAAAATAGTTACATTTTTCTCATATAAAAACTTTATCATTAATTATTATTAAATTTTGCTCTCATCAATGTGCCCACCTTTATTTTTGATAATTGCGGCACATAACCGCGGCATCCTTTCAATTATTTTTGCAGTGTATCTTCTGTAATTTGTGCCCAGGCTTCTTGAAGTTGTTCCCACAGTACAGTGGTGGATGATAGAGCACGTTCTCGAACCTTCCGGTCCAATTCTTCCCAAAGAAGCTCTATTGGGTTCAGATCAGGACTTTAAGCTGGCCATACCATTATAGAGATTTGCCCTTGCTCTTCTAGTTGACGCGAATAATCGCCACACAATCTAGAAGTGTGTTTCAGATCGTTGTCCTGTAGAAATACAAAGTTTTCGCCAAGAATCCTTAGTCCTGAAGGAACAGCGTTATTTTCTAAAATTTCCTTGTAGCCTTCCTTTCTTAGGATTCCCTCAATTTTGACGAGATCGCCTACAGATCTTCCACCAAAACACGTTTTACGGTAGGCGCAATACATTCTGGCAGTACTCTTTCTCCTGCGGATCTTCTTACGAATATTCGCCTTTTACTACCGAAAAGTTCGAACTTCGATTCGTCTGTCCACAACACATTATTCCACTGATCAATCGTCCAATTCTTATGTTCTTTAGCCCAATTTAGTCGTTTTATCTTGTTTTGCTTTCGTAGTAGTGGTTTTCGTAGAGCTGTTCTTCCGTATAAACCCGCTTGCCTCAATCTTCTCTGTACCGTGGACACACTAATTGGTTTAGCACGCGCTCTATTCATTTCAGCAGCAATTTCTGGTGCTGTTTTTCGTTTATCGCGTCTATTTATCCGTATTAGATGCCGGTCATCTGCAGATGTCTTCGTTTTGCGTCGTCCAGGTCTTCTTTTGTTGGAAAATGTACAACTTTCTTCAAATTTTTTAAAGTTATAATCAACGGTTCAAGCAATTATCATAGCACGCACTTCAACAGATAATTCCTTCGTCTTCGGCATTGCATTAAAATATTGACAATAACTCTCTATTCCACTGTTTTCGCAACAAAAGATGAACGATGACTGACATAAAATTTATTTTTCTTTCTGAATAACACATCCTAATATTGTAATTTGTTAGTACAATAACACAATATCGTAATATCTTTCGGAAATGCAGGTAAAACTGTTACACTGTAGGGATTAGCCTATATAATATTTATGGTATTTTTCCAATTTATGACACGATATATCACAAACAATTTAAGATTTTCGTAGACATTCACATGGAATTACTTCCACTAATAATATTGTTGAATAATTATAATACAGATTTTTCAAAAGATAATCCGTATTTCAGGAAAATAAAATTGGGGTGGGCAAATAAATATGACCGGTAGTGTATGTTTCACAGATATGTGTTCCTATAGCGTTTATATATATAAACGCTATAGGAATCGTTTATTAATAACACAAGTCTGCCTGATGATCAGTGATATCTGTGAAACATATGTAGTAGACAGGGTGTTATTAATATTAGAATAATTCCTTTTAACATTCTTCTCAGGTTCGGATTATTATTCTGCATAAGTGCAAAATCTAGTATAGAAACTAAACTTACACCTTAAACGTAAACGCACGATTTTAACAGGACAATGAAACAAACTAATGAGTTAATCCTTTTTTTATTTTATTAAATCTTAATATATTTACAATTTCAACCATTCCTGACAAAATCTAATAAATACAATAGACGCTTTACGACTTCCAAGGTCTAACAGCTATTTTTTTTTGTTTATTACAAAATTATATGGACTATGTAATTATGTACATCCTTACCGCTCTAGGATCATAAAACTCAGTGAAAACATACTAACGTCTTCAATTATACACTTTTTTTTAATTATTTTCAGGAATAACATTACTCTGTTATTGTTAATTATTTGGAAAATTTGTACAAAAGTTGACAAAAAAAGAAATATACTATAGTATTGTATTTTACAACAAACAAGCCAGTCTATCTTGTCATGTTATCCTTTTTTGACCTTTTACATTAGAGAACGATCTACTTATTTATTTATACATTGATATAAAAATGATAATGAGAATAAAAAGATTCTAAAATAATACAGTTAATATCTATGTACAATTACTTATTTAGGACTGACAGGTAGAAATTTTGATTTACAAATCGAAACATACATACTTTGATCAAAATAAAATCACAATACTTACTTATTGGTACATGTTTTTTTGTGTGTTTCGGTATTATTAATATTCTATACACAAATATTTACAAAGATTTGTACGAAGCCATCGCACACTGTCCGTGTAATATTTCTTGAATCCTCCAAGAATCATTAAATTTGTAAATTAAATAAAATGAACATCCTTTGGGTCAATTATAAATTTAATTTTGGACGATATCGTATAACACAAAAACTAACTACTGTATTTATCAAAAAATGAAAGGATTCAATATATTTTTCAATTGTTAGAAGTCTATACGAGTATTTATTAATTGTATGTATGATATAAGCGTATTTTCACAGAAACAAATTTCTGTACGATTTAAAATATGTACATCACAATAAATTTACAAAGAGAAGATAATAAATCATAATAGATATGTTTAAATTTTTAGTAAACATATCAGACCAATTTCTATTACATTTTTATATAAAACGTTTTTGAATTCAGTCAAATACATTTTTTTAAAACAATGCAATCTAGACGATAAAATATTAAGTACTAAAAATGCAACCTCCGATAAAGAAAATGCGATAGTCCGTCGAACATATTTGACTGTCTTTCAAAATGACCGAAGTTAAAGATTTATTTCTGAGAACGCGCGTACAAATCTTGGACGTTTCAAACGCAGTTGTCTTTCGAAATTTCTGTATACGGTATTGAACGTAGAAAAAATCCAAAAACCTTTATCTTTCAGAGTCGATTTTGGTTTGCAGAAAGAGAAGTAGAAAGCACACACGAATTCTACAAACATTTACTGTAACACACTTGCGTTAGACCACCACCATAATTGACTGTGAAAGATAAAGATCCAAAAATCTTTATCTTTCAGAGTCAATTTTGGTTTGCAGAAAGAGAAGTAGAAAGCACACATGAATTCTACAAACATTTACTGTAACACACTTGCGTTAGACCACCACCATAGTTGACTGTGAAAGATAAAGGTCCAAAAATCTTTATCTTTCAGAGTCAATTTTCGTTTGCAGAAAGAGAAGTAGAAAGCACACATGAATTCTACAAACATTTACTGTAACACACTTGCGTTAGACCACCACCATAATTGACTGTGAAAAATAAAGATCCAAAAATCTTTATCTTTCAGAGTCAATTTTGGTTTGCAGAAAGAGAAGTAGAAAGCACACATGAATTCTACAAACATTTACTGTAACACACTTGCGTTAGACCACCACCATAGTTGACTGTGAAAGATAAAGATCCAAAAATCTTTATCTTTCAGAGTCAATTTTGGTTTGCAGAAAGAGAAGTAGAAAGCACACATGAATTCTACAAACATTTACTGTAACACACTTGCGTTAGACCACCACCATAGTTGACTGTGAAAGATAAAGATCCAAAAATCTTTATCTTTCAGAGTCAATTTGGATTTGCAGAAAAAGTAGAAAGCAAAATAAATTCTACAAACATTAGCTGTAACACACTTGCGTTAGATAACTCATCCGATACTTTAAGAAAACACCTTGGCTTTTTCTTTATGATGGTACCCGCTCCAACGCCCAATCATGCAACAGTTTCTGATGAACGAAATTGCGTCATGGGGACAGCAGTCACATTTGTCTGCGCACCAGGATCGTAATAAGTGCATATCGAATATTTCGGATGACTCATTCAAAGGCAATCGCTCTGCTCAGTTATATATTTGTTGTTAGATACGTACTTTAGCACTTGCTATATTAGATTCTCAAAAGTTGACCGCTCTAGTTGTAAGAAATAAAACTTCGTACATAGTTTGCAAGACGTACTTTTATTTACGCACTCCACTTATTTTGCTCAACTAAAGCTGCATGGGGTGATGAAAATTATGTTAATTTTTTTATTTCCATTACGTGAGCGAAACAGTTGAAGTGTGTAAATAAAAATACATCTTGCGAAGTTTGTGTATAAAATTTTATTTCTTGAGTATTGAGTGTCACTTGGTACCTTCGTTAATTACTTGAAATTGTGTTAATTTACCACTCATTCTCATTATTGATTTCGCTCCTTTTATCTACAATTTCACGGTGTAGAAATAGAGCGGTTGAAAGTTAGAGTAAAAATCTTTTTTTTCGTATCGATGGAGCGCCCCACGTAACCTTAGTCAACCACCAATTTCTGGATTACTCGCTCATTCCACTACATTCAATCAATCAACTTTCTTTTGCAACCAAAAATGACTCCAAAAGACAAAAGTAAAAAAGCAAATAGAAAGTTTGCAGATTCGTTGCAGGATTTTCAACGATGGTTGCTTTGAAGCATAGTGAAGAGCAATTTGAAAGCTCTGTTAATATATTTCGGTTCTTTTGACTACCTTTATTATCAGAGGTTGCATTTATCTCCTGTAATTATAATAAAACATGTGAAATGACCTAATGTTTCTTATATTGCAAAATTTTTGCCTTTTGATGATTTTTTTTATAAAAGGAATAGTTATGTGTATTTGTGTTAAAAAAATATATAATTTAAACTAAATGTTAGAAAGTAGTAATAATTAAGATTCATTATATAGTACCGTGCTGGTAAATAATAAGGAAATATAGGACTTTATGCAATATGGGTTGTTTGTTAACTAGCGGGTCATAGGCGATATAAAATTCACTAGCTTGACTGTCGGTCCAACCACTGCGCTTACCCTCCTACATCAGCAGCGATCGCTTTGAGCATTAAATAGTAAACTAACGTCCAGTACATTTTGGTGTGCGTTAAGGTATAGTTAACTTTAATGGGAATGAATTATTTTACGACCGAAGAGCGCGTTCAAATACTATAATTATTTTATAAAAGCAATTCTCGAAATTTTCGTAGCTTATTTGCAGAAACTTTTCCTGGTAGGCCTATTCCCAGTATCGATACAATTTAGCGTACTGTAGTAACGTTTGTTAGTCCCATAAAAACACGCAAAAATAAAATTTCACATTTACCAAATCAAAAAATATTGTCGAAATATTGCCCGTCTTCAATGAATTAATTTGACCACTTCAAGAAGACAATGGTTTGTCAGAAATTCGTGTTTGCGTATTCATGGAATTTCAACCGACACCACCACTACGTTAACCCCTCTAGTGGGGATGATTAAACAATTGCCATATGACTAATGCTCGAGACGGTCGTTGCAGGTAGAACGGAGTGTGATTTTGAGTCGAGTAAGCAAATTTTATATCGCCTACGATCCGCGTGTTAACAAACATACGATATATTATGTGTATGTACATTTCTCCTTATACATTCAGTGGAAAGAGTTCTTCGCGCTTATGTGTAAACCAATGCGAGAAGTCTCTATCATGCAATACAAACTAAATGTATTTGTCTTCCTTATAACGTTGCCAAACACATGTATCTACACCGCCCCGATATGTTGCATAAAGTTCTATATTTTCTGAAATATTCGTCAGTACAGTATAGTGACAGTTATCCAAACCAGATAGCTTATGTATTTATTATTTTACTGTATTAAGATATGTATGTAATATTATTTTTATATGTTTAAAACAAAACCTACTCTGTATGTAATGTAAGACTTTTCGTTATCCCACAAAAAATTAAGATATATTTTTAAAAATATGTGATTGGTACCAGGTACCAATAGTGTTTGGTACTTTCAAATTTATAGTCAATTGACTGATTCAATTTTATCTGAAGATATGATGTTAAGAATTTTTGTAGAATTTATTAAATTGACATTCGAAATACTAACACGAATGTAAGAGAGAATGCAGAAAGTATATCGCAGTTCGGGGATTACCAAATTATATTGGTAAGTAAAAAACCGTTAATATCATACATGGCACATATTTTCGAACTGTTATTCGACGTGCCATGAATTTTTTTCAATATTCTTTAAAATATTAACAATTAAGATTATCCAATAACGTTTTAAAGCTTTATTGGTTGACTTTTACAATGGGTGTTTATTGTGGCGGGAGTGGTACGAGAGAAGTCTTCGCAAATTGAAAAAATGTGGGCGTGAAAAATTCTAGCAACGTCGTAATATACATAGAAACATGTAACTGAAGATTTCTAAATTTTTATTAGATGATATTGACTTACTGAAAAGCTTACGAATTGTCGTCAAATGGTAATGGTTTGTGACTTATTTAAAAAGTTCTCTTCAACGTCTCTTTTCAAGTAAAGCTTTTTTCGACATCTCTAAATCTTGAAGAATTAATTACTGAAACTTCACTAAATTAAAGCTCATAAAGTATGCACGAATGGCTATCACAAATACGAAACTGTGATAACAGAACCACATAACGACAAACTAATGCTTCAAGTAAAGCTGAATTTTGAAAAAATAGTCAAAAACTCCCTGAATTTGAATTCCACAAATTATAAGCAAGATTAAGAACGTAAGTGTAAGGTAAGTAGAGCATTTTTAAGTAATAATTTAATTTTCAAATTAAGATTTGATACACGTCGCATGGAATAGAATTCATTTAGAAATTATTCATAGTTTCGATACTAATACTGCTGTAAATAATGGAGTGTCATCTATGCGTCAATTCTGAAACTACAACTTGGCAAATTTAACTGCGTTGCTCAAGATATGTGAATTGAGGAAATGAGTGTTGAAGAAAGAAACACCATGACATACAAGTTAGAGTACAATTTTACTTATGTAAATATATGTTTCAGTGAATGACACATAATACAGTAAACGTATGACATTTGATGAAACATAACAGAGAAATTAATATTACTCATAATCAAGCGCATATTTTTTTCAATTTCATATAAACTGTAATTACTTTTATCTGAGAGTATATTGAAGATATATAACCGAAAGAAACACAGCGTCAAACAATTTTTTTTCGCCACTCTCTTAAACTAATTGCACATGATGCTCTCACCGGCACAGTTAAATTTGCTAGGCTGTATGTACTAT
>JAVIWB010001348.1:0-21918 GCA_031893035.1 Dermolepida albohirtum | reverse complement strand
GCGACGCAATCTATCCAGAATATCCGTGCGTTGATGATTCTGTGTCTGGTAGCGAAATAGCGCCGCGCTGGCATTATGGATGACAATGGCATCAGGCGAGCAGTCGTCACCAGTCTCCGGGTTACAGGCCAGTTCAATCCACCGCAGTTTAGTCGCTTGTGTCGAGTCCAACACGCCCCGCATGACGCCAAAACCAACATTAGTGTCCAGAATAATATCGGAATACGAACAGCCGGGATAAAATACTTGAAGCTCCAGTAAAAAAATCTTTTGCGGTTCATCTGGGTTGCCTTTGTTCCGCGGCAAATCATAAGTGCGGATATGACGGATATAGATACTGTTGTCCGGAGGCTCCTTGTCCGGCTCCTGCTGTGCCACATCACTCCGCACGACTTCAGCCGCAACGGGCGCGGCAGACGCGGCGTTCTGTTCCGCAACAGGCGCGGCGCTCCGCGTTGTCACAGCAGGCGGAGCGTCCCCGGAGACCAACGCTTCAGAAGCGGCAACGCCCTGAACAGCAGCAGGCGCAACGGCGGGTGCAGCCTCTTCAAGCGGCTCTTGCCAGGCGGCTCCAGGTCGAACACAGAAGCTCAGAATAACTACGAAAAAACTAAAAATAACAAGTCGGCGGCGCATAAGTATCTCCCGGTAACGGCATGGCCGATAATATAGCAGCACCACTTGCCGCCAGCAAGCGAAATCCGGGCATTGGTGCGCGATAACTCCGGGAAACATAAGGGTAATGTGACGTTCCGAACTGCGCGCCAGCATCAATCACCTGCCCCTCGAACAACAGCCCGACGCCGCCCTGCCCGTTCTCCAAAGCATCCAAGACCCGGAATTACAGCAACAAGTCGCCAGGCTGTTCAATGATACACATAACATCGCCAAAATCACCCAATCCGCCAACGACGCCAAAATCAGACGGGAGTTCCTGAAGCAGGCGCGACGATACAAACTCACGCCCGCCCAGGCCCTGGACAAGCTGGACCAACTGCAAGCCGCAAACAACAAAAGCTTACACCGTTTAAGCGACCAGGCCAGACAAAGAATACTCGGCGAACTCGCGGGACAACCACAAGAAACAACCCCGGAAAATACCGCCCGCCTCGACCAACTGCGCACCAGCATCGACCCGTGTCCATGACAAGGAACGGCCATGAACTCTATGATTTCAAATTTACCAGACCTTCGGCGGCTTCTGGTTTGTATGGAAGACACGGAGAATTTGCACCTCATTATCCTGTATCCGATACGGGATAAGGTACGGATATTTTTCTATCACAAGCTCTCGTGTGCCGAACACTCTGCCGGGCCTTCCTATGCTGGGTTGGCCGGCCAAGGCTGCAACTCGTTCCTGGATGTGGGTGTATATTTTTACTGCCGCGTCCGGGTCTTCCCGGGCAACATACTCAAGCGCGTCATCAAGATTGCGCCTTGCGGTCTTGAGCCATCTAACGCGCACGACTTCCCCGCTTGGCCCGCTTGGCCCGCTTGGCCCACTTGGCATCCAGCGCCGCCATTTCCTCATCTGTGGCAAAGTCTCCGGCATCAGCCTCAAGCAGTCCCTGCTTGATCTCGGCCACCTGCCAGGCTTCCCGCTCCACAAAATCCTGTAAGGCCTGAATGACAAGAAAACTCTTTGTTCGGCCTGTCGCTTCCGCCAGCGCCACCAGTTGGGTCAGCAGCTCATCAGGTAAACGCATGGACATGGAAGTCATTTATTTCACCGCCTTTTTTAGGGATGGATAGTTTTTTTCGTAGGGGGTTCTGCCAGTTGTGGGAGAACGTAGAGCGCCATGACGTATTTCATGAGCAAGCCTCTCCATTACGTTGTAATACAATATAATGCATAGTATCACAAAAGGCAAGGGTTTCTCGTTGACGCAAATGCCGATCCGCTTTGTTTCTATGCGTGTCGTGAATTTCTGCTGTTAACTATTTTCAGCAAATTTCCATACCAGGCGTAAATAAAAACCGGACATTCGCCCGGTTTTATACTGTCAACAGTCTGAAGCCCGGCGCATGCGACAAGCGCCGGGCTTCTTTTGTCGCGCCTCGCGGACGCCGCAAATTAGTAACCCCGGTTAATATTTTTAAGGCAAAGGGCGCGTTATAATACGCCATATTGTCAGACTAGGAGCCTGTCGGACAAAGCAGGGAGCAATATTCTAACTATATGAAATTATTGACTACTTACTTGTCTATTAAGACATGCTATAATTAATAATTTCAATATATTACTGTTCACTGTTTCCTTTTGTCCGACAGGCTCCTAGAGCGATTAACGAATGAAATGAGTCAATTGCTCCGCAAGGATTTTCACAAAAATCCTTGCCGCGAAACAGGCGTAGGCGAGACGCGGACTCTGTGCTCCGCTCGCCGTCAAGCGACTATTTCAACTATGAAATGCCCTAAGTCGCAAACCATCGAACACACGCAAAGGACCATTCTTCTCTCATGACCCGCAGCATTCCTTATTCCTCCCGCCAGGAGGCCGCTCAAACCTACCGCACGGTGATGGAGATGGCCCAACGGCACAGCGCTGATGAGCCTACTCCCCTTATCGCCACCATGGCGGAGCTGGGCCGCCGCGACCTGTATTTTCTGCTGGTGCATCTGCTGGGCCGCAAAGACCTGGAACACGACTGGATATTTGCCCGCTGCAAGGAGCTTGCGGGGTCTCCGGACGGCCATCTTGACCTCTGGGCGCGCGAGCATTGCAAATCCAGTCTGATTACCTTTGGTCTGACCATTCAGGACATTTTGCGCGACCCGGAGATAACCATTTGTATTTTTTCGCATACCCGGCCCATGGCAAAAGGGTTTCTCAAGCAGATCAAACGCGAGTTCGAGGCCAACAAACTCCTGCTGACCTGCTACCCGGACGTGCTTTACGCCGAGCCGCACAAGCAGGCCCCGCAATGGTCGGAGGACGGCGGGCTGGTGGTCAGACGCAAATCCAACCCCAAGGAGGCCACGCTGGAAGCCTGGGGATTGGTGGACGGACAGCCTGTCGGCAAGCATTTTTCGCTGCTGGTCTATGACGATGTGGTCACCCGCGAAAGCGTCACCTCGCCGGAACAGATCGCCAAAGTGACCGAAGCCTGGGCTTTGTCGCTTAACCTGGGAGCCAGCGGGGGAGCCAGGCGCGGGGCGCGGCGCTATATCGGCACGCGCTACCACATCAATGACACTTACCGCGAAATCCTGGCGCGCGGAGCGGCGAGTCCGCGCATTTACCCGGCCACGGCGGACGGCACGGTCGAGGGCGATCCGGTGTTGCTTTCGCCGGAACTGCTGGCGGAAAAACGCCGCGAGATGGGTCCGTATGTGTTCGGCTGCCAGATGCTGCAAAACCCGACGGCTGACAAAACCCAGGGGTTTAAAGAGGCCTGGCTGGCCTACTGGACTCCCAAAAGTCTGGGCCACCTGAACCGGTACATTCTGGTCGATCCGGCCGGAGCCAAGAAAAAAAACAGCGACTATACGGTAATGCTGGTCGTGGGCCTGGGTCCGGACGGTTTTTATTATCTGATCGACGGTCTGCGCGACCGCATGAACCTGACCGAGCGCGCCGCCGCCTTGTTCCGCCTGCACCGCAAGTATCAGCCGCTGGCGGTCGGCTACGAGAAATACGGCTTCCAGGCTGACATTGAGCACATCCAGTATCAGCAGGAGCAACTCAATTACCGTTTCAGCATCGTGACTCTGGGCGGCAACATCCCGAAAAATGACCGCATCCGGGCCTTGATACCGCCTTTTGAGCAGGGCCGGGTCTACCTGCCGGCGCGCTGCCCGTTCATGGATTCCGAAGGCGTCACCCGCGATCTGGTCAGGGAGTTTGTCAATGACGAATACCTGGCCTTTCCCGTGGCCCCGCACGACGACATGCTGGATTGCCTCGCCCGTATTCTCGACCCGGCGCTGGGAGCTGATTTTCCGG
This sequence comes from Dermolepida albohirtum, assembly GCA_031893035.1. Lineage (NCBI taxonomy): Eukaryota > Metazoa > Arthropoda > Insecta > Coleoptera > Scarabaeidae > Dermolepida > Dermolepida albohirtum. The sequence goes on along the minus strand of JAVIWB010001348.1, from coordinate 17,972 downwards.
CCGGCCGCGAGCTTGCCGGACTGTTCGCGGATGACCGGGAGCACGGACCGCCCATGGCGCACATGGACTGGAGCCCTTTCGCATGAGGCCGACGCAACAGGAAGTCATTCAACTTTACCAACGCATGCGCGATGAAAGCCTCCTCTCCCGCGTGGTGCAGGGCAATGAGTCTCTCGGCGAATTCCAGTCCATCACGGCGGACGAGACCTTTCAAATCCTCCGCGACACTGCCGGAACAATCGCCGGGTTCTGGTGGCTGACCCAGGTATACGGCAGGGTCTGCGCTTTTCACTTCTGCCTGTTCCGGCCTTACCGCAGCCAGGCGGCGGGTTTATTCCGGGTTATTTCAGACAAGATTTTTTCGGCTGGAGCAAGCGCGATAATGGCGTTTACCAACGTGCGGCACCATGACCTGACAAGGTTTTGCCGCGCCACGGGATTTAAACACATTGAAACAATTAACAAGGAGCTGAACGTATGGGTGGTGGAAAAAACGGAATAGGAAACATATTCACGCGCCTCCTGGACCCGGCCGGACTGATCTTCAAAGAGAACGATCCCACGGTCGAAGCGCCGAAAACCGAGGAACCGGCTCCTCTGCCGCAAGCGCCAAGCGAGGCGGACGCTGACGTGCGCATGGCTGCCGAGGACGAACGCCGCAAACGCCGGGCCGCTACCGGCTCAAGCGCCACTCTGCTCACCGGCGACCTGGATATGAGCAACGGCCTGACCACGCAGAAAAAGACCCTGCTCGGCGGCTGATATGGCTACTGACGTGAAAAAACTGGTCCAACTGGTGGACTATCTCATAACCCAGAGACAACCCTGGGACAGCGCCTGGCGGCAGGTCAAAGACAACGTGCGGCCGGTGCGGCCCTGGCCGGACAACGGCGGCTTCATGCAGGACACGCGGGTGAGCGACCTGATCTCCGACAAAATCAACGACAACGCGGCCGGGCGGGCGGTGCGCATTCTGGCCTCCGGACTGCACTCCGGCCTGACGCCGCCCAGCCGCCAATGGTTCTGTCTGCGCATCCGCGACGACGACCTGATGGAATCAGGCCCGGTGCGCGAGTGGCTTTACCGGGTGGAGAACATTATTTACTCCGCCCTGGCCCGCTCAAACTTTTATCCTTCAATCCACGCGGTTTACAGCGACCTGGCTTCGTTCTGCTCCGGGTGCATGTCCATGGAGGGCCGGGCCGGGCAAGGCCTGCGCTTTTCAGATATTCCCATCGGGCATTTCGCCTGGGGCGCGGACCAGGACGGTAGGATCAATACCGTGGCCCGGCAACTGCGCATCCCGGCCGGGGAACTTGTAAAACAGTACGGCGAGGCGGCCGCGCACCGGAACACCCGGGAACTGGCCAAAGGGAACCTTACAAAGGCGTTGAGGTGACGCACCTGGTAATGCCGCGCCACCTGTGCGGAGCCGGTTACGAAAAAGGGCACGAAAAAGGGCACGAAAAAGGGCACGAAAAAGGGCGCGAACACGGCAAGATCGACAGACTCAACAAACCCTACGCCTCGTTCGTTTACGAGACGGCCAACAACCATCTCGTGGAAGAAGGCGGCTATGATTCCTTTCCTTACCTGTGCGCCCGCTGGGACGTGCTGGGCGGGGAGGTCTACGGGCGCGGCGCGGGGTTTGACGCGCTGCCGGACATCAAAATGCTGCAAAGCGTGGCCAAAGACCAGGCCGAAGCCATGCGCATGCAGATCAAGCCGCCCATGGCCGTGCCCGCTTCGCTCAAAGGGCGGCTGTACCTGATTCCGGGGGCCATCAACCATATGAACAACGCTGACAGCGCCTCGGTGCGGCCGCTGTATAACGTGCGTCCGGATATTCCGGCGGCTTCGGCAAAAATCGCGGATCTGCGCCAGGCCGTCAAGGAAGGCTATTTCAACGACCTTTTTCTGATGCTGGCGCAAACCAATAAAAACATGACCGCCACCGAGGTCGCGGAACGCAACTCGGAAAAACTGCTCATGCTCGGCCCGGTCATCGAGCGCCACCAGACCGACATTTTAGACCCCTGCGTCACCAGGGCCTACGAACTGCTCTCAGGCATGGGAGCCATCCCGGACCCGCCGGAAGAACTTGAAGGCAGCAACCTGAACATTGAGTTCGTAAGCATCCTGGCGCAGGCGCAAAAACTCTCGCAGGCCACGGCCATCCGCAAGATCGTGGCTGACGTGGGCGGCATGGCCCAACTCAACCCGGAAGTGCTGGACAAGCTGGACCTTGACCAGGCTGTGGACGAACTCGGCAACATTGAAGGGGTTCCGGCCTGCGTCATCCGCTCCGGCGACGATGTGGCGGCACTGCGCCAACAGCGGGCGGAACAGCGGCAGGCGGAACAGCGGCAGACGCAAATGCAGGTCCTCGACCAGCAGCTCATGGAGGGAATACAGGCCATGAGCCAGACCAGCACCAAACCCGGCAACATGCTCGGCGACATGTTCGGCGACATCATAACAGGCGCGGCTCCTGAAGAGAGCGTTCCGGACGAAGGCAGGGCGCAATGAGCCAAGTTATAACCGATGACGATTTGCGGCAAATGCTGAAGCAGGAGGCCGAGCATAACCAACGGGCGGAACTCTACCTTGACGATCTGCGCGACGTGCTTGCCACAGCGGCGGGCATCAGGGTGTTGCGGCACTGGCTCGACGCCTGCCGCGTCTTCGGATTCCTGAGCGCGGGCGGCGAGCGGACCGTCAGAAACGCGGCTCTGGCGGACTACGGGCATGAGCGGCTGCTGGAGATCACGGCGGCCTCGCCGGAGGCTTTCATGCGCATTCTGCTGGCCGGGCTGCGCGAGGCCGCGGCTGATGAATCGATGAACCGGCCGGATACACCGGCCAAACCATAAGGAGGGAAACAACAATGTCTCACGATAATGCGCCGGATATGACGACGGGCGCGGAAGGAAGGCTCATGGGAGCGCCCGTGGAGGAAACGCCCCGCGAAACAGCGGGCGAAACAATGGGGCAAACGGCAGCGGGCGGCGGCGCGGCCTCTCCTGAGAGCAGCCTGGCGGCGGCAGCCGGAACAACATCCGGAGCGGTTCAGAACGAAACAGGGAATAAGACTGAAGTTTCAGACTGGACCAGCGCCCTGCCGGAAAGTCTGCGCGAGGCGGCCAAAAACGCGGGCAGCCTGGAGGCGGTTCAGGCAGCTTTGAAGCATGGTCTGGCGCACCATCCGCTGATCCGGGTTGAGGACGTGCGCATCAAGGCCCCGGAAGGCGCGGCCCTGGATGACGAAGGAGCCAGGTGGTTCAAGGAGACGGCGGTCAGGGCCGGGTTGTCCAATGCCCAGGTCAAGGCCCTGGTTGAGGATTACAACGCCCAGGCGGCCACCCTGCAAGAAAGTATGCGCCGGAGCGCCGAGGCCGAGCTGCGGGCTGAATACGGGCATGGCTACGAAGCCCGGTTGAGCAAGGCCCAGGAGGCCTGCAGGCGTTTCAACAAACTGACGGACGGCGGACTTGACCTGATTCTCCAGTCCGGACTGGGCAATCACCCCGGTTTCATCCGCTTCATGATGGCGATCTCAGACACGGTGTCCGAGAGCAGCATGCCCGGAAACAGTCAGACGGGCGGTCCCGGTCCCATGAGCACCGAGGACTTTCTCAAATACAATGTTTTCAACAACAATTAACCGTAACCAATCAACAGGAGACAACACATGTCCATGAATCTCAACGCGTCGGCCACTCTCAAGGAGTTGTCGGACTATTACGCCAAAAAACAGCCGCATCAGGTTGACCAGCTCACCGAGGAAACCCCGGTTCTGAGCCGTCTCAAGTTCGAGCAGGCCAGCCATTCGCTCTGGAACATGTATGAAGAGGTTTCGGACATCCGGGGAGCCGGGCTGGTGGAGATGAACGCTCCCCTGCCCAATCTCGGTCTGGCTACCGAACTGCACAAGCTTGATCTCGGCATTTTCGGCGGCGAGTTGGAAGTGGGCGAAGACACCGCCCAAGTCTGGGGCGGCAAGGAAAAGTATTTTTCCAAAAAAATGCCGAAAATCCTCCGCCAGTCCGGCATGGATGCTGAAAAGAAGATTCTTTACGCCAACCTGCGCCAGTTCGCCATTGACAAGAAGTTCGCCAAAGACGCGGGCGGCACGGCCAACGGCTGTTACAGCATCATCGCCCTGCGCCAGGTGCCGGGCGAAACCTGCGGTTTGTATTCGCCCGAAGGTTTCAAGCAAGAGGCCATGTTCGACACCAAGCCCATCAACGGCGGCAACCTCTACAAAAACAAAGACGGCGTGCTGGTCTACGGCGTGCGTCTGAAAGCTTACTTCGGCTTTCAGATCGCCAACGTCCGCAAAGGCAACCAGACCGTTGGCGCAATTGTCAACATCAAGGCCGACAAAGTGCCCACGCCGGCCATGCTCGACGACTTGCTGGCCGATGTGCGGGCCACCCCGGCCTCCACTCTGCTGCTCATGCACCAGCGCGTTCTGAGCATGCTGAACGAGCACAAGGAAAAGAGCCTGCGCGTCGAAAGCGGCGCGAAAAATCTGGACCGCGCCATAACCCATTGGAACGGCATTGAAATTTTGACATCGTACAACTTTGAAGACGGCACTGAAAAGAAAGTCGCCGTATAGGGAGCATACCAGCATGTATAACCATACTCTGCGCGTGCACGGCGAAAGCCTGATTCAAGGCGAAGCCGTGCCTAAAAACACTGTTTTCAACGGCACGAGCATTCTGAGAGCCGGGGCTTCCCAGTCCGGGGTCGAAGTCCTGGTGCAGGCCGCCACTCCGGTGAGCATCAGCGCCGGAAAATCCCTGACCCTGACCCTGCAACAGTCGCGGGACGGCAGCACCTTCATAGCTCTGCCCGGCAGCGCCAAAGTTACTTTCGCCGCCGGAGAGGGCGTCTTTGAGGTTGGCGACACGTTGTTGCGCTTTACCCTGCCTTCCGACTGTCTGCCGTATATCAAGGCCGCCATCGCCACGGATGACGCGGCGGCCAGCGGCAATGTGGATGTGGTTTTGGGATATCTGGCGAGGTAAGGGAGAAGAGACCGGGACGGGACGCCGGGACGGTAGGTCCCGGCGTCCCGATCCTTTGGGGAATGGGCCAGGGCAATCGAATGAAGCCGGTAATTCATTTAAATATCAAGGCAAATTCTTGAGGGCCTGTTTTAAAAAATTTTTTGTTATTTCAAGTTGTTATACCTTTTCATTCGATTGTCCTGGGGAATGGGCCAGGGCAGACGCATCTAATTTTCGTCATTCCCCGGCTTGACCGGGGAATCCAGTGCCTTTTTCCTTGAGGTTTACAGCAAGTCTTCCGCCAGATCACGCCATTGAGGATTAGCCTCTTCAATAAGACGTAGTTTCCAGGCACGATTCCATTTTTTAATAGCCTTCTCTCTGGCAATGGCATTGGTCATGGATTCATGGTGCTCATACCAGACAAGGCGGTGTACGGCATACCGTTTGGTGAATCCTTCCACTACGTCAGCCTGATGTTGTTCAAGTCGCTGCCGCAAATTTGACGTTACTCCGGTATACAACGTGCCATTGCGCTGGCTGGCAAGGATGTGGACACAAGGATTTTTCATTATGTACTTATGCCAAAGAACACAAATACAGTAAAGGCACTGGATTCCCCGGTCAAGCCGGGGAATGACGAAAATTAGATGCGTCTGCCCTGGGGAATGGGCAATTGAGAATTGACAATGGACAATGGATAATAAACAATTAAGAATTTAAAATTGAGAATGGATAATTTTTTTGCACTGTCCACGGCATCGTCTTTTATTGACAAGTGTCCATTATCCATTGAGAAGTGTCAGCTTAAAGCGGGAGAATCATCATGCAAGCTGTTGCCGCGCCACTATCCGCTCCAGCTACAGCCGGCAAGACCAGAAAATTCGGGCCGCAATTGCCGCCAACCCGTCCGTTATTGAAATGGGCCGGCGGCAAGACTCAGTTATTAGGTGAGATAATTCCAAAAATCCCGAAAAAATACGAAAAATTCATCGAACCATTTTTTGGCGGCGGCGCGGTATTTTTTGCGATACGGCCGGAAAACGGCATCATCGCGGACAGTAATCCGGAACTGGTCAATCTCTATCGATCCGTTGCCGCTGATGTTGAGGGCGTTATTGCGCGGCTCCGGCAATATGAAAATACGGAAGAAGCGTTTTATGCCGTCCGCTCGTTGGACCGGACGAAGATATCAGACACTGAAGCGGCGGCGCGAACTATTTTTCTGAACAAAACGTGTTTTAACGGTCTGTACAGAGTGAACAGGTCCGGTCAATTCAATGTGCCTTTCGGGCGCTACAAAAATCCCAGAATCATGGATGAAGAGTCATTGCGGGCGGCTTCCGCGCTGCTCGGCGAAACGACAATTATTTGCGGAGACTATAAAAGCGTTCTGAAAGAAAACGCCCGGTCCGGCGATTTCATTTTTCTTGACCCGCCTTACCTGCCGATTTCCGAATACGCTGATTTCAAACGGTACACCAAAGAACAATTTTACGAGGAAGACCATGTCGAGTTGGCCGCTGAAGTCATGCGCCTGCATGAACTCGGCTGCCATGTGATTCTGACGAACTCGAATCACCCGCTTGTACATGAGCAATACCGGAAATTTATCATCGAAGTGGTGCGGACAAAACGATATATATCATGCAACGACAAGGGACGTGCCGGCGAGGATGTGATAGTTACCGTTCCGCCAAAGCCGCGATTTGACCTTCATTTGCTCCCGGAACCGTTACCCGGGCAAGCGGCGCTGTACCCATCAACGCGCTACATGGGATCGAAAAACAAACTGCTGCCGGAGCTCTGGTCAGTGGCGTCACAGTTTGAATTTGACACCGTGATAGATCTGTTTTCAGGTTCCGGCGTGGTCGGCTATATGTTCAAGTCATACGGCAAGACTGTGGTGAGTAACGACTATATGGCGATGTCAGCGACATTCGCCAAGGCGATGATTGAAAATAACAATATCACCTTGCCAAATAATGAGGCCTTGGCTTTGTTGGAACCCGGAATGCCGGTGGACCACTTTGTGGAAACCAAGTTTAAAGGGCTGTATTTCGGCGATGACGACAATCGCCTGATAGATATATTACGCGCGAATATTAAAGCCATAAAGAATCCTTACAAACGGGCTGTCGCCATGGCCGCCTTGATTCGAGCATGCCTTAAAAAACGGCCTCGGGGCATTTTCACCTATGTCGGGCATCGCTATGATGATGGCCGCAAAGATTTATTGATGACATTCCGGACTCAATTCCTTGAAGCCGTCGCTATGGTTAACTCCGCTGTGTTTGACAACGGCAGGAAGAACAAAGCGCGTAACGGCGACGCCATGACGTTGAAGAATAATGGAGCCGGGCTGGTTTACATCGACCCTCCCTATTATTCGCCTTTGTCGGATAACGAATATGTACGCCGTTATCACTTTGTTGAGGGGTTGGCGCGAGATTGGCGGGGCGTTGAGATTCAGGAACACACCATCACTAAAAAATTCAAGTCCTACCCGACTCCGTTCTCTTCACGAAAAGGCTCCGCGAAAGCTTTCGACATGCTGTTCAGGCGGTTCAGCGACAGTGTGCTCGTAGTTTCATACTCATCCAACAGTCAGCCGACTCTTGATGAAATGGTCGCGCTCATGGCAAAGCACAAACGCCATGTTGAAGTTGTCCCGGTTGACTATAAATATTCGTTCGGCAACCAGGCCAACAAAGTCGGTAATAACAAAAATAATGTTCAGGAATATATTTTTGTGGGTTTTTGATCAGGAGTAAAAAATGAACACATCGGATTTTTTACAAGCGGACGATATTCACAAAGTTATTAAAATTCCGTTTGCCGTGCAAGAAGGCATTACCGCCGTTGCAGGGCAGACGCATCTAAATTTCGTCATTCCCGCGCAGTCCCCGGGTCAAGCCCGAGGATGACAGGGAATCCAGTGCCTTTTTCCTTGAGGTTTACAGCAAGTCTTCCGCCAGATCACGCCATTGAGGATTAGCCTCTTCAATAAGACGTAGTTTCCAGGCACGATTCCATTTTTTAATAGCCTTCTCTCTGGCATATGGCATTGGTCATGGATTCATGGTGCTCATACCAGACAAGGCGGTGTACGGCATACCGTTTGGTGAATCCTTCCACTACGTCAGCCTGATGTTGTTCAAGTCGCTGCCGCAAATTTGACGTTACTCCGGTATACAACGTGCCATTGCGCTGGCTGGCAAGGATGTGGACACAAGGATTTTTCATTATGTACTTATGCCAAAGAACACAAATACAGTAAAGGCACTGGATTCCCCGGTCAAGCCGGGGAATGACGAAAATTAGATGCGTCTGCCCTGACCGCCGTTGCCCGCATCAGACAAACAATTCACTTGATACACCCCCCGCAGACCATTGCACTGTCATAACTAAAATATTCTCTCTCGCGGGCGGCAAGGATTTGCCGCCCTTTTTTTTTACCTGCTTTTGTATGTGTACGCGGCCTGTTGACGGGCTTCGGCATTTCTTAACTTGCGTTAATATTTTTCCCTTCCCAACAGCGCTATAATCAACAATTATACTGAGTAGTTCCCGGCGCGCCGCGCCGCCTCTTCATTCGGGCGTATCACGCCGCCCCTGGCGGCGTGATACGCCGCAGACTGCTGACAAACCTTTTGTACAGATTTTGGCTTCAAAAAAAACGGCCGTATTTTGTTTCAGAGCCCCGAAAAGCATTTTTTCGGGTTGAGCCTTATCCCAAAAACATCCACTTTTTAAAAAAATGGGGGTTTGTCTACATTCTGGGGCGTATCACGCCGCCCCTGGCGGCGTGATACGCCGAACCCTCAAAAAAAGGATCTTTATGAACTGGCTGGACATCTGCAACGCCGCTTTGGTGCGGGTTGGCGCGAACAAAATCAGCGCCCTTGGCGAAGCCTCGCAAGAAGCCGGGTGCTGCCAGGCTTTGCTTGACCCCACGGTCAACACTGTTCTGAGCACCCACCCCTGGAACTGCGCCACCACCCGCGCGTCATTGGCGAAAATCGGCGACTCCGGACAAAACGGCTGCCCGGCATGGCCCATGCCCTACGCCTTTGCCATGCCCGTGGACTGCCTGCGCGCCCTGTATCTTGAAACCGGCCGGAATGTGAGCGGCCCGGCGAACATCGGGGCGAACACAGGGGCAAACATCGGGACGAACATGGTAGGTTTTCCGGGCGGAACGCGGGACAATATGGGAGGCAGCCCCGGCGGCAGACGGCCCGCACCGTTTCTGGTGGAAAGTTACGGCGGGCAAAGAATCCTTATCTGCGCGCTCGAAACTCCAACCCTGGTTTACGTGGGCCAGGTCAAAACCCCTGACATCCTGATTCCGCAACTGCGGCAGGCCATCACCTACCTGCTGGCCGCCGAACTGGCCACGGCCGTGGCCGAGGGTATAAACCGCCGCAAACTGTTTCTTCAGGAATACATGACCGCTCTGGAAGCGGCCATGCTGGCTGACGCGGTTGAAGGCTACGAAGTGATCCCGCCGGATGATTCGTGGCTCAGGGCGCGTTTCGGAGATTAAGCGATGATAACCCGCTCATTTCAACCCTCCTTCACTTCGGGCGAGCTTTCGCCCGCGCTGTCCGCCCGGATCGACCTGAACAAATACGACTCCGGGGCGCAGTTGCTGCGCAACGTGCTGGTACACCCTTCGGGCGGCATTTCCAAGGCTCCGGGCACCATGTTCATCGCCCAGGCGGGCGGCGCGGATGGAACGGGCGGCGGCAGAGTGCGCCTGATACCGTTTATCTTCAACGCCACCCAGCATTACCTGCTGGAGTTTTCCGCCGGTCTTATCCGCGTGGTCACGGCCGACGGCGTGGTGGTCAACGCCGGCGGCGCTCCGGTGAGCATGGCGACTTCGTACAGCGCGTCCGATATCCTGGCCTTGTCATATGTGCAGAGCGCCGACGTGCTTTACCTGGCCCACCCCAGCCACCCGCCGCGCAAACTGATGCGCTACGGGCATACTGACTGGCGTCTGGACACACTGACCTTCAGCCCGGCCATTGCCGCGCCCACTGGTCTGTCCGGCTCATTTTCGGTCGCAGAGGCCCCGGCCAGCGGCGGCTCCAAGATCTGGCGTTATAAAGTGACGGCCATTGACAGGGATACGGGAGAAGAAAGCCTGCCCGCCGGGCCGGTGGCGATCAGCGGCACCGAGTCAATGCGGTCCGGCGTCACCAAGAGCGACGGCACGGCTTACCCGGACTGGTTTTCCAAAATAGCATGGTCAGCGTCGGCAAACGCCAATGAATACCGCGTGTACAAGGAAAAAGGCGGCGGCATGTACGGCTATATCGGCTCGGCGCGTGAAGGCTGGTTTGAGGATAAAAATATCGCGCCCAACATGGAGGAAACCCCGCCCGACGCCAATAATCCCTTTGAGAACGGAAACTACCCCTCGTGCGTGGCTCTGCACCAGCAACGCCTGGTTTTCGCCGGTTCCAACCGCAGCCCGAACACCATCTGGATGAGCCGGAGCGGCAACTTTGAGAATTTCAGCCGTTCCATCCGGGTCAAGGACGATGATTATATTGAAGCCACCCTGGCGGCGCGGCGCGTTGACCCCATTGTCTGGCTGGTGGCCCTGCGCGAACTCATTGCCGGAAGCGCGGGCGGCGAGTGGGAGATCGGCGGCGGGCAAAACGGCGCTGTCACTCCAGGCAGCATTAACGCCAAACTGCAAAGCGCCAGGGGCAGCGCGTCCGGTTTGCAGCCTGTCGTCATCGGCAACACCATTCTACACGTCTCGCGGGCCGGGGATTGCGTGCGCGACCTGGTCTATGACTTCGGGGCGGATTCTTACGCGGGCACCGACCGTTCGCTCCTGGCCACGCATCTGTTCACGGGCCGCCGCATCGTGTCCTGGGACTACCAGCAGTCGCCCGACTCAATTGTCTGGTGCGTGACCAGCGACGGTGTGCTGCTCGGCCTGACCTGGATGCGCGAGCATGAGATCTTCGCCTGGCACCGCCATGACACCGACGGCTTTTATGAGGATGTCTGCGTGTTGCCGGGCGATGGTTACGACGACGTGTTTTTCGTGGTGCGCCGCCGGATCAACGGCGAAACAGTCCGTTATATCGAACAATTCGCCGAACCCATGCCAGTGCCGCGCGACTATGAAAGCCTGGACGACAGCGGCAAGGCCGTGGTGCTGGCCGAGGCTTTTCACGTGCATTGCGGCTTAAGCTACCGGGGAGCGCCAATAAGCAGGATCAGCGGCCTGGAACACCTTGAGGGCAAAGAACTGGCCATTCTTGCGGACGGAGCGGTCATCCCGCCGCGCAAGGTGGTCAATGGCGCGGTGAGCCTGGAACATCCGGCGGCCGTTATCCACGCCGGGCTGCCTTATTGCGCCGAGGCCCGCACCATGAACTACGAGCCGCAGCAGCCGGACGGAACCTCGGTCGGCCTGCGCAAGCGCATCGCCCGCGTTCTGATTAAATTCGCCAATTCCTCGGCGGTGCATATCGGCATCAACAACCAGGCCGTGGAGGTCAAATGGCGCATGGATGAACCATACGGCAGCCCGCCGCGCCTGCACAGCGAGACCGTGCCGGTATCTGTTCCCGGCGCCTGGTCGCGTGATTCAAGCGTCTGGATAAAGAGCGGCACGCCGACGCCGTTCACCGTGCTGGGCGTGGTGCCGGAGGTGGCGAGCCGTGAATGACCTGCAACTGGTCAGACCGACCCGGCAACACCTGGATTACCTTGCCCCGCGCCTGCGTTGTTCCGACCTTGAGGAACTGCGGGCTCTGGGCGTGTCTTTGCCGGAGCGGCAAGCCCTGGAATATTGCGCGGACCTCTCGGCGTTGTGCTGGGTCATGCTCTGGCAGGACGAGCCGGTGGCGATAACCGGAGTGATACCGAATGATTACGGATATGGAGCGCTTTGTTCAAACGGCTCCGGACCAAACGGCTCTGACGCGCCTTATACGAACGGTTCCGGCGAGCCTTGCCCGGACGGCGCTGGCGCTCCTTATGCGCACGGCACCGGCGCGTCTTTTACAAATGGCGCCGGCGCGTCTTTTATAAACGGCGCCGGCGCGCCTTGGCTGGTCGGCACGGATAAAATAGCCGATTGCCCGGCCCGGTTCCTGCGGGCTTCGCGCCGGGCCGTGGCGGAATATCTCAAGCTTTTTCCCCGATTGAGCAATGTGGTGGACGCCAGACAGACTAAAAGCCTGCGTTACCTCAAAGCCCTGGGGTTTATTTTGGAGGCCCCGCAAAAACTGGGGCGCGAAACCTTTCATAACTTCTATCTGGAGGCAAAATAAAATGTGTTGGTTTGTTCCTTTGATTATCGCCGGAGTCTCGGTCATGGCTCAGATGCAGGCCAATGACGAAAACACCAAAGCTGAAGTCAACGCCGCGAACTTCAACGCGGCCACAGCCGCCAGACAGGCGAAAATCTCCGACATGCGGGCGCGAAACGCCTTTGACCGGGGCGAAGCCGAGCGCGACCAATACATGCGCCAGGCCGCCCAGGAACAAGGCGGCATTACCGCGACATTCGGAGCCGGCGGCATGGACGTCAACAGCGGAAGCAAGGCGGATATACTGGCTGATTCCGCCGCTCAGGCCTACCTTGGCGGAAAAAACATCCGCTACAACGCGGGCATGGAGGCCTGGAACTACAAGGAAGACGCCAGAAACGCGCGGGTGCAATCGCAACTGAGCAATATGCAGGCGGCGGACGCCAGCAAAGCCGGGCAGCGCAACAAGACCTCAACCCTGCTCAACACAGCCGGAAGCATGACCGGAGCCTTCGCCACCAAATCCACGTCAAAAAAATTATCTTGACGACAATACCCAGGCCCAACCCTGCAACTAACAATCAACAACAGCAATCTTCTCAACCTTCACAACACCAAGGAGCCCCCCCCGATGCCCATCCACATTCCGAAAAATGAACACCGCTACCGCTCCAGTCTCAAAACCAAATCCAACATCCCGGACCCCAAACCCGACCCCCTCGGCCTGAACAACCCCAAAGTCCTCGGCAAAACAGCCGAAAAACACGGCATCTCCATCGACGAAGTCCAAAAGGTCCTCATGCAAGACCGAATGCGCTCCGCCACCGCCGCAATGCTCGAACAGGAAAGTCTCTTCGATTACAACCTGAAAAACTTCGACGCCGAATACCGCAACAATAAACAAGAGCAAAGCGCCGCCAACGCCAGCGATGACTATGACGACTTCATCGCCGCACAACTCGAAATCCGTAAAAAAACACTCGCCGCCAAACACGATAACCCCGACATATTGGCCGAGTTCGACCAACGCACGAAACAAACCTGGAAAAACTGGATTCATCGTGCCATAAGTTATAAATTCGAGCAGGAAGACCAATGGCGACAAAATATTCTCGACTTAAGACGCGGAAGCTTCCTGGAACTGGCAAGAGACCATACCGTGCCCTATCAGCAAAAACTCCAGGCCTTCGCCCGATATCAACAGGAAGCTAAAACCATCTTCCCCGGCGAAATCTCCGTCCGGCTCAAAGAAGACGAACAACATTTCAAAGCCGCCATGACCTTTTCAACACTCAACGAACTTGAGCAGTTGAGACAAACAAATCCGCAAGAAGCACAACGCCTCACCAGCCAGATCCTGAACGCCAAGCACAACGCCAACACCACGCCCGCGCACTCCTCCGGCACAGCCCCGGCGTCAGACAACGAACTGGCCGCACACCTGACTCCGGAACAACTCCGACTCGAACACGAAAAATCCCTGTTCGCCCTGGAAAACTTAACCCGTAAAAATCACGGCAAACTCATCAGCGATACTTGCGCCTGCCTCCGCTACCGCCTCAAACATGTGCCGTTTGAACAGCAGGAGCACATCGCTGACTCAAGCCTTAAAAACATCCGCGACCCGGAACTGCGCCAACAAGTCAGCCTGCGCTTCAATGCCGAACACCTGGCCGCCAAAACCGCCCGCTCAGCCAATGACGCCAACATCAGACAAGAATTCCTCAAACGCATCCAAACCGATAAACTCACTGTCACACAAGCTCTGGACGCACTGGAACAATTGCAAAGCCCAGATGGCAACAGTCTCTCCGATCACGCCAAACAAAGAATAACCAACGAAATCCTCAACGGCAAACCAACTTCAACCCCGGAAAATACCGCCCGCCTCGACCAACTGCGCAGCCGCATCGACCGGAACCAAATCACCTCCGAAGACACCCTCGAAGCCCTGGCCTTCGACGCCAACCTCACCGACGACCAAACCGAAAAAGCCAGGCAATATTACGCCAACAGCCTGACCACAGACAACAAGGACCATAAACCCGGACAGGAACAACCCACCAAAAACCAAACCTCATACCTGAAAATATCCACAGTCCAACAAGCCCTCAAAAGCCTCGGACACACCCAAACCCTCGAACAAATGCCCGGCTTCTTCGACCTGGTCGCCGATAACCTGGAACCCGGCGAACCGCCACTCGCAATAAACGTGCGCAACACCATCGCCGAACTGATCGACAACGGTTACGCCGCGCTCATGAGCGCTGAATATAACCAACCCGGCCAGGAACAAAATAATCCGGCGCAAAACGGCACAGCACAAGTCAGCACGGCACAAAGCGTTATGGCACAAAATAATCCGGAACAAAGCAGCCCGGAACAAAATGACCAGCCGCAGAGTGCCGCAAATCCAGTAAATCCTGAACAGATTGACACACCCGACATAAACGACCCGGCACAGCCTGACGAATCCGGCATCAGCAAATATTTCCCGCCTGACGACCTGGATTACTACGATCACGGCGACCAACCCAACGGCAACACGCTCGGCAAGGCCCTGACGCACGGCCTGCAAGGTTCGGTCAGCGGTTTGTGGGCCAATGAAAAAACAGCGGACGCCATGACGCCCGAAGAACTGCAAAATATGACCACAGGCCAACACATCGCCATGCAACTCGGCGCCTTGGCGGGCGATCTGCCGACCATCGCGACCGGCGGCCTCATGGGCAGCGCCCTGAGCGGCCCGGTCGGCGCTTTCGCCGGAGCAGCCGGACTCACCGAGGGCATGCGCGCCTCGCTGAGCGACAAAATAGAAAACAACAAAACCAATGACTTCCTTTACCTGGGCGGCGCGGACAAAAGCCTGAAGGCAACAGCCAAAGGCCTGGCCGTCGGCGCGGCAACCGGAGCGGCCGGAGCAGGCGCGGCAACCCTGGCCGCAAAAGCCGGAGCCGGAACGCTGATGAAAGGAGCGGCCACCACAGCAGCCGAAGCCGTCACCATGCCCACCGCAGCCGCCGCTGTTGAGGGCGGAACACCCACCGCTGAAGACTTCGCCTACAGCGCGGGCCTGATTCTCGCAATGCGCGGCGTGGGCGCGGCGGGCAGAATATCGAAAAAGGCCATGGCCGGACGGCTTAAGGAAATCTGGAATCAAATCGGGATAATCCCTGAGACAGTACTCAAAGATATCCAGGAAAGCCCAAAGGCTGCGAAATCACTTTTAATAGACCCGGAACCCACCGAATATATCTTTGCCAAAACCGTGGAAAGCGCAGCCAATCACATGAAGGCAGAAGACGCATACACCTATCTGCGCGATACAAAGGTGGAAGTGATGAATGTAGAGCCGCGTTATGAGGGTATGGGGATTAAGGAGATACGCACGAAAGATGAGACAAAGCAGCTTCAGAAGTCCCTATCTGGATATTATACCAATAATCAGACAAAAAAAATAACGTTCCTATCAAAAAGTGGAGTCCGTCATGGAAGTAATAGCGCAACGGAGCGTGGGTTAGGTAAAGAGCAGAAACTAAGCGCCGAGCATATGGAAGCAATAGCTAATTTTCCAGCTCTTATCGAAAATGGCGTTCTTGGGGAAATTCACCCACACACACACACGATGGAGGCATCAGCACGACTCTCAGGTATTACTCGCTCATGCGGCTTAGAGATAAAAAATATGTTGTTAAAATAACAGCGATTGAAGAACCAGGCAAAAAAATGGGCAAAGCGCATATTGAATCCGTAGAAAGGATACATGATATGTATCTAACCAAAAAGATGCCCGGTAGTGTACTCGCCGCCTCCCAGCCTCCGGTAAACCAGAGCGGAATAGCACGGCGCACACCGGGCACCAAGGGTAGATTAACTAATACGCTTGAAATGGTCAATCATTTGTCGCTCTTTGAAGTGCTGGAAGGCTTGAAGGAAAGCGTAGAGCCAAAAGAACAATTGCTCATAGAGAAAAAACTTCGCTGACGAGCCAATAGCGTTACGAAGCAGCAGCAATTGAATCTTTGAACAGGCATTATGAGTCCTATCTGACAAAAAAGCCCCCTGAGTCCCTGGCTAGTCGGAAGTAAACCCACCGTCAGAATACGCCCTTTGGAACTTTGGTTTCGTTTCAGAGGGCAAATTTTTATCATCCGCAATGGAACAGATATAACAAGTATCTTACTCTATCCTAAAAACTTAACTCTTTTAGAATTAGGTGAGTACGTTAAGTAGAAAAACTTTTAAAGATCATAGCATCAATAAAAAAAGCGGCTTTGGGGCCGCCCTCGCACTAACAACTAGGTTCAGTAAATACCAACTAAAAGGGCAGCATCTCTTACCCCGCCGGTAGAGCAGGGCAAGGATACCGATCAGGGGATTTCACGTATCTCACACCTGATGGGCTGCCCTTTTGAAAAAAGTACACATTCACACCCGACTGTCAAGAAGAAAGGCGAACTCACCGCTGAAACCGCCGCTCATAACACCGACACCTACGACACCACCGGCATAACCATCTCCACCGACACCGACGGCTCAAACGACAAACAACAACTCGCCAACGCCTTAGATCTGCCCGAAGGCTCAATATTCCTGGCCGCAAATAAAAACCCCAGCGCCAGCGCCAGTGACGCTTCAACCGGCAAAGCTAAAAACAGACTCCGGCACAAACCAAAAACACCGGCAACACGACCGCCAGCGCTAAACAACCGGCAGCCCCAAAACAAAGCGGCAATACCAAAAACCAACAACCAGAACCCGCCAAAACCAAACCCGTACCGACAAAACCGACAAACGCGGACGCCCTTCTGAAACCACTAACCCAAATCAATCATAACCCCACAGACGAAAATCAACGCCAAAAAGCACAACAACAGGCCGAAAAACAACACGCCGCACTCATAACCCTGAGCCAGGCGACAGACGCACCCCCGGCCACCAAACAAGCCGCTGCCGTGGCCGCAACCCTTGAACCGGTCCTTAAAAAAATACGCGCCACACAAGCGCATGAATACGATATCGAAACCCTCTACACCGAACTCAAAAAATGCCTCACAGACTCAAAACTGTCCGAAACCGACAAACAATTCGCCCTGAACCACCTGACCCAACCCAACGGGCTGCTCCTAAACCTCCGCTACGCGGGAAAAAAAGCCAGAATAGCCCGCTACAATCAAAACAAACAAGACCTCCTGAGCCAACTGGAAAATGACACCCCTGACACCGAGAACATCAAGACCAACGTCGATACCTTCATGGAAAATTGCTACAAAAAAGCACATGGCGACCCGGATACGAAAAACAACTGAGAGGTGTACCCCAAAAACTGGACAGTTGCGATAGCTGCAAACCAGACAAGGAGGGCACTTATGTCCAAAAAAACTCAACGATGCGCTCATTGAATGGACTGTCGGGCTCAACCAGAGTGTGGAAGGAACAGTTGTCGCCATTGACGGCAAAACCTTACGAGGTTATTTTGATGCCGCCGCCGGGAAAAATGCCTTGCATGTGGTCAGTGCCCGGATTGAAGACAACAATCTGGCACTTGGTCAGGCGGCTTTTGAAGATAAAGGACATAAGATAACAAACATATCAGAATTATTGCGATTACTTGAACTTAAAGGAGCGATAACCACCATTGACGCCACAAGTTGCCAGAAAGAAA
>JAVIWB010001347.1:0-215689 GCA_031893035.1 Dermolepida albohirtum | reverse complement strand
CAAAATTAAGTGTCGAATTTGGGGAATTTCAGGCGCCGAGATTCAAGAGCCGTCAGTCCAGTCTTTAAAAGGTAGGTCCAGACTGCTAACACATGGACCTATTAGTTATTATTAGCTAATTATTTTTTAAATTAGAGCTCGCGAATTTAGAGTTAGGATTATTTATTGAACAATACATCAGAGAATATGATTGTTGTTTCTTTTTTGCGATTTAAATTGAAATGGCATTATTCAGTATTTAACTTGCATGCATCTATGGACAGCAGACGTTTTTTTCTGTGCTTGAATTAAACTTTCGCATACGCGGTCCTTTAGGGATAATAGGCGGTCGTTATTGTTCTGGTTCTCAATTGGGAACCAGTGCGTGTTTATTTTTCGATCTCATTACGTTTTGGTTTATTTAGCGGCTCATTTTACGAACGTAGGTATTTTTTAAATAATAAAGTTTGCTAATTTAAATAATAACCTTGCACGAAATAAACTCCTTTTTAACGCAAACATGGGGGCGTGGCCGTGCAGCGACTCATGATTAGTATAAATACGAAGTTTCATTGTTATTAGACAGTTAGTCTTTGAGCTATCGTCAACCAAGTAACATAATCAGGAGTGAAAAGTGAAATATGGAAAAAATCGAATATCGTGCCGTTATAAAAGTTCCTTACCAGGCAAGGAAAATCAGTCGCGACCATAATGAATGAGATGTCATTGGTTTACGGCGACTCTTGTCCAGGAAAAACCATGGTGTACAAGTGGCATAGTTTATTTAAACAAGGGAGGGAATCCCTTGAAGACGACCCGAGGCCGGGCAGGAGCATTGAGGTGACCACGCCAGCACTTATCCAAAAAGTTGAACAAATTGTACTCGAAGATGCTCGACTAAAGAAGAAACAACTCGCAGAAATGGTTGGAGTATCCGATACAACAATTTTTAAAATCCTACACGATCATCTCGGCATGTCTAAGGTCAGCGCAAGATGGGTGCCGAGAATGCTCAGGCCGCCGCAAAAACAACAGCGCGTAGAGTGTTCGCGTGCATTTTTGGACCTCTGTAATGAAGACAAGGATGGTGTATTGAGTGGAATTGTTACTGGAGACGAAACTTGGGTTCATCATTATGAACCTGAGTCCAAACAAGACTCCATGCAGTGGCATAAAAAGGGCACAGCACCTCCCAAGAAATTTAAAGTGTCACAATCAGCTGGGAAACTCATGGCAACGGTATTTTGGGACTCGGAAGGAATATTGTTGATTGATTATAAAGATAAAGGTGTTTCTATAACCGGAGAATATTACGCTTCAATATTAGAGCGACTAAAAGAAGCCATTAAAGAGAAAAGACGGGGAAAATTGACAAAAGGTGTTCGTGCTTTTGCACGACAACGCGCCCGTCCACAAGAGCCGCGTTGCGTTAGCTGCCCTGCATAAGGTGGGCTTCGAAATTGTGAATCACCCACCCTACAGCCCAGACCTGGCCCCGAGTGATTATTACCTGTTTCCGAAAATGAAAAAAGAGCTGCGGGGTAAAAAATTTACTGCCGATGATGAAGTCAAGGAGGCAGTTTCGGCGTATTTTGCAGATAAAGAGAAATCATTTTTTTATGAGGGTATAAATAAATTAATTGAAAGATGTGAAAAATGTATCCGTCTTGCAGGTAAATAAATTAATTGAATATATTGAAAAAGAAAAATAATTTGGTTTTTTTATTTCCACCCCTTGTCCCCCATTCCGCGAATATAAAAACGCTCCCTCGTACATTTCCATGGTCCCCTTTCTGTCCCCTTGCAATGTTCAGACTTTCTTTACTCCATCAGCGAATATAAAAACGCTCCCTGTATGCATGTATGTACATCGTATTTGGGATTAACTTAAATTTTTTAGAAATGATTAAAAGCCATGTATATTATATTTATTACATGTACATACGTATTAGTATAGAATTACATATTATATTTAAATTTTCCAATATTTAATGTACTTGTAATACTGTTATATTAAAGAAACAAATCAGTAAATTTTTTCCGGACCTCCCGTCAACAAAAAATTGGATTTAGATCGATTTATAATATTAATAAATTTAGTCTTATTTATTATCCGGAATTAAATAAACAAAGTAATTGTGAGTGGACTCAACTTCTGTGTGCCGCGTCTTACTGCTCGGAATGTTCAGACTTTCTTTACTCCATCAGCACGCACTAATATACTCGTTAAATCGCCTATTTCATTTATGTGTACTTCATATAATAAATTGGGTAATAATTGCATTGATCTACAGAAACGTGCATACGGAATTTCAAAAATATAACATGATATATTAAAACAGTTGCTCTGTTACAGGATTTGCAAAATATATTTAGTGTGCCGCAAGATGTATGTATGCATGTATGTATATTGAGTCCTGTAATGGTTAACCGTAGGGATTAACTATTAATTTTTTAGATGTAAGCTTCTTGTTACGTATATTGATGATTTTGATATTTGTAGTCTTTATTACACATTATCCTGTTATTAGTATATGTATGTATACTGTTGAGCAATAAATACTTTCTTATTATTATTATTACTATTTAAACTTGTAATATTGTTATATTAAAGAAAAAAGAACGTAAACTTTTTTAGTCAACAAAAAAAAATCGATTTATAATATTAAATTAAATTTATTTATTAAATAATTATCACAAGAATTAAATAAACAAAGTAATACGCTATTATAGAAAATTTATTTAAAAAAGCGATCCAAACGCAATATTTTACATAGTTATATAAATAAATAATACTATCACTATTTTAAGCATTCAATTCTCCAATATAGGAAGAGCAATATGGACATCTCCCATTTTGAAAAGGTCTTCCACAACCGCAATTGATACCTGCACTATTCGGGATCCTCCTCTGGAAAGCATTTAAAGCGTCCACATCCATTGGAAAACGATTGCCTTGACCGGAAGTACACGAAGAACAATCATTTGGATGCTCGGATATTAAAACATTATAATTACTGTCAGCGAGTTTTGGATACAAAACACTTAGAGGATATTAAACGGACATATTAGTCCTTTTTGTGTTGAAAAGATAGGGTATTTGGATCTATCAATTATTGATCTTGCATACGGAGGATATATCATTTGCCTAGGTCGTGTTGGCATTAAACTTACACCTCTACTACCGGTGGGTTTTATATCATTAAGTTGCGGTTTGCGAGGTAGTATTGATTCCTGTAAAAATGTTTCTGTACCAGGTGAGTGTGCTGATTCGAAGTCAGAAACGGGTTTGAATGGTTTTGCTATTAAATGAATTGTATTGGAGTCGTTTGGAGGTGATTCAATTAAAGACGATCTTATCTCTTCAAAATCCTCTGAATTATATGGTTTCGAATAAAGATTCTCTTGCATTGTAACATCGTCAGCGACATTATATAATAAGTGTTGATTAGATATCGGTTTAACAGGTGTCAAATCAATAGGATATGATGAAATCGGCTTCATAGCTGTGGACTTTAGATTATACTCTGTTAATGGTAATGAAATCGGTCTTCGATTGACGGGTTTTTGATTATATGGTGTTAATTGACTTACTGGTATTGTACCAAACGTAATTGGCTCTATTGATGTTTGGTAGGATTGTGACATTAATGGTTTTGACAACATTGGTTCCTGATGGACTGGTTGCACAGGTCTTAGAGGTAGTGCATCAATTGGATTTGCTGAATCACTCACTTGTATATCAGATGGATTTAAATTCAATGCAATCGGTTGTAGAGGATTTAAATCAATCGATTTTGAATCCATTGGTTTCAAATTTAACAAAGATTCTGACGTTATCGAATGAATTATGGATTTTATAGGTAAAGCAACAGAAATCGGCCGAAATGAATTAAAGTCGAATGGTCGAGGTTCGTGGCATGTTAAGTCTTCTGGTGTATCTGGTAGAATTACTGAATTTGACTGCACTGGCTTCAATTCGATAGGCAGCGGTTTATTTGCTTCTATGTCTGTTGACGGTTTTGGAAAAGCAACACCAATCGGTTGAATTGAATTAAAATCGACCGGTTGAAATTCACCTGGTGTTAAATGTGTTGATGTTTCTGATAGAGTAACTGAAATTGGCTGAACTGGATTAAGATCAACTGGTTGAGGTTGATTTGGTGTTAAGTTTACTGAAATTGGCTGTACTGGCTTCAATTCGATAGGCTGAGGTTTATTTGCTTCTATGTTTGCTGACGGTTCTGGTAAAGCAACACAAATTGGTTGTATTGAATTAAAATCGATGGGCTGGAATTTACCTGGTGTTAAATGTCTTGATGTTTCTGGTAAAGTAATTAAAATAGGCTGAACTGAATTAAGATCAACTGATTGAGGTTTATTTGGTATCACCTTTGTTGGTATTTTCGGTAAATCAACCGAAATTGGCTGAATTGTGTTCAAATCGATTGGTAAGGGTTCATTTGTCATTAAATTCTCAGATGTTTCCGGTAAAGTCACTGAAACTGGCTCAACTGGATTTAAATCGATGTTGCAAGGTTGTTTAAATATCGTATTTGTTGGTGATTTTGGTAAACACACGGAAATTGGTTGAATCGGATTTAAATCGACTGGCACTGGTTTGTTTACTTCAATTTCTTCTGGTGTTTCTTGTAAAATAACTGATACTGGTTCAACTGGATTTAAATCGATGTTGCACGGTTGTTCAGATATCGTATTTTTTGGTGATTTTGGTAAACACACGGAAATTGGCTGAATCGGTTTTAAATCGATTGGCACAGATTCGTTTATTACAATTTCTTCTGGTGTTTCTGGTAAAATAACTGACACTGGTTCAACTGGATTTAAATCGATGTTGCAAGGTTGTTTAAATATCGTATTTGTTGGCGATTTTGGTAAACACACGGAAATTGGCTGAATCGGGTTTAAATCGACTGGCACTGGTTTGTTTACTACAATTTCTTCTGGTGTTTCTTGTAAAATAACTGACACTGGTTCAACTGGATTTAAATCGATGTTGCACGGTTGTTTAGATATCGTATTTTTTGGTGATTTTGGTAAACACACGGAAATTGGCCGAATCGGGTTTAAATCGACTGGCACTGGTTTGTTTACTACAGTTTCTTCTGGTGTTTCTTGTAAAATAACTGATACTGGTTCAACTGGATTTAAGTCGATGTTGCACGGTTGTTTAGATATCGTATTTTTTGGTGATTTTGGTAAACACACGGAAATTGGCTGAATCGGTTTTAAATCGATTGGCACAGATTCGTTTATTACAATTTCTTCTGGTGTTTCTGGTAAAATAACTGACACTGGTTCAACTGGATTTAAATCGATGTTGCAAGGTTGTTTAAATATCGTATTTGTTGGCGATTTTTGTAAACACACAGAAATTGGCTGAATCGGGTTTAAATCGACTGGCACTGGTTTGTTTACTACAATTTCTTCTGGTGTTTCTTGTAAAATAACTGACACTGGTTCAACTGGATTTAAATCGATGTTGCACGGTTGTTTAGATATCGTATTTTTTGGTGATTTTTGTAAACACACGGAAATTGGCTGAATCGGGTTTAAATCGACTGACATAGGTTCGTTTACTACATTTTCTCCTGGTGTTTGTGGTAAACAAACTGAAATTGGTTTGATTGGATTAAAATCTGTTGGCGGAGACGATTCATTATTTGATTTCGAGTCGCATGGTTCTATATCTACCGACACCGACTGTAGAGGTTTTAGATCAATTGATTTTAGCTCCACTGGTCTCAAATCTAATGGTGTATACTCTCTTTCCATTGAAATAATAATTGGATTCACTGGGCTTAAACGTGAAGGTTTTACATGATGAGGTACTGTAATCATTGCAACTGGCTTATGCTCTACTGATATCGGTTGCGATGGTTTTAAATCTATTGATTTTGAATCGCTCGGATTTAAATCTGTACACTCCGTCACCATTGAAACTGCTACTGGCTTCACTGGATCTAAATCTAAAGGTTTTACTGCCTGTGGTATTGAGCTAGTTACAACCTTCTTGTGTTCTACCGAAACTGGTTTCAATGGCTTTAAATTAACTGATTTTGAGTAGGCCGCATTTAAATCTGACGGTGTACACTCCGTTTCTACTGGAACAACTACAGGCTTTACTGGATATAAATCTAAAGGTTCTTCTGACTGTGGTACTGAAGTCGCTACAACCGTCTCGTGTTCTATCGAAACTGGTTTCAATGGTTTTAAATCAACAGATTTTGAGTCGATCGCATTTAAGTCTAACAGTGTACACTCCGTTTCTACTGGAACAACTACAGGCTTTACTGGATATAAATCTAAAGGTTCTTCTGACTGTGGTACTGAAGTCACTACAACCGTCTCGTGTTCTACCGAAACTGGTTTCAATGGTTTTAAATCAATCAATTTTGGATCTATTGGATTTAAATCTAATGGGGCACACTCTGTAGCCATTGGAACAATTATTTCTTTCACAGGTCTTAGATCTAAAGACTTTACTGTATCTGGTCCTGAAGATGTTATAATCGGTTTTGTTTCAACAGACACTGTGCGCAAAGGTTTTAGATCAATTGGCTTCGGACCAATTGTATTCCAATCAGATAGAGTACATTCGGTAGCAATTGGCACTCTTATTGGTTCAACTGGTTTTAAATATGAGACATTTATCGTATGAGGTATAGAAGTTGTCTCGACTGATTTTTCTTCGACTGATACAGAATGGATAGGTTTTAAATAACTTGATTGTGAATGCATGCTAATCGAATCTAATGGTGTGCATTCTGTTGCCATTGGGACGACTATTGGCTTCACAGGATTCAAATCTACCGGCTGCTCTTCACGAGAAGTTGATTTTTTTGGAAAATCGACTGAAATTGGTCGAACAGGATCAAAATCAACGGGTAATGGTTCATTCGATATTAAATATGCTGGCTTTCCTGGTAAAAAAACGGAAATTGGCTGAATTCTATCGAAATCTATTGGCGCTTTCAATGTTGTTTGAACTAATTCTTCAGAAAGAGGACTTGTCTGAGATACTACTTGCAATGGCTCAATTGAATTTATTTCCATAGGAAAAGATTCTACTGTTGGCCTACATGTAAAACAAGGTGATTTAGTCATTGGTAGATCTGCAGATACTGGATTATCTGATTTCAAATCCTCCACATTCATTGTTACCGAATCGTCCGAAAATTGTGTTGTTTTTGATTCGGATAGGCAGTGTTGCTTATCTTTAAGGTAGTTTTCAACAACTGCCAATAATTCTTCCAATGTGATCTTATGCTTTCGTATTTCACGTATCTTATTATTTTGATTATCTTGACAAATAGCTTCTTGGGGTTTTACAGTTGTAGGAAAAACAATTGGTGTCGCAGAACAAAAGTGTAAAATACAATCGATACCTTGTATATCAGATTTCTTTTCCTTTAATCTTAGTGCGTACTCATAGATGAACAATTTACGCAGCTTTACTAGGAGCTGTTCGACCTGCTTCAAGTTCGCAATAGCTGAAGATTTGTCATTTTTGTTGTCGTTGCAATTCAAGAATTGTGTTTTATAAAGATAATCGACCCAGAAATCAATTATTTCGGATTTTTGATGACTTGTAGAGGTAGTAACGTTGTTTTTGTTGATTAAATATAATGCCAAATTAAAAGAGTCTAACAAAAGACTACATTTGATATTTTCTCTTGATATATAATTGTCGGATTTGCTATCGCGTATGAATAAACAAGGTTTGAACATATCATGGATATCTTTATAAATATGACACAATCCTTCATCATGCCCATATATCTCTCGCACATGTTTTACAATGTCAATAAGGCAATGCAATTGATTAGCTACTACCAAATTTCCATCTCTAACTTGCAGTAAAGTTATGGGAAGAACGTCCAGAATATCTTCTAATATTAAAGCAACATGTGCATCCAGAGGCATCTCTTTGATAAATCCACCATGTAAATTTGATGTAAACCAATCAATTCCATGGCATTTCAGGTTTAAATATTTGACGATAACATCTAGAGCTTTAGCAATTTTCAATTTTTCGTTGTCGTTAAATTTTATATCACAATTTGAGGAATCTTTTAATAGATATTGGGTCATTCCTTCTACAATTCTTAAAATATCTATATACACTTGGCAATGCTCTTGAACGTTAACTGAAGTTGAATCAGTTACAGGTCTTAGATTCGTCGCAGCTAGTAAACACGTTTGTCCAGTATGTTTAACATTATTTTCTTCATGCGGTGGTGGTACAGTTGGATGTGCATCGTCAGGTGTTTTCGCAGGACTTGGCAACTTATAACTCGACCCAGTAGGATCGCAGCTACAAGGAGGATTGTAATATAAATCTCTCGGGTAATATGGGTGATTTGGGTACATGTTGTAAACATGGGGTGGATATATAATCGGGTACGGATGGACATATTTCGGGTAATTAGGATATATAATAGGAGGATCTGGAAAACTTCTCGATTCGATAATAGGTAAGTCTTTACCCTTGAGGAGATTCGATCTTTCTTCAGTAGGTAGCGCTAAAAGTACCTGAGCATTCGCGATAGCTTTCGGTTCATCTTTAATAAATCTCAAAGTTCTCGAAGAAGGCTTAGTATCATCCGGTTCAAAATTAGATCTTTCCAATATTTCCAAATCGTCATAATTTCTTTTTGGAGAGTGAAATATGGAATCGAAGTCAATTTTTTCCGTTCGTACCTATAACAAAATAATAAGTTATAATTGATAAATTAATATAAAAATAATGGAACTTACTCGGGAAAAATAACAAATCACGTAAAATAGCAGTACCTTCTTGAAGCTCATCTTAGCCCACACTGGTGCAAGTAATGCTCAGGCTCAAATTAAATACTTCAGATTTATCCCTTTGGCCTCATTATTTCGAGAACTTACACACGTTTTGACATTGAAACATAATTTACTACTCGTGATACAAAAATGCAAGCCATACATATTTTTTCTACTGACCGACATTGACATGCATTGTTTATGAATAAAATAAACACATGATTGTTGCGATAGTTAAATTCTTTCTGGAATGCAATGAACTTAACAATTACTCTTAGTACGATGTATTGCAGCTTATTACTTTTACATATACATCTGGATCTTATAAATTTAGTACATGATTTTTTATAATATACAGCGAGTCAATAAATTTTACATTAATATCAAAAGGAAATTATTGGCCTAGACATTAATTGACTGAAATATGTAATGTAATAAACAAAAATGGAAATTGTGATATTAAAACTATTATGTATATATCTATATGGTATATACGTGGGATTTCCTTTAAGTTTTGCATAGTGGGATATAGAAGGCGCCACTAATCAAATGTCAGTACCAAAAATTTACCTCCTTATTAGTTAACCTAAATCCAAAGTTTCAATGTGATATATGTAGTGTTGTAACTACAACAAACTGTCAAAATTGACATGTTAGTTGAAAAATGGAATTAAACCGAGAACATTTTCGCGGAATAATTTTTTGTAATCCTCGAAGACAATTATTTCAACAAGAATGCCTCGCCGAGTTGAGATCTGTTTTCGGCAATGAAGCACCACATCAGTCAACAATTTCTCATTGTTAAGGAGAATTCAAACGTGGACGGATTAGTTTTACCGACGATTCAAGAGCAGGTTCACCAAAAACGACAGTCGCTCAGGCGAACGTCGATGCTGTATACAAGATCATCAACGAAGATCGACATGGGACATATCTCCAGATTGAAGCATTATTAGGGATTTCAAAGACATCAATTCAAAAAATTTTGCACGAAAAGTTGTGTGAAAAAAAATTAGTTTCCCGTTGGATACCACATTTGTGGATCGAAGAACAGAAAGCAGCTAGAGTGAATTGGTGTCAAAAACTACATCGCTTCAACGCCGTAAATTTTGAACATATTGGTGATGAATCTTGGATTTACTCATACGAGCCAGAAAATAAAGATCAGTCGTCTGTTTGGGAGTTTCAAGGTGAAGAAAAGCCGACAAAAGGCATTCGTTCTCGAAGTGTCTGCAAAAGGATGGTCGCGATATTTATCTGGAACCCAAGTCATGTAGCATTCCTCAGCAAAATTATGTGATGATAAGATTGGTGTATAAGCGTTTGTTTGCCGCAAGTCATCGCTGATCTTCGAAAAACCAACCCTGAACGACAATTGAATTTTTAACGCAACAAAACGTCGAATTGTTGGATCATCCGCCGTACAGTCCGGACCTAAGTCCCAACTATTTCTTTACCTTTCTGAGAATCAAGAACGAACTGCGTGGTCAAAGGTTCCAGTAGTCAGAAAAAGCAGTCGATGCCTTCAAAAACGCAATTTTAACTGTAGGAACAAACAAGGGAAACAACTGCTTCCAGAGTTGGTTCGAGCCCATGCAGGAGTGCATTAATCTTCGTGGAGAGTAATTCGAAAAACAATGTAGTCTTTAAAAGCTATCTACTGTTTTATTCCTTTTTTTATATGCAAAACTTAAAAGACGAACCATGTATTACAGCTATTACTCAGCTTCACTCATTTAAAAAAATTTTCTTCTTCTTGCACATATTTTTTAAAATATTTAGTATGTTTAGTTTCGTCTGTACGTTATATAACTTCCTTATTTTAAATAAAGCAAGTTTTATTACATTTCAGATTTTCAGTAACGTAATAAAACAAGTTTGTATTATAAACCCAATGTTGAAATTAAATGATTTTCGAGATATTAAACTTTTAGAAAAAAAAGGTTGGTCTACATAGTTCACTTTATGTATCGTCTTTATTAACTACTATTTTGCTGTAATTTTTAATCATATTCGTGACATCGTTGAACTACCTATACTAAATAAATTTGAAAATGAATTATAACATTTTCAAAAGGGTGCAACTCCTTTCATATTCAATCGCATTTACTTATCTAATACTTTTTAAGATGTAAACAATTCAATAGAAAAAAGAAGCTTATATTAAGATTATAATAAGAAAATGTCTAAAACATTCTGAGATAAATTAAAAGTAGCTAAAGCAATAAGTTATTTTTATCTGAAATTTCTACTAAAATTTTAAAATATTTCGCACATAATGTTAACCATAAGAGGTATACTTGGAATTAAATTCAAAAACACGATACGATTTTCACAAAGTTTTTATTTTAAAATAGTAACAATTGTTCAGACTAAGAGGTATATCTAAATTAATTTAAGGGCGGGAGTGATATACAATTATACGGGAACAAGTTTAAAATGGAGAATTAAACATAAAAATATAAAAAAGCTCTACGAATGATACATCCGACTAACCAAAAACCATATAATTTGTTTAAGTTACACGAACCCAAAATCTAAATACATAAGTAAGTTACTTACCAGGTGTACCGAAAAGTCATTACCAGTTTTTCTGACAGATGTCGCTAGGCTTAAGTTTGCAACATTATGATTTGGTACATACGTCACTTTATTCTACTAACATCAAACTTCAAAGCCGTACATGATATTTTTTGCGAAAGTAACACTGTCAAGATTTATACCTCTTTGAAAAAGTCAAGTTTCGTGCCTGAAAAAGCGCATTTGCGGCACGCATAGCTTTTCTTGTTTAATCAAAAGCAAAAAACCGCTGAAAGTTCACTGGTAGAAACTTACAGTGAGAATACTCCAACAATAAAAATATGTGAAGCGTGGTTTCAACAATTAAAAAGTGGTGATTTCGATGTGCAAGACAAAGAAGTTATTGTATTTGAACCCAGCCGAAACTCAAAAATAATTGACAGAAGCGTTAAATGTAACCCAAGAAACGATTAGCAACCTATTACGAGCGATGAGAAAAATCCAAAAGATGGGAAAATGGGTGCCACGTTAACTAAATGACAGGCAAATGGAAAATCGAAAGATCGTCTGTGAAATGCCCATCGACTCCAAGGCCAAATCGTTTCGGTCGCAAGACAAGGCTCTATGTTTGGTGGGACCAGAGTGGCGTGGTGTATTACGAACTGTTGAAGCCTGGTGAAACAGTTAATACTGATCGCTACCAATAACGAATTATCAATTTGCGACATGCGTTGATAGAAAAAATGTATTCCATACATAACGGCATCGATAGGCCTTTCAAATGAATACAAAATTTCGATGATATCTCACACACACCTTGTTTTATTTAAATTTAAAGATAGGAAGCGCTTAATGAAGACCCGTTATATGTGTTGCAATGCTTATCATACTTATTCGTGGATTCTTTAAGACTTGATTCTTCTGTCCTCTTTGTCTATAGCACTGACTTGTCTATATTTGTTGACTTTAGGCAACTCATATATAGAGAGATACATATATGTGTTGAGATAAATATGCGGTTGTGTTAGAACGAGTATATAAAATTAATCATTTTTTTTACAATTTTACAAGCTCGTCTAAGAAATTTTAAGAATATGAAGACTTGTTTGAGGTTAATAGGTTTTGCATATGATAGTGCGATTTAGCAGGAGTTGCGAAAAATTATCTAAGGATAATGACAACAAAAGCAAGGAAATTACTATTTTATTTCAATAGTTGTAAGAATATGACATGTAGGGACCCATTTTAACAAAAAAATACATCTTGTAAAGTATATCGTACTTTTAAACATGTTTTTATTTAGACGAATTGCATAAATCTTCCTATTGTGGCTGACATAAAGCAAGATCTTCCACACCTTCACGATCTGTACCGTTGAAAGCCAAAACGCACGTGTGCCGAATTTCTTTCCGTACGGGTATTTTGCCGTAGTTTTCCAAGTGCGACACTGTTTAAATATCTGCTAATGATGACAACTTAGTTGTCGAAATGCGTATACAAAGTACGAAAATTAATGTGGAAAGGGGTTTTAAATCAACCTTCAGTGATTAATATTATGCGATAGTGTTTTAAGGTATTAGTGGTATGAAATGTCTTTCTAGCACTGAAAAAGATTATAAAAAATTATTTATTTCTAAGGCTTTCAATTAACTGCAGAAACATAAAGAAAATTATTTCAGTGATTTAGTAGAATTTTTATAGAATTTCTTTCGCCTCCTTTTTTTTCCTGACGTATGTTAGTAATCTATATATTAATATGGAAAAAATTTATTATACAGCGTGTTTCAAAAAGAATATACGTATTACAAAGTATTATTTTGTCCAAACTATCGATCGCTACGCCTCGGCTCGGCTATTGGAGAAACGAATACATAGTCTAGTTTATTTAATAGGCGCTAGATGTCAGTTCTCTTCTGTTTTTCTTGGCCACCGTCATATCCTTAAAATTAATAAATATATGTATTCGAAATACGTATATTCTTTTTGAAACACCCTGTATTTTAGTAAGCCTTTAGGTAGCTACAATAACATTCACAAAATTTGATAAATTCTACAAACCTACATAGTTTCATAAAAATTAACATTTTCTACTATTCCACCGCTATTGTTAATCACAGAAAATTAAGTAAAAATTTTTTGCATTGGATCAGGACTTGAACCTGTACCTACCGCTTTCTAAACGGCAGCTTTAACCAATTAAGCCACCAAGCAGTACAGTTTCGATTCTCTAAAAAATGCCATAAATTACATTGTGCAACAGATCTAGTTATTTTACCACGCAATCAGGTTTCGATATTTCCAATTGTATATCAAGACATAATTAAGCTTTTTACAGTGGGAAATTAATGAAAATTGACATTTCCTGTTATTCCATCCATATTATAACAGAAAATTAATTAAAAATTTTCTGCATTGAACCAGGACTCGAACCTGTATCTACTGTTTAATACATATGTATACTACAACCAATTCAATTTGGCCAGTCAAGCAGCACGATCGTTTTAAAAGATACGCTCCAAGAAAAAAATTTAGGGCGCTTAATTCAAAAGTTTGACACGTGAATGTGAGGTTATGACTGCAACCTATTAGATTATACAATTAGGTACAATTTTCGCAGGGCTGACTTCCGGCAGCTCTATCTTGACTTCTCTGCGTCGGATTGGTCCTTCCTGGATGGCTGGGGGAGTGTGGAAGAAACTCTTCAGGCTTTCTACAGTGGGGTGTGTGGTATATTGGATTGTTCTGTCCCTAAGTCTCGTTCTGTTCGTGGTCATCATCATCCTCCTTGGTTCTCTTCTACTATCAAAAGGAACCTCAAATTGAAGTCGTACTATCATAAAAAGTGGAAGTCCGCGCAGCATGATTACTACCGGGTGGAGTTCCCGCGATTGCGTGGGTTGGTCAGAAGACAGAAGAGACATTGGTTTGGCCTATGAGTCATACGTTCGCAGGACGGAGTGTAGCCTGATCGAGGATTCAAAATCCTTTTGGCAGTTTATTCGAATCAGACAGGGTGTTCCCAGAATACCTGGCAAACTTCATGATACTGCTAATGAGTATACTCACCCAGAGGATATTGTTAACGCATTCGCTACAGCCTTTTCTGGAACGTTCCTGCCTGCATCTGCTGATTCTGCACTGCCTGATTTGGTGTCTGGTCTTCCTCCTCTGAGTATATTATCTTTCTCTCCGGCTGAGGTTGCCCAGAGTATTAAGAGGTTAAAAAATAAGTGGACCGCTGGTGAAGATGGCACTCCCTGTTTTCTGGTGAGGGACTGTGCCTATGTTTTGGCCGTTCCATTGTGCAAAATTTTTAATCAGGCCATCCGCGGGTCCGTGTTTCCGGATGTCTGGAAGTTCGCTAGGATATCACCTGTATTTAAGAGGGGGGACAAGTCTGATGTCCGGAATTATAGACCTGTCGCAGTGATCTCCACTTTTGCGAAAATATTTGAAATGCTGCTTTATAGGCGTGTGTCTGCTGGCACCAGACCACATCTGTCCATCGCACAGCATGGCTTTACGACTCAACGGTCTACTACAACTAACTTGGCCATTATATCCCAGGAGATCGCTCAATCTCTCGGTGCTGGTAGTCAATTCGACGTCATTTATACGGACTTTTCCCGTGCGTTTGACTTAATTGATCATCGACTTCTGCTGTGTAGACTGAGCTCCTTTGGTATCGGTGGATCGCTGTTGAAGCTGTTCCAATCGTATTTGAGCAATAGAATGAATTATGTTTATTACAATGGGTTTAAGTCTCGGTTTTTTCATTTTTCCTCCGGTGTTCCACAGGGGTCTAACCTTGGACCACTTTTGTTTAATATTTTTGTGGATGACTTGATTAGGTCTATCGACTGCCCGGTCTTGCCTTACGCCGATGATATTAAAATCTTTCATCGAATTGATTCGCTGTCCGACGTTGATTTGTTGCAGGCCAATGTCAGCAAAATCTATAACTGGTCGTTGTGTAACCGCTTAAGTTTAAACATTGAGAAGTGTTTCCTAGTGTCTTACTCTAGAAGGATTTCTAGAATAGAATCCTGTTACTCAATTGGTGGCGTTACGATTTCTCGTAAGTCCTCGATCAGAGATCTTGGGGTAATATTTGACGAAAAATTTACTTTCTCCGATCATGTTCTTGGTGTGACGGCTGCGGCTTCCAGATCTCTCGGTTTTATAATTCGCACATGCCGATACTTTCATAATATGGACACTTTGAAGACCCTTTTCTTTGCTCATGTCGTTTCCAAACTGGAATATGCATCTATAGTCTGGTACCCCATCTACAAATCTCAAACTAGCCTCCTGGAACAAATACAACGCAAATTTCTGAAATACCTCTCATTTAAATGTGATGGTCGATATCCTGTCCGTGGAGTGAATTACAACGAGTTATTGGAGCGACATGACATCGTATCGCTGTCTGATAAGAGAAAAACTCTTAGCGCTTTATTTATGCAGAGTATCGTTACTGGGAGGGTTGATACGCCGGATTTACTGTCACGTGTTTATTCCATTGTTCCACGCCTGGGATCAAGGACGAATCAACTGATTTATGTCCCTACGGCAAGGACCAATATTTTGCTGAAGGCCCGTTTGGTTCATTCGGCGGTGAATTTCAACAATCTGCAGTACGATTTGCTATGACCACTATTTGTAAAAATATATTTTTGTTTTAAGATACATATTTCATTTTCACAATGTAACTATTGTTTAATTTTTTTTTGTATTTCTTTGTTTGTTACCTGTTTTGGAGTAAAAATCTCTGTTGAGTAACTTAATAAATATTATTATTATTATTATTATTATTATTATACAACAAACTAACCTATAAACTCAAACAACAAATAGATCAAAATAGTTAGGATATTGTACTTGACTGTACTTCAGCTGAATATATAGGTTAAGGAGGTGAAGGTAAAGAGTTTCGCGTATTATTTAACATTTTTTCCGCCGGCCAAATGAAATTGGACATTTAATTTGGACGATTTATTTGATTGGGACAAATTTAAACTAAATATATAGTCCGATACATTAATTTATTTGACACAATATATTTAAATATATTCATTTGTGCAAAATGTCCTTTGTTGGTTTCAGCATGCTTTGGTCCCCCATTTGAGAAAAATATCGGGTTGGCCAATTTTACTGACTGAAACAAACAAAAGAAAATTGTCAAGTAATAAATTACAAATACAAAAAGTTGATTTATACGTACAAAAATTAAAATTAAAAATATAAATTATAAATAAGTTAAAAATAAATTAATAAAATATACTTCGAGTTGTTTTGCTTTATCAACAATAAAGGTTTCGTCAAAGGAATTTTTTTAATAATGGCTTCGTTTTAAGTTTCAGTCTTCCATACTTAGACGTAGCAGTCTCTTGTTTTATGTTACTTATTTTTCTAGCTTTGCCCTTCAAAATATCATCAAAGAGTTTACTAAGCTTCTTTTCACAATCTTCCATTAGTTTTTCTAAATCGAAAATAATTTTTAATTCCTTACGAATTTTCAATCCATACTGGATTTTGTCGTTCATCTCTAAAATTGTTTCCTTCTGTAATTTTCTGCTATTATTTAGTTCCCATAACAATTTAGCTACTTCACTAAGTTTGGCATTCTTACTTTCGTAAATATCACGGTCTAAAAGCCCTTTAAGATTATCTAAAATCTCCACTCGCTTCTCAACTTCCAAGTCTCTTTCCTTTTTCAATGAGGCCGATATGTCTACCATGGATTTCTCATTTATCAAATTTAGCTTTTCTAGAAAATCTATTTGTTTAATTTCTGTGGCTACATCAAAAGGTGTTTGATACCTGATACCTTCGGCAAACTTTTCGACAATTTTGACTAAACTACATTGTAACTTTTGAAGGCGTATTAAAATTTTCACCAAATTATTAGTATTGAAATTCCGGTCTTCAGATAGTATTTCACCTATCATTTCAACAATATCTTCCTTGATTGACAGAATTTCGTTGATTTTATTTAAGAGATTTACTTTGGTTTTCAAGTCATTTTGCTTTTTCTTTATAAGCACGTGCTTCCATTCTTGAATAACCAACTGCTTTAAATTCTGTAATCTCAACAATTCCTCGTATAACTGCTCGTGTTTTTCAAAATCTTGCTCAATTAGTGATTGTATATTTTCTAGAATATGAGTTATTTTGGTTTTAATAGTCTGTATCGGCATTTCAGATTCGTGTTCATGGCCGACTATTGGCTCCGATGCTTTAAGTCTTGCTTCTTCTATTACATCATGGATAACATCTTGAATATCTTCCTCGGTTGATTTAAAAAATTTTCGCCGTTTTACATTTAGTGGTTTTTTAGTACCTTCTACGTCTAAAAATGGTCTGCCATTTTTAAAACTCAATTTAGGTTTGAGTTTCTCTAGTAACATTTCTTTTTTATTATGTTTGTCATGGTTAGAATCCTTATTCTTAGATTTATGCTTTATTTCCGGTAAAACTGGTGATAATAAGTCTTCGTCACTATTTTCAAGATTTGCTTTATCACTTTCTTCAGAAGAAGTGAATTTTGATAATTTTTCTTTAAGAAATTCATGAACATCATCATCTTCTACCAATTTGATAATTGCTCTCTTCGATAAGCTATTCTCACTATTACATATGATGTCGCCAGCAATATCATTATCTTCTTCAGAATTTTCTTTTATAATACCAGTTTTCACTGTTCTAGTTTTCAAAGACAAATCTTGATTCGTTCCCAAATTATGTAAATTTTTAGTATTTCTTTTATTTCGTTTAGTAGGTAATAAGAACTTAAAAAACTTTGTTTTCGGGATTCCCTTCATATTCCCCAAAAACGCCTTAAAAAACTCCATTGCACTTCTCTTGAACCTTGTACTCAGATTAACTATATAGTTGGCCGATGTATCAAACACGTTTGGAATCGACTGCACCATGGGACTCACATGTTCTTTCAATTTTTGAACATGGCTTAGCATTCTAATGGGTGTATTTAACATGTAAAAAACTTGATTTTGAGGTAAAATTGTCTCAACATCAAACGGTTTTAAATATTTTCTGCGTAATTCTACTCTTTCCTTTTCTAAAATATTCTCGTCAGAATCTTCAGGAAGTTCATTATTGCCTTCCTCAAGAGTCTCAGAAAGCCTGTAAAAGGGGAAATTTTTGTTTTCAATGGCAATAGACCTGGTTTTACGAACTTTCTTTTTGGCTGTATCTTTCCAGTTGTTTTGCGGGATGGTAATTTTGACATTCTGGACGTCTGCGAATTTACCTGATTTCTTAATAAGTTTTTCGAAGACTTTCGATTCGACCGTCTTGGGCGCTTGATTTGATTCCATTCGCTTTTCGTGGACAGTTTGAGGTGACAGTTTTCGTTTCGATTTTGTTTTACCGTGTGGAAAAAACTGCTTTCTCGAAAGCAGAGGAATATTTATTCTCCAAGGCTTATCTTGTGGGGGTTCTTTTCTAATTGAATTTCCAAAAGAGCGGTTCTGCTCTAATTTTTCCTTTAAATTTAACTTTTTTAAAGAATTATCTCTAACATTTAATGCCCTCAAATATTTCTCCCATGGATTTCTTACGAGTATAGGTTTAATAAATTTAGGTTCTAAAAGTTTCATCCAGTTCGTGTCCGTTTTTAAAGTAAAGTCTGTTTCAAAAGGTATATCTTCTCTTTCGTATTTATCAACATTGTAGCGTTTTCGCCTATTGCATAGAAATGCATTGAGACTGCTTTAGAAAAGTTACTCCAATAAAAAAAAAGTAATTTTAATACCTTTTGTAAATGACGTAATCCTCGTGGCAAGAACTTTCTGGTTCGATATATTCAATAATCGGACCACATACTGGCTCAGGAGGAGCACATTCTAAAGAAAAAGAAAACGTATTAAATATAACATTATAAAATTAAAGTTATCTACAACTCACTATCTGTTGCTGGCAAAACTACCCTATCAGTTTTGGCTACAAGACCATGAAGATAAGGGCATGGGCGATGTTCGATTCTAGGCACTTCTAGTTTGAAACCGTAATGACACAAAACTGGATCCTTTGGTTTAACGTGTTTTACAGTTTCAACTTTATAACCGTAACTCTTTCCATGGCATGATGGTTTATATACAACTTGTGGAATTTCTACACAGTAAGGAA
Source organism: Dermolepida albohirtum (assembly GCA_031893035.1). Taxonomy (NCBI): domain Eukaryota; kingdom Metazoa; phylum Arthropoda; class Insecta; order Coleoptera; family Scarabaeidae; genus Dermolepida; species Dermolepida albohirtum. The sequence goes on along the minus strand of JAVIWB010001347.1, from coordinate 196,225 downwards.
GTGTTTTGTCACAAATGCATGGTTCGCCTCTGTGAATTACAGTTAGTGGAGCGTTTGGTGGGGAGACTATCTTTAGATGTTTGCTACACTGAAAATTTGCCTTAATCATTATAAAACAACTGTTATTATCACATATAAAATATAAGATTAAATTCTTGTAAAATCAACCCTTCAAGATATTAGCATTTAATACTTTTAAATATAATTATTGTAATAAAATTATCAACCCCCCCCCCCCCTCTCTGCAATAAATGACAGTAATATAATTTGATTCTTACACTCAAACATCCACAATCGGCCCAAACCGAAACTAAACTAATATAAAATACGAAAGCCAGCAGAACCTTCATGTTAATCATTTGTATCGTTCAAGCGTTATAACTAACAAATCTGTGTGTTGTTGTCTATTTTATAGATTTCGTTCAATTATAAGAAAACATAGATGAGATATGATTATTTCGGCACGACAGATTTTGTTGATATTTTCACAGACCTCACGTCTCCAATATGTTTTAGTTTCGGTCAGGAATCGAGGTCGATTTATAAAGACAGTAATTCTATTTGTTTACTATTGGTCGACGTGAATCAAACGGAAAACAAACACTTCAGTGTGAATGACATTTACATACAGCGGACATTTCTCTTTCGAAATCGTTAAGCGAGAAACTGTAAATGCGAATAAAATATAATAGCGATTTTGCAGATCATTAAAAATATAAAGTTCTCTAGTATTTTTTGGCGGATCTTCTGAATGAAATACTGATTCCGTCAGCATACTCCTGTTATGTATCAGGTGATGTCAAATTATGTAAATGAGATGGGTACTCGAAGTCTGTTGGACGTGAAGTTATTCTATTTTAAAAATATTCGCGGTGTAAATCTAGAATACATCTATACATCCAGATGTACTCTAGTCTTGCACCATCGTTCTGAAAGCCTTGCCTGTGCACTTAAAGACTTCAGACATAGAAAAAGTTACTAACGTCTCTAACAAAAATGTGTAATAATCCTCTATCTATACCACTATTGATTAGGATCAATGATGGCGTACCCAGATATAGCACATCAAATGGTAACTCGAATACTGTAAAGAGTATTTTCTACAATAACATAATATGACTCGTCATCGGATTTAAATGCTTAACATCAAAGCATTTAAATCTGAGGAACCGAGTTCAAATATATTTAAATCTTTGGCAATGGTAGACTCTTGCAAGTAACGATCTTCAAAAACCATTGTCTTAACGTTTATTTTTAATAGATTCGCGACCTCGCCGAAAATATGATGACCAATATTTCACTTTAATATATGACAGAGCTACGCTTCCATGCATTCGTTCGTAAATAGTTTTAGAAGAATTTAGTCCGTTCGTCAAAAATTTGATGACAATGTAATGCCCTAATTTGCCAAATCCATTTTTTGTTGCGAAACACTGTGTAAGGCACCAAATAATGAACGAATTGAAGTTACATTTGATTCATAAGTAGAAAAATGTTGTCACTATTAACCGTTACTAGCCAACACACAATTAGTTGTTTTGTCCCAAGGTTAGGTAGAGTTTTTTTCTAGTTCGCCTCGTATTCGTGATTTTGACCTTGAATGATTTAACAATTTATTTAGAAAATCTCTATAACTGTGTTGAAATAGAAAATAAAATAAAATCTGCGCTAAATAAGGAGATTCTCCTTATATTGCCCACAGATACGTTTTATACCCTGGGCAGCATATTAGGACTTTTTACATAATTTATCTAAAAGATGCGTTAAAGATTAAAATGATGTATATAGATGATATAGATACATTCCTATTGGTCACTTGTAATAAGTATGGAAGTGAAATGGAATAAGAACTTTGTTTATAATGTAGAAAATAAGTAGAAAAATGTTTTCAATATCGAACGTGTTACTAGGTAACGCAATTGTTTCTACCATGGCTTGGTAGAGGTCTTTTCTAGTTCACCGCGTACATACAAATAGGTGCAACATAAAATCAGTAATATAATTATTTTTTTTTGCTAGTTTATAATAAGAAACTATTACTTATTGACTTAAAATCTCTTCATCTTATTCAGTATTTTTATAATCTTAAAATAAAATTTTAAAAAATAATTATAAGACCAACAATTTGGTTTTTTTGTCAATAAATAATTTATTGATAAAGAAATTTTATTTAGTATACTTCAACCTTGTTTAAGTATACACGTACATATATGTATATACACTACCGCTCACGGAAGTATGGACAGCATCTATATCAAGCAACAACAAGAAAAAAAAATAAAAATATCAACGAAATTGAACAAAAATTAATATTTATTGATTGTTTATATAATAAAAATTAAAATGACAATTCATTAAACTTATTCCTAATATACTTATATACTATATTGATTATACTTTCATTTCATCGAAGAAACCACCCTTCGCGGCGATTACAGCTTTTGTTATTCGGGGCATTCTTTCTATTAATTTTCTTATTACATCTGGTGTAATGTTATTCCATTCTTTTTGTAAAATATTCAAAAGTTTTTCCTTCGATGTTAGACATTCCTTTCTAACTCTTCTATCGAGTTCATTCCATAATAATTCAATGGGATTGAGGTCCGGACTCAGAGGCAGCCACGTTATTACTTTTAAAATATTTTTATTTTTCTCCCCCTCGAGGTAATTTGTACGCAACAACGACGTGTGTTTGGGGTCATTATCATGTATAAATGCAAAATTATTACCGATTAATCGCAAGCCTGACGGTAAAACGTGATTTTCCAAAATTTCTCGGTAATTTTCCTTTCTCATAATACCATCTATTTTTATCAAATCTCCCATTCCGGCTAATGAAAAACAACCCCCGACTACAACAGAACCACGACCATGTTTCACCATTGGAGCTCTACAATCTGGCAACATTTTTTCTCGCGCCGATCGCCTAACGAAAATTCTTCTCTTCTGCCCGAACACTTCAAATTTCGAATCGTTACTCATCTTCCACTAATCGATTGTCCAATTACGCTGTAACATTGCCCATTGAAGTCGTTTCTGCTTATTTCCACTTCGTAATAATGATTTCCGTGAGGCAACGCGACCGTGTAAATTTGCCTAATCGTCGTTTCACTGTACTCATCGAAATTCTTTTAGCACAGCCCTGATTAAGTTCGGTTGTTATTTCACGTGCCGTTAATTTTGTATTTCTTTTGCTAATTAATTTAATTCTTTCGTCGTCAGCTTTGAAAGTCACTCTTGATGGTCACTGCCTGTTTCTTGAAACCAACGAATTGTGAGATTCACTGCCGATTTTTTCACTTTTACTTTTTTTCGAATACCGCGAACTGAATACCCCTCACGATGCAAAGTAAGTATCGCTGATCGTGTTCCACTATCAAGCGGCTTTCCCCGTGACATTTTGTAAACAGAAATTGCACTATTCGCTTACAAAATAGAAAACTTCACAGAAGTACGTTCAGTGATCTACGGAGGTAGTAATAGGGTAACCGACTCATTTTAGGTAAATTTCTAGATTTTAGTCCCTTCTTAATGACCGTGCCACTAATCCTGATTATATATAATTGGAATTATCGTACAATGCTATTGAGATGCAATATCAGGTAATTGTAGTTATTGTTAGATAAAAATGTTGCTATCATATTATTTAGAGAATATATACAAATACAATACCTATTTGAATTATAAACTTATAAACCGTCTTAAGAATAAGGTAGAATAATAATAATAATACTCTCCCTATTTATTGGCATTAATATAATTTTTATCATCGTTGTATAAAATTTAATCAAGTGTCCATACTTCCATGAGCGAGAGTGTGTATATATATATATATATTTGTACATGTATATTACGTATTTGGTCCACTAATAAATAATTTATTGCATTTCTCTTTTACATAACTATAACGTAAGTTGTAATCTGATTATTATTTTTTACATAAAGCAATAATATCTACTACGAGTACTAATTTGAAATTCTAATGAATTATTACAATAATAAATATATCGATAAAAAGAATAAATTACATCATACAATGATAAAACATTAAAAAGTCTACGTTTACCCATTAAAAGAAACAAAAAAAAACTGATGTTTTGCAATAAAATTTGCTGTTGTAGAAAATTTTGAACTCTATATGTAGTGTCTTCTGATAACTCGCAAGGTTACACGATAACATCAGCATTCTTAATATACAAAATTATATACAATGTACAAACATAGTAAACTTTAACATCACTTGAATTTGACAAAATAACTTTTAAATAATATAATATTATTATTATATGTAAAATAGTACAATACTATATAAATAGTCTTTGATATATCCACTAAAATATTTTTCATATTTATCTAATAACACTGGTCTTTATTGTCATAGAATAATCTATACCATAGGTTCCCAAACTTTTTAAAGCCATGGCGCATGCAATAAAATTTGCTGTTGTAGAAAATTTTGAACTCTATATGTAGTGTCTTCTGATAACTCGCAAGGTTACACGATAACATCAGCATTCTTAATATACAAAATTATATACAATGTACAAACATAGTAAACTTTAACATCACTTGAATTTGCCAAAATAACTTTTAAATAATATAATATTATTATTATATGTAAAATAGTACAATACTATATAAATAGTCTTTGATATATCCACTAAAATATTTTTCATATTTATCTAATAACACTGGTCTTTATTGTCATAGAATAATCTATACCATAGGTTCCCAAACTTTTTAAAGCCATGGCGCCCTTAACGTTCAGATTATTTTTGGCGGCGCCCTTCATATGAAGCAAAACTGGAGACCTGATAATTTGAAGTCTAAAATCTTAAATTTAAATAAATTCCTATGCTATGATCTCTAAATTTAACTTCTAGATTTTTATGAGACTTTAATTTTGTTTAAATGCAATATTTTGTGAATAGTTGTTCGTAAATTTGTTTGTTTTAGTAATTGTAATAAGGAAGAGAAGGAAAACGTAAATAAATCAACTGACACACTGACATTAAATCTAAAATTCAATATACAAAATTAATAGTATTTATTTTGAGCAAATCATTGTTGATTATATTTACAATCAAATGCAAAAAAAAACTGTTTAATAAATTCATTTTTATAAAATTATATTTTTCAATTTTTTTTCGTTTTGGCGAGGCTGTCCCGGCGTCCCTGGAGACTCTTCGCGGCGCCCCCGGGGACTCTTTGCGGCGCCTCCGGAGACTCTTTGCGGCGCCCCCGGAGACTCTTTGCGGCGCCCCCGGAAACTCTTTGCGGCGCCCCCGGAGACTCTTTGCGGCGCATACTTTGGGAACCCCTGATCTATACTAATTTTGACAGACAACAAGCAAACATTTATTTTAGTAAGGGGGAAAACATCGCCTTAGTTCTAGTTCTTTCTTCTGAACTGTAATAAAGGCGCTTCCAGGTTCGCAATATAAGATTATTTGGCAAGAACTCGACTACTAACGCATCTTTCGAAAAAAACAGCATTATATTTTAATTTTACTGTCTTTATGGTGACTTTTTTTTATTTTATTTATTTAAATGATAACGGTAGACGATATGCAACAAGAACCATCAACTACAACATCTGCGGATATGATTAATAAAATTAATGATATTGTTATTTATGTTATACATGTTATATATATATATATATATATATATATATATATATATATATCGACTAAACGCATATTATTTTACACACACATTTTACATATGCTACTGAGCATGTCCAAGTCGTTGATGCCACGAATCTTAAATTATGGCATAAGAACTTATGATGATTCCTGGTGGTTTCACAATTACATCCCTATGGGTGATTTCGATTGTTCAGCTGTACATACCAATTTAAAATAAAATAGATTCTATAGATTGGTAGAAGGATATGGTTGCAAATTTATAGAGATATTATATACACATTTTCCTATTTAATAATATGTTCTCTTTTAAGAAAATACAGCACGTCGATTCAGTTGTGACAGGTGAACCTTAGGTGCATAATAACATATTGGACTGTTTATTGATGGGACATACTACAAAGGATACTAGGAAAGTTTTGTAATACAGCTTTGTTTATTTCATTTTTTCAAAGTAATTTCCTCTACACTCAATACATCTCTCCATCCTTCCTAGTACCCTTTGAATGTACTTGGTTTTATTTGTACTCAATATTGCTCTTAATTGGGTTCGCCTGTTGGACAATAAATACATTATATATATTATTATTATTATTATTACTATTATTATTACTATTTTTTTATTTCAATATTGTTTTCTTTTCTCTCATTCATATTTTAACAACGCGGTGTGTATGTACAATTTCAGTGATATACATTCTTAACCCAGCATTTTAATCGTTAAAAATATTATATATATATATATATATATATATATATATATATATATATATATATATATTATTATTATTATTATTATTACTATTATTATTACTGTTATTAATATCTTTTCCTCTTCCATGTACGAGGATAGTTTGACAAGTCACTACTTGTGTGTCGTTCTCACTAGAACGACACATAGGTGGCGCTCTAATTGGTAAAACAAATGCACTGTATTTAGGTTGCCTATTTATATGTTTACATTACGATATTTAGATAAATCGGTTATTTAGTTTATTTTTGACAGCTGATTTAAAAAGAAGCAACACGTCGTTTTGTTAAAATGGAAAAAGCAGAGTATCGTGCGGTGATTAAATACTTCGTAATTAAGGGTATGAAAGCTACCGAAATAAAAGATGAGTTAGGTGAATCTGCTCCATCATCCGCCACAATAAGTAGATGGGTAAATGAATTTAAATGTGGTAGAACAAGCTGTGTTGATGAAGCGCGCTCTGGAGCACCCAAAATCGTGACTTCTAAGGAAATGATTATAAAAATCCATAATATTATTACGCAAGATCGACGATTCAAAATAAGAGAGATAGCAGACATGGTAAACATTTCAACAGAACGCGTACACCACATTTTAACGAAAGAATTGGGCCTTTTCAAGCTTTCGGCAAGATGGGTACCGCGATTGCTTACGCCTGATCAAAAGTTCATTCGTTTGCGCATTTCCAATGAGTGTTTGGACCTTTATAAGCGGAATCTGGTTGATTTTTGTAGGCGATCTGTTACTTGCGATGAAACTTGCATACACTACAGAACACCCGAAACTAAACAACAGTCAAAACAATGGTTAGAACGTGGTTCTGCACCTCCAAAGAAAGCGAAAACCACTTTATCGACAAAGAAGGTGATGGCATCAATTTTTTATGATTCAAAGGGCATTTTGCTCATTGATTACCTTCAGAAACGTGCCACAATAAACGGACAATATTATGCAAAACTTCTACAAAAATTAAATGTTGAGATTCGTGCTAAACGGCCAGGAATGGCAAAGAAAAAGATTCTGTTTCACCAAGACAACGCTCTCTCGCATACCAGCACAGTTGCGATGTCCAAAATTAGTACCGCATGCGCCTTATTTACCAGATCTAGCCCCTTCGGACTTCCACATTTTACCAAAATTGAAAACGGCACTAGGTGGAAAGAAATTTTCGTCTAACGACGAGCTTATCATCTTCGTAAATGAGTATTTTGTAATCCTTCCGAAATCGCATTTTAGAGATGGCATAAGGACATTGGAGCACCGTCGGAATAAATGTATTGCTCTTTTAGGAGAATATATTGAAAAATAAAAATTATTTTGTATTTAAAAAATTCGTTTTTCTTTTCCATTCTCACTACTTGTCAAACTACCCTCATATACACGACCAATAAATTAAAAATTTTTATAAATTTAGGTTTTTTTTTTGAGATTAATATATTTTAATTTTTTTTCTACTTGAATGAGCCTTTACCTTTTTTCCAAAAAAGGTCGGCATGCCTCGTGGTCACATGTACGTAATGGATCTAAAATTTAAACATCTTAACTTTAGCAGAAAATCAATTTTGTGATCTTAGCTGAACTGATCACAGGGGATCATGGGATTTTAAATAAAAGATAAATTCAGATAAAATTCATAGTTATTTTTGAGTAAATTTCTTTTTTTTGCATCATTAACCGTTTACTTTTTTAAATAAACCTGCTTCCATAACTCAAATAGTTCAGGTGTAGTTACAAAGTCTTGATAACCATGGAAGAGTAATTATTTTAACCACATACCTACAATTTTCATTCTGGCAATTAATCGCAGTTACAGCTTATATTCTTATTTCATAAACAATTTTGATAACGCTTTTCTGTCAATGTATTATCTTGTTATAAGTGTGTATATAATAAAACAAAAGAATCTTAGCATATTATATTTATTCCAAGCTCAAAAACAAAAAGAAGTATTTCATTAAATCTCCTGAATAATAATATCGAATAATTACAGAATAATCAGTCAAAAGCAAACTTAAGGTGGAGTAATATTGATCCATTACATGTCAAATTTTATTTCTCCTAAATGAAGATTTGTTTGTTTAAAAATGAAAAGTCGAACAATATGTATACATTAATTAGAATCTCTGTAGCATTAACTTACATATATGTATTTATCTATTAACCAGAGCGATAAACTTTAAGATTCAATAAAAAATACTAACATGAGAAAATTGCCTATACAAAACAAGACCAAATCATATCATCAGCCAAAGTAATTACATTATTCTAAATGTTAAAATACATCACCCTGCATAAATCTATCCTTCGTAAATGTCAATCAAATGTATCTTCTTGTATGCTAGTTTTAATAATTTCCAGTGCATAAAATATCCATATTTTCATATTCAAAATGTATAAATTAATAAATGTTTCCAAGCAAATTAATCCAAATCTATTCAATTTAAAAAATAAGGGTACTGCTAAATTTATCACAAAAATATTCGGTGGAAAATTTAAAGAAATACTCAAATTTTATTATTTAGCACTTGAATTAATTTATGAGCACCTCAATTTCTCAACGACAACATTATGTCTACAACTGGACGAGCAGGAAGATGAAGAACTTGAGCAGTAGCTACCTCTATGTGTTGGATATAATACTGGTACGCCTTTAGCATAGGTGGTGTATTCTTCTTCTTCAGAAGAAGAAGAATCATGGTCACCAGCATCACTACCAGAGGTAGTTTCAATGCATATTTCGTGTTTCTTTATTGGTTGAATGATAACTTTACCAGAGACGTATCCATCATTGCATGTTTGTGCGCACTCTGTCTTAGAACCAATAGAGCCAGTATTTACATGGCCTTCTACTTTGATATAAGGTACTTCTTTAACTAAAAGAGAAAATAGTAAAATTATAAAATGTCCATTCAAAATAATCGCAATTTTACCTTTTTCAGGACCAAATCCAATTTCACCATAAGTAATTTTCTTGACTGCAGCAATTCCTTCTTGCTCTTCGTCATCTTCGGCATTTAATAAAGTTTCAGCAGCTTCTTCGTCTAAATGTTCTTGCTTTTCTACACAAACTGGTTTCAATTCAACTATTTGACCATTGAGCCCATATAGATTTTCTTCGGGGTAAATATGTTTGACTTCCTACAATAAAATACATATTACTACTGAAATCATACAAATTTACTGAATTATATTCAACATACCTTGTGAATTGTAACTTCTTTAGGCATTGTACGAAAACCAAACGATAGCTTGTCTTCAGAGATTTTATTAACATTGTTTTGTAATTTATAAGCTAAAGCGAGTGATACGGCATCAGCTGGAGCGTATCCAGGAGCTTCGGGAGCTGATGGAATACCGTAAGCATCAACAGCAATGTTGCTGCAGGATGAATCACCGCTGGAGGATGAGTAACTGGAAACCCCGCTTGAGGATGAGTAACTAGAAGCACCGCTCTGTGAACTACTGCTACAACTTGAACCATGACACATAGATGCAGAAGATGCTGATGCACAACCACATTCAGTCTATATCAAAGAAAGGGCATTATTATCGATAATATATGTGCAAGAATATGTTACCTTGCATAAAGCACAGACTGGTTTTGGTACTTTTGCTGGAGTTACGATAGCGTGATTACAACAACATAAGTCGCCAATAGGCTTAAAAGGAGTTATCCCAGCTACTTCTTTACAGACTACTCTGGATTTACAAAGATCCGTAATGTCGACTTTGGGTAATTTTGCTGGTCTAACAATCATCGTCGAGCAATGATGAGTGCAGACATCTTTACCATGTCCAAGACCACAGTTGACGCAAGCACTGTGTGCCTAAAATGAATATATTTCATTCAATATAGACTAAACTGTTTTACATTATAGGATGATCACTTGATCAGTAATTTTAAAACATTTCTAACGTCTTACCTGCACTATTACACCAACCAGTACAAAGATTAATATCTTTGATATCATTTTCTTTGTAAATTCTCTAAGTAATAATCCAAGTTGACATTAATTGGTTTTTATAATGATTTTGTTCGTTTGTTTATGTTGTTAATTGTTTTGCAAACACATGTCTATCGGAAGGTTACCTTACTTTTCGTTTGTGGTGAATGTTAATGTTTGTTAAATCTACGTGTTATAAAGAGAGTTCAACAACATTGCTAAATATGAGACTTATTCAGACTATAAAATAACTTATTGATGTCAGTATGCACGTAAAGACATTTAAAAAATTTCAATATTGTTTTCTTTTCTCTCATTCATATTTTAACAACGCGGTGTGTATGTACAATTTCAGTGATATACATTCTTAACCCAGCATTTTAATGGTTAAAAATATTAAACGTAAAACAAGAATACATGGTTTGTACTTATGGATTTGAATGCTTATTCAGCACATTCTCATTTTTAAAATTGCTTTATAAACAGTATCATGTAAAGGTACTTGCTAAAACTTGATCCTAAATATATTTTGCGATATTATTATTTTATATATATATATATATATATATATATATATATATATATATATATATATATATATATATATATATATATATACTTTCCTTCTAGACGTATATGAGTTTATTTTTAATAAATATTCTGCTTTAAATGATACATAATGAAAAACATTCTATCGATATTTAAAATTCGCTTCACAAAATAGTGTTTAATTTTCTTCTGTTTATCATAAAAATATTATTGTGTAAAATATATTTACTTCCATAATAGCACATAACGAAAATATAAATCTAAGTCCATCTGCTTTTGGGCTTCCGGAACCGCGTCACTTATATATCTGCCGACGTTTCAGTTTCAGTGCAGTAGTTCAGCCCTGAAGATGTCCCATACAAATGAGTACGAAACGTCGGCAGATATACAAGTGACGCGGTTCCAGCCCGGAAGCCCAGAAACAGATAGCATGGACCACGACCGCTGTGTCTACATACCAGATAAATCTAAGTCATTTTACCATTACAGAAAAAATTAATAGTTTTTGGAATTGTAAAGAACAATGAAAGAAAATTCAAATGGAAAAGTAAAACATAAAAAAATCTAAGTACTGTACATGAATAAAGGAGTATAAAATGTGCATAATATAATAAAATTGAAAAGAGTTACCAAAAGAAAAATAGGAAAAATTGTATCTTTACACAATTGTTTATAATTTGTTTTAACTTTCACTAAAGTAGAAGTATCTGAATAGAATATACAAGTCATGTTAATAATGAATAGATGGAAGTAATATATTCTGTTCAATAAATACCGGTAACTGTCTATTTAAAAAAATCAGCATAAAAGGTATGAAAAGAAATGATTATAGCTTTATACCTATATACCTAATTGTCATGAAGAGTTCGGGCATGTATTCAAATGTGTTTTGCGACTGTGATCGCGTAAGGATTTTGCTTCAAATTATATATAAATATACCATACTTCTTAAACAAGTTCGCTGAAAATGTTAAAGAAGATGAGCGAGCTTTATCGAAAACGCAACCACACGAGTGGTACAAGTTATTCAAAGATGACTAAGAAGTGATCAAAGACTAAGCTCGTTCCTGTCGATCTTCCACCTTTTTCTCTAAAAAAATTTAAAAAATTGTGATTTTTAAACTTAAGAGAAATTGTTCAGTATCTGAACATATTAATTAGATGTTTTCAACATGAGATGTTTCATGGAATGTCATGTTCTGAAAGAGTGGGATGTCCATCGAAAAGAGCATTACAAACAGTTGTTTGAACGAATCAATTCGGACTCTATATTCTTGAAACACATCATAATGTGTGAAAATACATTCAGCGAATCAGTTCGAACTCTACATTCTTGAAATACATCGTAATGTGTGAAAAGACATGTTTATGGGTGTATTATGACGAGACGTAGGTTAATGAGTATTGTGTACCAGAAAGTCATTACCGTTTTTTCTAAGAGATGTCGCTAGGCTTAAGTATGCAATATTATGATTTGACACATATGCCATTTTATTCTAGCTACATCAAGTTTCAAAGCCATATATATTATAAATTGCGAAAGTAACACTGTCATAGATTTATAGCTCTTTGAAAATGTCGAGTTTCATGTCTGAGAAAATGCATTTACGCCACGCATTACTTTTCTTATTTAATCAAAAGAAAAAAGCCGCTGAGTCATTCTTTGCTGGTAGAAACTTACGGACTCCAACCATAAAAACATATGAAGCGTGGTTTCGACAATTCAAAAATGGTGACTTCGATGTGCAAGGCAAAGAACGTTCTGGTAGAACGAAAACTGCAGAAATTATTGACTGAAGGCTCAAGCCAAACTCAAAAACAATAGGCAGAAGCGTTAAATGTATCCCAGGAAACGATTAGCGGCGTCTTAGGAGCAATAGGAAAAATCCAAGAGATGGGAAAATGGGTGCCGCATCGAAAAATAGTCTGTGAAATACTACTTCAAAGTTATAATCGGAAGTCATTTCTGCATCAAACAGTGACGGGTGATGGAAAATGGATTTATTTCGAAAACTCTAAGCGCAAAAAATCATGGTTATCACCTGGCGAAGCTATCCCGTCGACTCCAAGGCCAAATCGTTTTGGTCGCAAGACAACGCTCTGTGTTTGGTGGGACCAGAGTAGCGTGGTGTATTACGAAATGTTGAAATCTGGTGAAACAGTTAGTACTGATCGCTACCGGCAATAAATTATCAATTTGAACCATTCGTTGCCAGAAGAACGTCCAGAATGGGCCCGAAGACACGGTAAAGTGCTTTTACAGCACGATAACGCGCCGTCTCATACAGCAAAACCGGTCAAGGTAGCGTTGAAAGACTTGGATGAGACATAATATTGCACCCGCCGTACTCTCCAGACCTTGCTCCGTCCGACTATCACCTTTTCTCATTAATAGGACACCCGCTTGCAGAGCAGCACTTCGTAAATTTTAAAGAAATTAGAAAATGGTTCGATGAATGGTTTTGCTCAAAGGACAAACTGTTTTTTTTTTGGGATGGTATCCATAAAATTGTCTGAGAAATGGGCAAGATATGTAGAATTAAATGCCAATGCTTAGAATAAATAAATTTTTCCATTTTCTTTTTTATGTAACGAAAAGCCGGTAATCACTTTCCGGTACACCTGGTATAACTAGCCAAAAGGCTTCTGAATAGTGCTTCGATAACGTAACCGCATTGAGAAATTTCGTTAAGCCGCTTGATTATCGTAATGCTGTCAACTCGGAATTTTTAAATTTTGCACCATGATATTGTCCCCTGACACTTGATTTCGTATACGATTTTTTTATCATTCTTTGATCAAACACCTTATTTACAGATTTAACTCCACGAAACTTTTTCCTGTATCTCAATTTCAAATTATCACTTTATCGAGGATATTTTGATTCCATTGAAAATATAAAATCAAATTTGAAATAGCTGCTAGCCATACTGGAAAGTACCTATAAGAAGTATTCCAGCTACTAAATTATTTGTAAAAGAAGGCATCGCGTCAAATGGGGCCTCCTTTAAAAGTATTTGCTTGACAGAATGTTAGGTTGCAAAGAGAGAACTATCTAATAATTCAAATCCGCTATTTCTGTGACAAATTACTGGCTTGTCACGCTGGAGTCGGATTCGAATTCGAAACCGTTGTCGCTGAAAATTGCTTTTTTATTTAAAGTGAATGCCGACAGCTAGGTTTTAAGTCAAATGCAGGTGTAATAATAACTCATGTTTTGCAAAATGTAATCACTACAGTAATTATGAAAAACTTGAAAAAAGGAATGTAGATTTATTCTGGAAAACATTTAAGATAGAAGGAAAGAAGAAGAAATGCCGGAAGGTTTGCATATATAACGTTCATAGATCTTTTAAAAATGTTTTGTAGAGAACACAGATAAATAATGTACAAAAAATTAATAAGGGGAACAGTGGACGATAAACTGGTAATAACTATAACATATACATATACAAAATCAGTTCAGAATGTAACCGAACATTTTGAATTCCGCACCAACGATGACTTCGCGACGTGTAGTTAACAATACTTCGGTCGGTATAACCCTCTCACATAACCAAATGTTTTCGAATTGTTGACATCACGTCTAGTTGTCCTGTAATTGTTGTTTGTATGCAAGATGTTTCAGTATTCAAAGCGATTATTACAATGTGCTATTTTCGAGACCAATAATGCAATTTGAAATTTTGCGTAAAACTGGAGAAAATTTTTACGAAAAATTTTTTATCTTTTGAAGTCTTGACGAGTGAGGTTGTGCTATTCCGAGCTCCGTTAGAAGGACAGTGTTTTTAACTTGTTTTTACTGTAGGAAACATCTGTCCGAATATTGACGGGTAAAGTTGGTCTTTCCGAGCTCCGATAAACAAACGGTGTTTTTGTTAGGGAGAAGATTGTTATAAAAATCACGAGCGATAAGCATACAGTGCGATACGACGTGAAACGGTTTGCTGATATTGGTAAATATGTAGGATGACATATTATCAAACGCCAGCTACGCCTAACGAGGCGGTTTTAATACAAAGGAACAATGAATTGTTTCAAGAGAACTACCAACGTTCGCAAAACGAACAAATCCTGTATACAGAATGGAGAAAGGCTGAACTCGAAAAGTCAGCTGTGATTGCTAATTTTAATCAACTCCAAAACCAGCTTACCATTATACAAGCTAAGTATGCAGAGTTGAAGAAGAAATTATCTTCTCCTCCACAGAAAGAGGAAGAAGATACAATAGAATATCAAACTGATGAAGAAGAATTGGCTAGAGAGACAGAGTGGATAAGAAAGACATATAGAAACAACAAAAAAAGAAAAATGGATACCTCAATATCACCTCCACGAAAAAATCAGACTGTCCCAAATGATCAACACAAACAAGCCAAAAAACCTCCTGTGCCACCACCAATAGTGGTAGATGGCATTAATGACTTTAATGCTCTCCATGGGAAATTAAACAGAATGAAGACAGGTCACCAAATCAAAATTATCAGTAATGATAACATTAAAATTAATGTACCAGATGAAAAAGGTTATAGAAAAGTCTCAAAAATGCTTGGAGATAACGGGTATTCTTGGTATACCTATGAGAACAAACAGAAGAGACCAGTCAGAGTTATTGCTAATAAATTACATCATGAATGTAACACAAAAGAGATTGTAGATGACCTTAGAGAAAGGGGATATAAAGCATTAGAAGCAGCTAAAAAACTTAAGTTTAAAACTAAGCAACCACTAAATATGTTTATGTTGACATTTAGACACGATGAAGATATTAATAAAATCTACAGTATTACGGATATACTGGGAATCAGGGTTGAAATTAAACCAATTAAAAAATCAAAATTGGTTCCCCAATGTAAAAGATGCCAGGGCTATCAACACACACAAGGTTTTTGTTCTAAAGAACCAAGATGTGTCAAATGTACTGGGAAACATCTAACCAAAGATTGTACAAAGCCAGAAAATGTAGAGCCAAAATGCATTCATTGCGGTGGTAACCATCCTGCTAATTATAGAGGGTGTATTGTTGCTAAGCAAATACAAAAAAATAGAGCCAATAATATGAAGAAACCGTCCTTACCTAGATAACCAGTACGACAAGTACAGCGGGTAAGAACTGACGACTCTGCAGTACAAAGTGGGAATAACAGAATCCAAGATCAAAAAAGTGAAAATAGACCATATTTATACAGTCAAGCTGTTGCAGGACCATCAAACCCCAGTAAAAACAATAATACGATGCAAATTAAGGCATCTACTGACCCAACTTTACAATTGATCTTAGATCAACTTAAGAAACAGGAGCAGATGTTCCAAAAATTTGATGAACGCTTAAGTCGTCTAGAACATAGTGCCAACGAAGCTATTCCAAAGCGGAGAAATGGCTAATTTCAAAATAATGGAATGGAACGCTAATGGTCTCTTGCAACATCAACAAGAATTGCAAGCGATCCTGGATATAAATGATGTAGATGCATGTCTCATTTCCGAAACGCATTTTACCAATCAGTCCTTTATTAAATTTAGAAATTATAAAATTTATCATACTAACCATCCTGACAATGCAGCGAGAGGTGGAAGTGCCATAATCATTAAGGAAAACATCTTACACTATGAAGAAATAAAATATAACACCAGAGAAATCCAGGCTACTGCGGTAAGTGTGAGCATTAGACACTCTCAGATTACTTTAGTTGCTACCTATTGCCCACCCAGATATTCTTTGAAGAAAAACCAATATATTGATTTCCTGTCTAAACAGGGAAACAAATTTATTATTGGTGGTGATTTCAATGCTAAAAATACCTATTGGGGTTCCAGATTAACGACCACTAAAGGTAAAGAACTTTTAGAAGCAATAAAAGAATATAAGTGTGAAACTTTATCCACTGGAAAGCCTACCTATTGGCCAACCGATCCCAACAAGATACCAGACCTTATTGACTTCTTTATAACCAAAAACATATCTGCCAACTATTTACAGATAGAAGAAGGATGGGACATGAATTCCGATCATTCCCCTATTATCTTAACACTCAGTGAAAATATTATTAAAAAAGAAAGTAACCCTACATTGACTAACAAATTAACAGATTGGGAAAGTTTCAAAAACATTCTTGAAGAAAAAATTAACCTATCTGTTCATTTAAGAAATAAACAACAACTAGATGACGAAGTGAAATTGTTTAATGATAATATACAACAAGCAGCTTGGGAAACTACACCTGCTATTACTAGAAGGACGGTGGGAAAAAACTATCCTAGAGAAATAAGGAAACTAATCACTGAAAAAAGAAGACTTAGAAGAAAATGGCAGCAAACAAGAGCCCCACAAGACAAAAATATCCTCAATAATGCTACCCAAAGACTCAAAAGAGAAATACAGTAACTTAAAGAAGAATCGATTAGTACTTACCTAAGAGAACTGACAGACGACAGCAGTACTGAATACTCACTCTGGAAAGCTACTAAGAGATTGAAAAGACCTATAATGCAAATCCCACCTCTTAGATTAGAAGATGATAAATGGGCTAGAAATAATGAGCAAAAAGCAACAAGATTTGCAAATCATCTAGAAAAAACTTTTCAACCACATGAAGATCAAGACGAAGAATTCAATCTGGAAGAACATCAACAAATTGAATACGAAATACCACCTACCTCCCCCAAGGAAGTAATTACCGAAATAAAAGAAAATATCAACCCTAAAAAAGCTCCAGGCTTTGACCTAATTAGTGGAGAAATTTTAAAACAACTACCCAAAAAAGCAATAATAAAACTAACTAACCTAATAAATGCTGCCTTCAGATTGAAGTATGTACCCAGCCTTTGGAAAATTGCAGAGGTCATAGTGATACCCAAGCCAGCGAAACCACCATATGAAGTATCCTCTTACAGACCGATCTCATTACTGCCCGTTATGTCGAAGCTTTTTGAGAAACTCCTACTCAAAAGACTAAAACCACTTATTGAAGAAAGAGAAATTATCCCTAATCACCAATTTGGATTTAGAAGTAAACACTCGACAATCGACCAAGTCCATAGGATAACAAACATTATAGAGAAATCGTTAGAAGAGAAAAACATTTGTGCTACTATCTTTCTTGATGTAGCACAGGCGTTTGATAAAGTCTGGCATGAAGGCTTAATATATAAACTCAAGCGTTTCCTTCCAAAACAATATACAGATATCCTTCGGTCATACATATCGGAAAGATACTTTAGAGTCAAGCAAGAAGAAGCTTATTCCGATCTTAAAGAAATCAAGGCTGGAGTACCACAAGGAAGTGTTTTAGGACCTGTCCTATACTTGCTGTACACATGTGATATTCCAGAGTTAGAAGATGACACCCTAGCCACCGTCGCCGACGACACTGCCGTTCTAGCGGCAGGAAAGAGCATTGAAGAAGCAACCTACAAGCTACAAACAGCTGCTCACCGTATCCATGACTGGACAAAGAGATGGAAAATTAAACTTAATGAAACTAAATCGGTACACATTAACTTTACAAATAAAAGGATAGATCATATACCAGTTAGAATAAATAATAACTTGATCCCATATTCAAACACAGCAAAATACTTGGGTATTACCTTAGATGCCAAACTTCGATGGAAGGTGCATGTTAAAAAGAAAAGAGAGGAACTTGGACTGAAATATAGAAAAATGTACTGGCTAATTGGAAGAAACTCCACTCTGTCTCTACATAATAAGCTTATGCTCTATAAGCAAATACTTAAGCCTGCATGGACTTATGGCATCCAATTGTGGGGATGTACCAAAGCAAGCAACTTAGCAATAATCCAAAGATTTCAAAACAAAGTACTGAGGAACATAGTAAAAGCCCCCTGGTACATTCGTAATAGTGACCTCCATAGAGACCTGGAAATGGACACTGTTGACCAGACTATCAAGAAGTTAGCCAAGAATCATGAAGAAAGACTCCATCATCATGTCAATGTTGAGGCTATTCAGCTCCTTGACAATACTGGATTAGAAAGAAGACTCAAGAGAATCAAGCCGTTTGAGTTGGTTTAGTGTTTTTAGTGCAAAAGCAGAGCTTGTGTGTGCACGTTAATCTTAGTGCAATATATACTACAGAACCTAAGGAAAGCTGATGAGTATACCTTAGTATTAAGTTTCACTTTATTAGATTAGGACAGAATTAAATTGCTCATTGGTCATTGCTGACCAGATTGTAATATACTAAATGCCTTTGTTATTATGGGTGTTTAATAAAGAAAAAAAAAAAATCTTTTGAAGTAAGCCTATATAGATGATACTTTGAGTCATACGCAATGTTACAAATAGTTTATACGATTCGAAAATGGTCGTTAATCAGTTGAAGATGACCCTCGATCAGGAAGGTCCTGGGCTTCAACTGACGACGCGCACGTTCAGAAAATCAAGGATCTGGTGCGTTCAAATGGTCATGTGACAATCAGAAAATTTACAGAAGATGCCATGATATTTTAACCGTAAAATTGAACATACATTCGTCGAATTTTGTAATGAAAAAGGCACAATTACTACGATTGCCATCGTATCGATATTTCATCTGCTAAATTCTTGCATACACAAGCTATATTTTCAAAAGTTGCTAAACAATACTTTATGACGTCTCAAATTCCTGAGCCAAATTTCAAATTGTGGCCCACAAGTTTGATTTTGTACATCAAGGAATTTACGTGACATATAAAATATTTTTTCTAGGACCCTATTTTCAAAATAAATTCGAACTTCTTTAGTTGTTTGGTTCTAATTTTAAAACGTTTCTTAATACTTTAGTTAAGTTGAAGTTTTTAAAAAATTACAGCTTTTCGGGATACAAACTTTACATAAATTACTTAGGAAATATGAATTCTATTAGAAATAATGCCACTGTACGCCTACCGTAATATGGGTTGCATATCTTGTTATAAGATAGCAGAACGTAATTACGATTATTTCTCACTGAAGATTTCGACAAACGAAAAATAGTGTGATTTTTCATTTAATTGTAACAATACTTTGGCGATATCTAACATGTATTAATATTCTTCTGTTTTAAATCGTTGTTATTAATTATATAATTATTGTAATTCTAAAGTATTTAATTAAAATAGGGTCTGTCCTCAAATATAGGGATTTTTCTAAAAATTTACAATATTGATTGCAAAAAAGATTACATACGTCTCACTTTTAATTGGGGGTACTATATTACTTCTGTATTTATAACGAAAACTTACAAATTATATACATTTTTATTTTAAAGTATGGAATACGTAATAATACAACACGTTTTCTCTTTATTTACAAAATATTTAAATCTTTAAAGAAATTTATACACTTATATACATATTTCTAAATAAAAACAGACATATAAAAATGTAGGGACTTCATTCGTTAAATAAGTTAGAAAAAATCAGACGCTTTCTGTCTTTTTGGCAGGTTAATTTTCAAGAGATCATCAGTTAAATTATCGGCAGGCTTTCGAATACCAAGATTCAACTTAGGGGTTATCGCAGCTGTTGGAGTGCCCGGTGTTTTGCTCCTTTGTAAAGGGCTGGGTGAATATGGAGATCTCGACGATAAATTTGTCGGGGAATATGATAATCGAAGCTTTGACGTTGCCAATTTTCTCGCAGCGGGTGACATTGTTGCTAAACGATCGATAGTTGAAGAATTTGGTCTTGGAGATGGACTAAAATGATTAAATACATTAGAATAAGTACGTTCACATAGCAATATTTATTTGTAATAATAGGCTACTCTGAAAGATTTCGATTTGTGGTTGCTATAGTCTTCTCACGGCGTAGGCTAACTACACACACAATATGTGGGAAAATGAAATGATGTAGGTTATCACGGCCGATGTCACTTCTAGTACAGTGTGAGCAACAATGAGTGACCTGATCCTACACTTCTTTCCATACATATCACCTCAATATTTACTTCCTCTTAAAAGTGAAATTAGACAGTGTCTCACGCAATTCTAATAATTATAATAAAAATATGCTAGCTACTATGTAAACAACAAATACGGCATTTTCGCTGCGTATATGTGAACTTAAGACTTTAAAATGACTGATGAAGGCTAGCATATAAGTATAAATAATGAATATTAATCACAAAACAAGTTCTGTACACTGCACGTCAATGAAAGGTTAATCACATAAACATAGAGTAGGAAAACTCACTAGAAATTACTGAACTGCTAATTTCAGATAGAAAAAAGGAAGTAAGTACTGATATGGGACGTACTGAAAGTAGTAAAAGATCAGGTCAATCATTGTTGCTCACTCGTTACAATCTTTTTCGTTGTATTGCTGTTTCTATCGAGGTGTCGTTGTTAATACGACAGCTTCTTCAAGATCTGCTATTAGACTCTTTTATTAGGGTCTAATATATAGAGCATAAAATCATTATAGATGTTATATGACAATTATCAAAATTGTTCATATTTCATAGAGCATACTTTAATAATGGATTGTTCATAATTCCCATACCACTAAACAAAAACTATCATGCACCATAACTCTATTTATTGCTACATATAAAGACATGTAAATATGTACCTATGAATGTTAAAATGCTAAAAGTCTACTACTGAGAAAGTAATACGGACAAATGAGATTTTTATATGTAATTGTTTCGATAATTGTGATTAGGTATTGCCATTGCTGTTTTATATTTTGACTGACTTTTTATTGGTATTATGGTTTCATGTTTTATGACGATTTGTGCTGTGCACATATTGGGACTTAAGTATAACTTGTTCAGTGCAATTTTAATTATCGAAGGAATATTATTATTATGGCGCAGATTTCAACCTAACGCTGGGAAACTTTTCACTAAACTCGCATATCTGTGGGCTTGTGCTCAGACTGTACACGTCTGATATTGTACAGATTTATTATACACCACAAAGCTGTAATTATTATTAAAGAGGTTGTTATCACAGCCACGATTGTGTTAATCGAATGATGAATATTGGTCAGGTTATGCGATCTATTGTTGATTGAGAAGTTTTCTGACTATTACTATTTTTTTTATAATGAATGCTTTTTGTATGTTTGTTTGTGGGTGTAAGTAAATTTATTTCTAGAGTTTGTATGTGATACAGAAATTGTTTCATTGTAATAGTTGTTACTGACATTGCAATTGTATGTATATTTATGTATGTATATTTTACTATTTTTCTAGTTCATTTTGTATAATCTTTATACGATTTGTTATTGCAATGTCTATTGTAAGTTTTCTTTTGTTTTTTGTCAATAAGTGTAATGTTTGACCTGTTGTTAATAATTTGTATGTTTGTGTGTATTCCTCCGCAGTTAGTATACTTTCTGGGGTATATTTGTAATATATCGTGTCAGTTTTAAGAGTTGATGATTAAGTGCAAGTTGTTGGTTATGATTTTTGCTACAATATTGTGTCATCCTGCATAATATTTATCAGTAAGTAGGTTACACCCTCCTGTTATATGTTCTCTACTTTTTTTGAATTGATGACATTGTCTGCATCTGTCATTTTCTAAAGGTTCTTTAATTATGTGTTTACTGTAGTTCTTTGTGGTAGTTTCGTCTTGTATTGGTAAAATAAATCTTACAGTTTCAATTGTTTTATATATGTTTCTTTTCTTTGTTTTTTATGTATGTTATTTGCATGATATTGTAATGAGTACCGTGTAGTGTTTTTATAGATCATTTCTCTTTTTTTGTTGTCATTATTTGAATTTTATTTTCTACGTTTTCTTATTTCAGATTTTAATGACGTATATTTGTTGTCCGTTAATAAGATTACTTTGTGTATGAGAGCGTTTTTATTTTAAAATTATTTTCTTATTATTATTATTATTATTATTATTATTATTATTATTACATGACTTGAACGCAACCCAATGTACTTGTCGAGTTATGCAAAAATTTGCCAGCTTAAAACGGACAGAGAGTACATAATGATGTTTATTGTACTCATAAATGCAAGCGGCTCTATTTTACCAAAATTCTATTATAGTTTTCTTTGCATTACAGCTTTTTGAGCAGAATGACATGTAGTATACTCAAGGA
Source organism: Dermolepida albohirtum (assembly GCA_031893035.1). Lineage (NCBI taxonomy): Eukaryota > Metazoa > Arthropoda > Insecta > Coleoptera > Scarabaeidae > Dermolepida > Dermolepida albohirtum. The sequence goes on along the minus strand of JAVIWB010001347.1, from coordinate 173,285 downwards.
GGGGAGGCATATAATGCTGACTATAATGTACCAAAAATTAAATATGATACGGTAGTTTAATGATTTAAGTTTTTAAATATATATTTTATGCACACGTCACACTCGCGCGATTGTCGCGTTAATAGTAATTCTTGGGAGATCTAGCTTACATGCCGAGATATTAAAGATAAAGTTGTCATACGTGCTTTATTTCTACCAATTAATAATTAAATAGTATGAGAACTTCAACCCAAGAAGCAATTACAAACTCAGAAATACTTATAACAATATATTACGACAGTCGCTTACGGATAACAGGTCAACAAGTGAAATATCATGATGTACATACAGAGATATAATTGCGCACAAACAATCACTTAATTTTAAACAATAAAAACACCAACAGCAATCACAACCAAGCATTAAAAACAAGACTACCACAACAACGAGTCAAAATCTAAACAGGATTTAGTGTTAACAATATTAACTATGATAGCCTTTGAACGTCGACTCGAATAAAAAAATATTCAACTTACGATGCTAAATGCCTTCTAGCCGCGTCAATAGCTTTCTTTTTTTCATCTCTGTGTCTAACTCCTACTTTTTCGGCGAGTGCTAACGCTATCTGCTCTCGTCTTGGAGGTTCAGCCATTTTAAATGAAGGTCCTTGTGATCTAAACCAAATTATTTTAATAATTGTTATTGTGAAATACATAACGCGTAAATCAAACATACCTTGGAAGTGGAGTGTCGCCACCATCCAGTCTAAAGGGTGTGCCTTCAATTTCACCCCAAGTCATCAAAGGGCTTTCCGTTATACCCGGGCGTGGAGAAGGTGTGTGTACAAAGCTAAAACCATTTATTTTTGGAGTATCTGACTGTATTAATTCTTTACCGTCAACGCCTATTTTGCCATCAAGAACCTGCAATAAAACCTCGTATTTTAAGAATGTTAGAAACTTTAAAATTGGTCTTTTCGAGTATCAATAGTTATATAGTAGTTCAGATATTATTAGTTACACTGCGGCATTTATTCCAAATCAAGTAAATAATTATAGAATTCTCAAAAAAATTAAGGGAGCAAGGTTTCTTCATGTAAAAGTATTACATTATATTACAAGTAATAATGTTGTGAACTAGAACATAAATTTAAATATTTTACGCTAGATGATTTTTCTTCATTAGAAGTCTTTATTATGAAATTCTTATTTTAAATTATGTAAAAATATTACTACTAAGTACTTATAATCAAGTAATTTAGACACACATGCACTACATATTGATTTTTTTTATCTTTATTATTTACTTTTAAACTACAATCTTTCTTTGACACTAACATACCTTTGCTTGTGATTTTGCCAATTCAGAAATTGTTTCTTTACTTTGATTCTCATTAAAAGGATTCTGTGTTAATCTTGTGTTACCATAAACTATTTCTTTGCGTTTTTTGTGCAATTCTAACTCCTCCTCGATTGTTAAATCAACTCCATCCGGAACATACATTATATAATTCCTATTTTTATAGGTCCAAGTATCTACATTTAATTTCTTCTCGGGTAGTGCTGCCTGTTTTTCTATGGAGGGTAATGTCAATTGTTCTTGTAATTCTTGTTCACTCTTTTCTTCTTCATTATAAAGGTATGAATACTTCTGTTGATGCTTAATTTCTGATTCTACCATTAGTTCTTCGAAACTTTGATTATCTTGTGAAGTGTGAGAATTTAGAAACTGATCTAGACTTAGACGAGGTTCTACTTTCTTGAGTACAGTCTCTTCTGGCTTTTCTGCAGGAGATGGTATAATAGGAGGAGTTTGCGAGTTATGAATGTTAGCTGGTGTCTCAAAAGTTGCTGGGCTAGGTACTAAAAAAAAATGATTATAGATTAATTGTATAAACACAACAAAATAAACTAAAATTATTCTACATAAACTGTTTAGATACTTATGTAAGAAAAGGAAATGATTAATAGTGATAAACTATTAGCAATGAAACACAACACCTCCACTCAATGTTAAAAAAAAATTTAAAAATATAGGTATATCAACATGTCTTATACATGTTGATATTCTATTATAGGAAAAAAATATTAAAATTACTTAAAAGCTGTTAGAAATTTGATTGCTAATAAAAATTAAGTATTTTGAGAAAAGGGACCAATAAATTTAATTAACTAAGATTTATCGTTACCATAAGAATATTTAATTAAAGAAATTTTTCATAAAAGAAAGATTTAAACTGTTTTAAAGTTCTTTTATCAATTTTATTTTTGTCTTGCGAAATTTGTTGATTCTCTTGTAATTGCAATCATTTAAATAATTTTCTAAATATCACATACTTCTTTGTGTTGGCCTTCTAGGTCCACTATACTTTGCATATAATTCCCTCAATTTCATAACGTCGTTCTTTTCCATTGCCTCCAAATACTCATTCTGTGCTTGCAATTTTTCTAAATCTGGAAAGAAGTCTCTTTGTATAATTTTACCAAGCTCCTAAAATGCATAAAATATATATTGAAGAACTTATTTCTACGCAGATATATACATACTTCTACATAGGTATCTTCGTCTAAAACTGTTTGAATTTTTCGTCTCTTTGGAATACCATATGGTTTCTTGAATACAATATCCTTTCCAGTTTCTGCCACTGTAACAAGAGCTTGTTGTCCTGGGCTTTTTTCTACATCCCCCATGATTTAAACTTTTATAAACAATAATAAATATTAAGGTTAGAATAGATCACATCGCTAAATGTTAAATTGATAATTGATACAGAGACCTACTTTATAGGCAAAAAATTACAGATTACTTCTTCAAGAAAATTTAGATGACAACAACTCTATAAAATTGGTTACATATAGAAACTTGCACATTTTGCCATCTATTAATTATTCGATATACTAATGCAGAATAACTCGAAAATATATTATAATTTTATTTGAAATGAACTTAAACAATAATAACATCACTGTATTTTACGATGAAAGTTTCTATGGATAATCAGGATACCAGATGTGCAAGTTATAACTCCCCGTACCTATTTTCTACGTTATAAAAAATTAAACCCTAATTGACAAACACGTTGTAAGTCTGAATTGTTGGCCACCAAATTGTTTGGTGGGATTGTGTGTGTACAACTTATTATATATACATATATACAACAAAGCTTACTTTTGAGAAACGTGAAATTTTTGAGGACAAAACATTGAAAATCCATTATCAGGATACTAGGATTGTTAGAAGGTGTAGAAAAATTATTGCATGAATTTTACATTATGTCCAGTACATATAAATTCTGTTTAAAATACTAACAATTTATCAACAGTAATTAGTTAATATGAATATTTGAATAAAATGAGGTAATTAATATTAATTTAAGAATTATTCCTCAAAAACATCAGGTTTTATAATAAAACCTATACTATTATGTATGACTAAGTCAAAGATTTGGCTTTTAACAAACAGGTGGCGCATAATGATTACTTTTGAAAATATTAAGTTTTATACAATATGAAACTTTTCATAATTTAAACGAAACAATATAAAACCACAATTTATATAAAATGGGTAATTAAATAATATTTTTACTGGTACATTTATTACAGTTTTATATATTAAATAGCCTTTTTAATACATAAATGGATGTATGAAGTAAATTATACTTGTAAACAATTTTCGTATATAGTGTTACTATTACTAATAATAAAATACATTTCTGTAATGCTGTCATGAGTTTTATGTAGATTTACTATGAATTAAATTATTCTTTGAAACAATATCGATTTCAATTTTGCGTTAAAGAATATATACAGTTGCTATTCAAGTCCAGAAGAATGTAGTCAAGACAGATATCTAGTTATTATTCTCTGTATGCCTATCGTCAGTACATGTACATATGTATGAAAATATTCTAATGATTTGCACAAAAATATTGCAAACTAGTACAAAGGCATATTCAATTAATTTAACGAAAGTTTATGTTTTTAAATTTATCTTACTAATTTTCGGAATTGAGAACAATGTATGGATATCAAGATGTTAATGAAATTTTGCTATATCGATGTTAATACCATACATATCGGTTTTCTATTTTACTTGACATACAATATTGCGCGATATTTTTGATAATAGGAGAAATCCGTAATTCGAATAAGTAAGTTTGTCTTTGGGCTGGATGAAGTTAACGTCAATTTCGTTCACCTAATAATTTTATTTGAATTACCCAAAATAAGTACTATGAAATTGTACTTTACAATACAATATAAATTCAAACATGGAATCAACACTAACATACCCGATAAGTCACTAGAATGTGAATTTCAGGTGGTGTCAAAGCTTTAGTCAACGATGAAGCTTTAAAATTGGAATTTTAAAGCTTCATCGTTGATGAAATCTTCTTTCACTGGAGTGAAAGAAGATTAAAGTCAAACATCCAGAGAAGTTACAAGGAGGATAAAGGAAGAAAAAGAAAAGAGGAAAGGTCTAAATATATAAGATACCAAATGTGGAAAAAGAAGTCAGTAATTTTAATGTAAGAGACAGAGATAAACTGAAAATTCTCTTAAATAAATTAGTGAAAAACTACTTATAGCGCAAACAAACATACGTACATTTAAAAAGTTTAAATAAATAGTCTCAATAGCTACGTGGCTATATTTAGAATTCTAGTGTTAATCAGCCTGACCTATTATGGGGCAATATAATGGGTATGGGTATGAAGTATAATGCGACAAATATTATGTTATGTACTTATTGTCCAAATTATAGGACATATTGAAATAATGAAGAAGAAAGGAACTAAGCCATTGTAACAATGAAATTAACTAAACAAAAAAAATTATTTGGAGATACAAATAGGAAAATAAGTAACATAAACCCAAATATGACCAACGTAAGGAGAGGAAATATTACAGACATAAATGCTTTCGTAAACTCTAGTCAGAGCAATGCTTTATTTATTGTTAATTTGTGTTACAATTTTACAAAATCGGAATTAAGATAAAAGTTGATTAACTAAAATGTGTTTATGGTGAATCTCACAATACAATTATATTTCATTTGTTATTATTCTTTCAAAGTAATTTGTAGATTTAGACTATATGCATTGTGAAAATTTAATCAGTATAGCAAAGGCACAACAGAAATTTTACAATGTGGCATAAGAGATTGTTGTATGCTGTGATAAGTTTCGTGTAGATTGAGACCTGTTCAAGCTTATTCTGTAGCTGGCGGTTTTGTCTCTTTAAGTTGATTGCTCCTAAACTCTGACAGTGTAAACAGTTCACTATGTCATCTTCGTCAAAAGCGGAATACCGGGCGATTTTACACTACAACTGTACTCGTGTATTGACTATTGATTCGCGCTTGAAGGAAATGGTTGCTGTGTGCTAGAAGATGATTGCCAAAATTGTATGACCGTACTCAGGTAGAATTAAGAGTTCTACAAGATATTCGAGTATGATCGATACTTAGTTATCGTGAAACAGAAAAATTTCTGAGTAATCTGAATACCGACAAAGAAACATAACTTTACTACTACAAATATGACATGTCTACTCGAAGACGAAGGCACGCTCGTGTTTATACGACGAGTGTTTATACGTTAAGAAGAGAATGGTGGTTGTCTTCTTTGCCACGAGAGGAATTGTGTAGGGTGTGGTACAGGAAAACACAAAGGACAGTCACTGGAAAGAAGTACTGAGCACCAATTGCTCAAAGTTTTTAAAGCACTTGAAAACAATTGTCCTAGGCCAAGCATTTGTATTTTATTCACTAGGGGAACATTTAGGACATCGCTACAATGTATGTATGTATGTACGAAGTATTTAACAAGAAATGAGCTGAAGGTGCAAAAATATCTGCTCTAGAGCTTAAATATCGCCCCACCCGACTTTACGTCATTTACCCATATGGAAAGGGAGGTAGTTTACTAACGACGGTCTTTGTTGTATGACGCGGTACGACGAGCTTTCAGACGAAACATGGAGAAATTGGTTTCGAAGAATGGATAAATGAAATGTGGTGAAAACAAAACACATAGTTCAGAAGATATAGCCCAATGAAATTATTTGAATCATCCTGTATTTTGCAAAGCGAGATTTGCATGCCTTTCATATACTGGGTGTACCGAAAAGTCATTACCGGTTTTTTTAACAGATGTCGCTAGACTTAAGTATGCAATTTTATGATTGTGTTTATACGTTAAGAAGAAAACGGTGGTTGTCTTCTTTACCGCGAGAGGAGTTGTGGCGGGTGTGGTACTGGAAAATACAAAGGACAGTCACCGGAAAGAAGTACTGAGCAATAACTGCTCAAAGTTTTTAAAGCACTCGAAAACATTCGTCCTAGGCCAGGCGTTTTTATTTTATTCATTAGAGGAACATTTAAGACATCGCTTCAACGTATATGCGAAGTATTTAACAAGAAACGAGTCGAAGGCCCAGTAATATCTGCTCTAAATCTTAAATATCGCCCCACGCGACTTTGCTCCATTTACCCATATGGCAAGGGAGGTAGTTTTCCAACTGCGAAGGTCTTTGTTGGATAGCGCGGTACGACGAGCTTTCAGACGAAACATTGAGAAATTGGTTTCGAAGAATGGATAAATGAAATGTGGTGAAAACAAAACACATAGTTCAGAAGATATAGCCCAATGAAATCATTTGAATCACCCTGTATTTTGCAAAGCGAGATTTGCATGTCTTTCATATACTGGGTGTACCGAAAAGTCATTACCGGTTTTTCTAACAGATGTCGCTAGATTGAAGTGTGCAACGTTATGATTTGACACTTATATCATTTTATTCTATTGACATCAAGCTTCAAAGGCATACATGCTCTATTGTGCGAAAGAAACATTGTTATAGATTCATACCTCTTTAAAAATGTCGAGTTTCGTCCCTAAAAAAGCGTGTTTGCGGCATTACTTTTCTTTCTTACTCAAAAGAAAAAAGCTGCTGATAGTCATCGTTCGGTGGTAGAAACTTGCGGTGAGCATGTTCCAACCATAAAAACATATGAGGCGTGGTTTTGACAATTCAAACGTGGTGATTTCGATGTGCAAGACAAAGAAGATTCTGGTAAACCGAAAAAATTTGAAGATGCGAAACTGCTTGGTTATTGGATGAAGACCCAACCTAAACTCAAAACAATTAGCAGAAACGTTAAATGTGGCCCAAGAAATGATCATGTTTATGAGCAATGAGAAAAATCGAAAAGATGGGAAAATGGATGCCACATCAACTGAATGACGGGCAAATCGAAGATCGAAAAATCGTCTATGAAATGCTGCTTCAAAGGTAAGACAGGAAGCCATTTCTGCATCGTATAGTGACGGGCAATGAAAAATGGATTTATTTTGAAAACCCTAAGCGCAAAAAATCATGGCTATTACCTGGCGAAGCCGGCCCATCGACTCCAAGGCCAAATCGTTTTGGTTGCAAGACAATCCTCTGTGTTTGATGGGACCAGAGTGGCGTGGTGGGTTAGGAACAGTTGAAACCTGGTGATACAGTTAATACTGATCGCTACCGATAACCAATTATCAATTCGAACCATGCATTGACAGGAAAATGTCCAGAATGGGCCCGAAGACACGGTAAAGTGATTTTACAACACGATAACGCGCCGTCTCATACTGCCAAACCAGTCAAAGAAGCGTTGAAAACACTCTCCAAACCTTGTACCGTCCGACTATCACCTTTTCTCATCAATGGGACACGCGTTTGCAGACCAGCACTTCGCCAATTTCGAAGAAGCTAGAAAATGGCTCCATGAAAGGTTTTGCTCAAAGCACAAACAGTTTGCCTGAAAGATGGAGAAGACGTGTAGAATCAAATGGACGAAACTTTGAATAAGTAAATTTTTCCATCTTTTTGAAAATTATGTAGTTTATTTACGAAAAAGCAGTAATGACTTTCCGGTACGTTTGGTAAATGTGTACATTAAAACGATGTTGGGGTGTTTTCTATTCCGATTTAACCTAAAAGTACTGAACAAAGTATCCAACTCTCTTCCTAAATCCGATCAATAATTTCGATAATTGTGTTGACGAGTGCAATACTTTCTATTATTTTGGAAACGTAGTTTTTATACAATAAAATATTAAAAGCATGAATGAGCTATTTTAAGTTATTATGGACAATAAAATAGACAATTTTCGTATTCTAAGAAGTCTTTTATTATTTTCTATTTCTAAATTAATTATTATTGTAAATAAAGTATTGCGTAAGTCGAGACATAAATATTTGACAACGCTATTATTCTCCAAACTTCTGTAATAGCCATAATGACAATACAGCAGTATAAACACGTATACATTAAAAACCGAATTTAATGTGTTTTAAAACACCGAGAAAACACGATGGAGCGGGAGGCCAGGGATGGAACGAAATGGAAGCATTGTCTTTGTATAAAAGGGGCACACGAGGGCACAAAAGATAATACTCGTTTACGGCGAAAATTAACGTTGCTTGACTCAATAAAAGAACGTTTCGTGTTTTTCACTGACAACTTTGATGTCATTCATAAAACCGTTTTAATAACTATCATTTGTTTTAGTCTATAAAACATCTGAGGATAGAGAGCTTACTTGTGCGCTGGGTTAGGCTATTTTTAAGATTTTATGACCGAACATCGATTTGATTTGCTGTTATAGAGTGTTAAGTGTTGTATGTTATTGCTTCGTAAACGTGGTCCCAAAATGTTTATTCGGCACTTAAAAAAATCTAAAAAAGAGTGAGAGGGCTTTGTAATTTCTAGATCTGCACTGTTTTACGGTCTAATGGTAATTGTGAAATAATGTAACAAATATTTTCATATAACAGATAATCTAATAAATTAGGCCAAAATAGAAATATTGAAAATAGGAGTTCTCATTAAAGTTTGCATAATTTTCTGTTTTTCTTAAAATTTTTATTATTTGGTAAACTTTCTTCTATTTTACAGTGACACTAGTAAGAAGTAGAACTTTTTAATTTGCTTTATAAAATATTAAAACGAGACTAAAAGTATTTATTAACTTTTGCCCATTGGGCATGTATATTTTCTCAAATACGTTCTCATATATTTTTACACAATTATCATTTAGATACCCACCATTTTCCATGACTTACAGTATTATATTTTCTCAAGGCATTTTCAGTTTTATTGAATTCTAACGATGTAGCATTTTAACAACGCTTGCTCAAAGTATCCGATAATTACATATGATGTAATTTAGCTGCATCAAAATCAGATAAAAATTTGTGTATCGATGTGTGAACTAATTCATGCGTAAATTTTGAATTTATAGAGTCAACTGTTATATTATTATAGCTATTACAAGGAATTTAGATATCTCTTTTTGTATTTTGAATAAAAGAGGAGCAATTGAAATTTAGAGCAGGGTATTCATACCTAATTTTTTAAGTAAAATGAAAATTGGTAAATGCTTTACTGAAATGTTACAACTGTCGCAGATGAAAACAGCGATGGCTATATGGGAGGTGAAGTTGCTTTGATAGATTGATCTCCACTGTAAATACTCTACTCGAATGATCCAGGACAACTTCCGTATAACCCTGTGCCAAGTTAGCTAACCTTCTGTTCCAGATCAGCAATGTCAGCAGCAATAGCATCTCTGAAGATAACAGAGGACAGCCGTACAGCTGGGACACAAGAAACTATGGACAACTACGAAAGTTTGCAAGTTAGATTTATTCAACAGATAGTCTCACCTTGTGATCTTTAGATGAATGCACTTTGATCGCGTCGATGGATAAAAGGAAATTCGAACAAGGAGCAATCACATGAAGTCAATACAAAAAATGTAATAATCCAGGTTCCACATTCCCCATCCTCTTACTCCCTGTTACAAGGCTCATGGTGCGACTTAAGATTTTCGACTATAGGCATACGCTTAAACGGAAAAGGGAAACTACAAAAAGCCTTCCCAGATAGTAATAATAATAATAATAAATTGTATTTCTAAAGCAATGTGCATACAGTACATATCAGTACATATAAGAAAGTAGCAATCAATACATACTACGTACACACTCATATGCTAGAAACACGCCTCAATAAGAAGAAAGATGTTATAAATTTGGACATATAAAGTCATTTATACGATAACAATTTATCATAAGCAGGTACCGCTTAAGGCTGCTCTTTAAAATACAGAAGTTTGTGGCATTTCTAATAGAAAGTGGTAAGTTATTGTGTAATATACATCCCATAAAATATGTTCCTTTTTGGAACATAGATTTTGCATGTGAGGCAGGTAATAAATAATTATCAATTCGTGTATCATATTATGGTTTACATTGCCACTCGAAAAAGCGTTTTCGTTCCTAAAAACGAAGCATAGGAGATCTAATATATAAATATCATAAATAGTTAGTATCGAGTTACTTCGAAAATGTTCTCTGCAGGAATCCCTATAGCCCAACCCAAAGATAATTCTCAAGGCCCGTTTTTGCATACAGTAGGTAAGAAGCCAATAATTTACCATTAAAATATCAGTCGACTTTTCGGGATTGAAACGCCGGTAGTGGTGCAGTATATTAGATAAAGAGTAGTGCTATTGTTATGAAGAATAGAAGTATTATACAATATTGCGTCGCACCAGTATCTCATCAGCAGTAATTTCGTTTTTCTATTTGTCTTTATTTAATCGATTTAAGAAGGGATGTAAGATTACTTTTCTAACTTCATAGCAGTAATTATTTTGTGATAAAAATAAAAAAAGTAGGAACAATAAGTCGTGTTCAAGACATTACTACCTGCACACCTATCTTAGAGAATGTAAACTAGTTTTAATAAAAGTTAGTGGATTTTCTTTCGACCAAGTTCAATAATTGTGTAAGTTTATATGTCTAGATAAGTGCAGCCAAAGTTAATCTAAGAATAATATCTCGCTAAATGCATTATTATTTTTAATTGCTTTAAGAAACCATTGTCGATATTATACTTGTGCATTAAAATTACTTGGAAGAAGGAGCTGAACTACACAAATCTCATACGGGTGAAAGCGTGATTGTTTGCAAAAAAGGAAATTCATACATTCAATGCAACTTCGAAGAATAAAGTGACTTGTACGTATCTGTTTGCTGAGATAGTCTTTGAAGAAATTTATTTGATGAATATAAGAATATAGTTCTGTGTAACATTCGTTATCGTATATATTCCTTAGCTGCCGGAACTACAGTGTTAGGTCTATCCGAAAATTTTCCTTTACAAGGATACCAGAATCAGAAAAACGTTCAATAACATTGTTGACGTTGGCTAAATGTATTAAACGGCACAACATCGTCTGGAAACATGTCATTCGTAACAAAATTCAGTTAAATAAGTATGAACCATCTTCATCCTGTATTTTACTACAAAAATACGCTCTAAGAATGAAAGTACCATACATCATGGATAATACTATTGTCACTAGGCCGAGTACTAAAAATAATAAGAAATTGAGAATCAAAATTAATAACACAAATAAACTCTCACAATTGTTTGTATGCCAATGTCGATCCTAAAATTACAAACAATTTTAACAGTATACAAGTTGTAAACTTAATAGCTGAAAATTCTCTGCTCTCAAAATACCAACTTAATCATTTTTAATCTCACTATATTTTTCGCGAAGTTTTTAAGTGACCCACGTATAGATACATTTCTGCTTCAAACACTTAAGTAATTCTAGCGTGACAAGGTACGCTTGCTCTTACTAGATAAAAAGTTTTAGGCAAACGTAATAATTCAATTCAGCTCGTGATAATATTTTCTATAATCTTATCATACAAGAGTTTCTCGTTGCGAACGAGAGATGATTTATTGCCAAAGAACGTGGTGGGCCATGTGTTGATTTTTAAGATATTAGGGAAGTAACTCCTAGAATCATCTGTTTTGGAAATTTATCGCTTAGATGCTTCAGTGTTGCTAAAAATGTTTTTCTTATTGTTTGTGAGTATTGTTCCATAAGGCTGCTTAGCGACAAATGAAGAAAATACATGTGTTAAACAACTAAAAACTGTCTTTAATATAAGGGCCAAATATTGTTGATTGAATTAAAAATTTAACTATATATTATTAGTAATAGGTTTGGAATTTCTGTAAATGTATATAAACTGAGGATAGATGGTTTAGTCATTAATTACCCACAAATCTACATAACTGGACCACCCTTAAGCCAACAGAATGACCAGGCACACGTCCTTAAGTTTCTACCTACTACATGTTCAAATATTAAGGGAGATATATACGTTTAAAATATTAATACCTGTCCTTTAAGCATTTTTATGAATATATACTTTACGTCTCTATGATACTTGTTATTAGATAGATTGTAAAGTATTATACGAAAATACAGTTGTAGATCAAATACCAAAATTTTTAAAATATTGGAATAATGCAATTATCTAGTTGTAATTATTAAAAATTTATGATACGAGGGTAGCCGTTTATATTTCGGGAATAGCAAAAAAAAATTTTATTATCGAAAATAGTTTTATTGCTTTTCAAAATATTCTCCTTGAAAACCAATGCACTTTTGCATTCGTTTAAACCAATCCAAAAAGCATTGCTGCACTGTGAAGGCGGAATCTCCAAAATATGAGTTTTGAATGCCTCAACTGCCTCTTTCGGCGTAGAAAACCGTTGACTTGCAAAGGTGCTTTTTCTACATTTGCGAAACATTTTCTTAGCGAACTATAGAAAAGATCTAAGTAAGTATTTTTGGTAATTACTAAATCAGACACCTTACAAAAGATGCCAAATTTATAGAATCGTTGAATGAGCGTGAATGGTTAGACAGCTTTTGTCTCAGTGATACAAAACTTCGAAAAATCGAAAGGTCTACTTTTACATTTAAAAAATATGGGATATAATATGAGTATTAAACTCCATTTTCTCCATAGTCACCTTGACAGCTTTCCCGAAAATCTAGGCGATCTAAGCGAGAGGGAGGGAGAATATATGCATCAGCACGCGTTGTAGAAGAGTTTTATCAGGATTTATGAGGTCTCGTTACTTATTGCTGGTCCCTAATATGTCTACATATAAGAGAAAAGTTCTAGATAAAGTTTTTTGCAACTTAATAATTAATCTTATTTATTAATACATTTCTTCTTACTAAGTACAGATTTTCTCTCTTCTAAACATAGATTATCTCAAAAACTAGATCTAATAAACAAAATCTACTTATACATTTGAAACGTTATCCATAGTCAGCAACAGTTAAATATTTCAGATAACAGATAATGTTTAAACTAGTGTTATCTAATACATTCTATGTTAAATGAGTAAAACAAGAAATATTTGTTATAGTAGATGGCCCCTTAATGAAGTAAAGTTTAAAAATCGACAGTTGATTTTCTATGTCATAATTGATTTTAATATATGAACAAAATAAAATATTCTAAATACAGAATTGTAGTGCTTAATATCGTTCTTATTTCCAGATGTATATTTGCGCAAGAGTTATACACTACCGGTCATATTTATTTGCCCACCCCAATTTTATGTGTTTCCTGAAATACGGATTATCTTTCGAAAAATCTGTATTATAATTATTCAACAATATTATTAGTGGAAGTAATTCCATATGAATTTCTACGAAAATCTTAAATTGTTTATGATATATCGTAAAGGTGTCATAAATTGGTAAAATACCATAAATATTATATAGGCTAATCCCTACAGTATTAACAGCTTTGCCTGCATTTCCGAAAGGTATTACCAATATTGTGTTATTGTACTAAATAATTACAATATTAGGATGTGTTATTCAAAAAGGAAAATTTTATGTCAGTCATCGTTCACCTTTTGTTGCGAAAACAGTGATATAGGGAGTTATTGTGAATATTTTAATGCAATGCCGAAGACGAAGGAATTATCTGTTGAAGTGCGTGCTATGATAATTGCTTATCATCGTACGGGTAAAAGTAATGGCGAAATTGCAAAAGAATTACGATTAAATCGCAGAACCGTTGATTATAACGTTAAAAAATTTGAAGAAAGTGGTACATTTTCCAACAAAAGAAGATCTGGACGACGCAAAGCGACGACATCTGCAGATAACCTGCATCTAATACGGATAAGTAGACGCGATAGACGAAAAACAGCACAAGAAATTTCTGTTGAAATGAATAGAGCGCGTGCTAAGCCAATTAGTGTGTCCACGGTACAGAGAAGGTTAAGGCAAGCGGGTTTATAGGGAAGAATTTCTCTGCGAAAACCACTACTACGAGAGCAAAACAAGATAAAACGACTAAATTGGGCTAAAGAACATAAGAATTGGACGATTGATCAGTGGAATAATGTGTTGTGGACAGACGAATCGAAGTTTGAACTTTTCGGTAGTAAAAGGCGAATATTCGTTAGAAGATCCGCAGGAGAAGGAGTACTGCCAGAATGTATTAATTGAAAGGATGCCGCGGTTATGTGCCGCAATTATTAAAAATAAAGGTGGGCACATTGATGAGAGCAAAATTTAATAATAATTAAGGATAAAGTTTTTATATAAGAAAAATGTAACTATTTTATATTTATTTTACACTATTGTATTGGTACAATAAATAAATTTTCAGTACACATTTGATAGTTTAATACTTTTGGCTAAAACTAAGGGTGGGTAAATAAATATGACCGTTAGTGTACATGCTCTTCACTCTTTAATGTTAAATTAAATGTATGCATCGAATGATTTAATAACGCGTGTCTATAATCTATATTACAAAACTGGAGGTAAGTGTTTCAATGAATTTAGAGCCTCCGGCCACAATTGGATGTAAGACTATCTACAACTACCTAATAAAGTTATGTGTACCAAATTTTAAAAATTTGTTATATTCCCACAAAATGTCCTTCTTATATGTTTAGTTTTTATAATAATATATCATTTGATAAAATTTGTAAGAAATAAAACTAGTTTCGAATTTTATATTCGTCAAGGTTATATTTCCTTATTGACATTGAGACTTATATAAAAAAATACCCAGACAAAATAACTACAAATTTACTCAAATTTAAAATTAGAAGCGCCTCATTCTTGTACGACCTGGAAAGTAACGGAGCGTGCTTTTAAAATAGCCGCTTTCATGGTAAAAAGGTACACCCATAAAAAATGGTCACATATTTTTCATCGACTATAATATTGGATTCACCAATATATCGCTCTTTGTCTGGCATTTTAAGTCCAAGGGTATTTTCTGTACGTACTCTATTTTTAAATCGACTGAAAATCCCCGAAAAGATGTAAATTCTCTACTTTTCATTCGCACCTTATAATGACTTAATGACATATATACTAGCTACTATATCCGTACTTTAAGGCACTCTTTTTCTAGCACGAACTTCTTCTTTATTTAAGAACCTTCTACGTATGTACTATTAAAGATTCCTTCGAATACCAAGATCGAAATATTTTGTTTGTAAGAGACAATAGATATTGAAATTGTGAAAGTTAATTTTATCATATAAGGTGGTGTTACATCTTCCGTGATTATTGTGAGATTAATAATACTATCATATATTTACCTATTACAAACATTATCATGAATTATTGTCATTTGAAGTAATAATAAATTGTTCAACAAGTTTTCTAGATTAGAGTCTTATATTTATACATATATTTTTCATTTTTATAACCATACTTCCAAAATTTTAATAATTATACATATAGAACCATGCTCAGATGTATTAGACACCCCAGGTAAAAACCCTTATTCTCGATATTATCCAAGTCTGACGGAAATTAACCGTAAAAATAGTTAATGGTATTTACAGAAATGCGTCTTTGAATACCCTAGTTAATCCCCTATTGAAAAGAATAGGTGGAAAGGGGAAATTGTGCATTTTAGAAATTTAGTGTCATTCTAGCAGTGTGTGAGCAACGTGCATTTGTGAGTTTGTGGTAGAGATCAATTAGATTATCCTATTTTTTCACGTTGTGTCAGTTATTTGTTGAAGAAAAATGCCTAAAACACGCAAGTTGTCGGTAGGGGAACGCGCCCAAATAGTGCTACTGCATTCCCAGAAGTTATCAATAGCTGCAATTGCAAAAAAAAATGTTCGCGATGTGCAGTCCGTACAACCATTAGTCGCTATCAGGAGAGCGGGTCGTTTGTTAACAGACCAAAAATTGGCAGAAAACCCTGTACCTCGATTAGAGAAGACAGAATTTTACAAAGACTGGCTCTCAGTGAAACAGCTCGCCAGTGAGCTGAAACAGCGTTATCGCGTAACAATTTCTGCGCAAACAGTGAGAAGGCGTCTCCAGCGTGCTGGGATTCTTTGGTCTGATGAATCGAATATCGAGGTATGTAAGTACATCTTCATGACTAATATTCTTATCGTTGTATGGAATTCAGTCTACATGTAACATTAAACAAAATTAATCCTGTCTAAGTGCTAACTTTCTTCTTTTGCCTGGCAGTTTTGGGGACTACCTGGGACGCTATACGTTCGGCGTAGGTAAGGGGAAGCTTATGAACCACAATGTATCATTCCCACAGTAAAATTTGGAGGTGGTAGTATCATGGTTTGGGGTTGTATGTCTGCATACGGTGTTGGAGAAGTGTACCTGTGCGATGGACGAATGAATGGCCAACGCTATTTAGCCATGTTGGAGGAAGTATTAGAACCGTCTGTGCTAAAACTATTCGACCAGGATATTCCACAATACATTTTTCAGCAAGATAATGCGCCCTGCCACAAATAGGGAGCTGTAATACGTTGGTTCGAGGAAAGCACAGTGGAGGTATTGGATTGGCCGCCACAAAGTCCCGATTTGTCGCCCATTGAAAATTTGTGGCGTATCTTAAAAACTAAGATCACGGAACATAAATGCCTGTCAAAAGCAGAATTATCAACAAAAATTCGCGAAATATTAGCTGCAATACCACCGGCAGAGTGTTTCAATTTAGTAGCAAGTATGCCTCGACGAGTGCGAGCTGTCATTAAGACCAAGGGCGGAGCGACAAAATATTGATAAATTGTACTATATTACTAAATAACACTTTGTACATAATTTTCGCAACAGTTTTATTTTCCTCACCTATCTTTTGACTAAACTATATAAACTATATATGTATGTATGTACATAAATTCATAAGGTGTCTAATACATTTGAGCATGGTTGTATTTCATTTCAGTTAAAAAGCGTTACTTATTTCATATGGAGATATAAATGATCAGACGTTCAGTTTACTCAATTTTATAATAATAATTTCGTTTAACAAAATTCGATTACAGGGAAAATTTAGAAAAAAAATAGTATAAAAAAGAAAAAATGAAATACAATACGAATTAAATATAACTAATCAAATATAACATCAAAATATAATATGCAAGAAGTAAAGTACTGAATCTCCAAATAACACATTTGCGTGTATATTCGTATATATTAAAGAGCTTTATATACAATATTTGTTCTAGTTTTTGAAACCAAGTGTCATGAATTCGACTTGAAGCATAAGGAACACAGAAGTTAACCTGTAAGAAAATGGAGAGAGATTCTATCACATTATTGACTAATTTGATTAAAAATTTTGCACTGGCAATAAGTAATTCACACCTAGCTGAAAACGAATGAAATCATACGCACGAAGTAATTTCAAGCAATCAACGAAGGTGGTCCCATAAGTACCCGGCCTGACCTAGAGACGGCGGTAGTTGTTTGAAAAATATCACTGTATTAGAAAGTACACAATCTATAAAGCATATGTTTCAAGTTTGAAGACGCAACGTTGTTTAGTGTTTGTTTGACAGCCATCAATATTGAACGTTTTCTGTGAATTTCTAAAAATGGAGAAAATTGGTCATCGTTACGTGATACAATACTTTTTTTTTTTGAAATGCCTCAGCAGTACACTTCTCCAATATAAAAGCTGAACTTGATTCTACTTTGGGTGAGTCTGCTCCTT
The DNA here is from genome assembly GCA_031893035.1 of Dermolepida albohirtum. Classification (NCBI taxonomy): domain Eukaryota; kingdom Metazoa; phylum Arthropoda; class Insecta; order Coleoptera; family Scarabaeidae; genus Dermolepida; species Dermolepida albohirtum. The sequence goes on along the minus strand of JAVIWB010001347.1, from coordinate 155,409 downwards.
CGTTTACAACAGTGAAATATTGGGTAGCAGAGTTTAAACGGGGCCGTACGAGCTGCTAAGACGAGCATCGCAATGGTCAACCAAATGAGATGACAACTCCAGATATGGTGAAGAAAATCCACGAAGTGGGACTGGATGATCGCAGACATAGGCATTTCAAAAAGTGCGTTACATCGCATATTATCTGCATACTTGGACATGAGAAAGTTGTGTGCATGATGGGACGTCATTCAAGCAAAAAACAGTATCTTGAGGATGTTTCAATTGACAGTTTAGCGAAGTTTCATAGCAACAAAGCAGAATTTTTGCGCCGTTTCATAACCATGGATGAAACATGGGTCCACAGCTTTACACCCTAGACTAAAGAACAATCAAAACAATGAACTCAAAAGGGAGAACTGGCTCCAAAGAAGGCGAAGACGGTTTCATCTGCAGGCAAGGTCATGGCATCGGTTTTTTTTGGATGCGCGTCGAATAATTTTCATTGACTGTCTTGAAAAAGGAAAAACTATCAACGGCGAGTATTATGCGAACTTATTGCAACGTTTGAGTGAAAAAATGAAATAAACAACGACCCGCATTTGGCTAAGAAGAAAGTGTTTTTTCATCAAGACAATACACTAGCTCACAAATCCGTTATTGCGATGGCCAAAATTAATGAATTAAAGTTTGAAATGCTACCTAATGCACCCTATTCGCCAGATTTAGCCCCGTGCGATTATTTTCTGTTACCAGACTTGAAAAAAAGGGTCAGTGGTCAAAAATTTTCCAACGATGAAAAAGCGATATCGGCAGTTAATGGCTAGTTTGAGGAGCAAGACAGTTGTTATCATAAACAGGGTATCGAACTTATTGAACATCGCTAGGAAAAGTGTATTGAGCTAAAAGGAGATCATGCTGAAAAATAAATATATTTCTTTAGAAAATTTTTGTGTTTTCTTTGTTGGGTCGAGTACTTCTGGGACCACCCTCGTTTAGCACGAGAAGGATATTCACCAGCAGAATTAAGTGCAGGATATTTTAAAATTTCTTCTGTACTCTTTCAAGTTCTGGATGAAAATACACGTAATTAGAATACCAAACAATGGCAACATATTCAGGTCAAGAGTAGCCTTGAAGTACAAGGATTTGAGAAACTTTACAATAACGAATAATAAAACTAAGAGCACGCGAAGCTCCAATTGCACATGTAGTGAATATGATTGAAAAAGCTGAAGTGCCTATCGGAAAGAACTCCTGAATTTCTAACACCAGTTTGTCTAAACAATTGGATTCGACACCCTGAATACTTAATACATTTGAATCATTGCATTTAGAATACGTAACTATTCGGCATTTGCTAATATTGAGTTTTATTATGTTTGAATAACATCAGTTGCGTATAATATCAAGGTTACGTTGCAAATTTAAACAATCAGAAGAAGGTGTAATTCAAGAAAATATTTTTAAATCATCCCACAAGCTAGAACTCTACAGTCGGTGCTGGACAAGAAATATAAGCAAGCAAAGGTCCAAGATTCTATACCTGCGGAACACCCGAGGCAGCAAAAAAACAACTCGAATCAAAAGCGTTATAAAAACATAGCAAGTCTTATTAAAAAGATAGTGTTCTTGTATTACTAGCCTTCTAAGAAGTTTGAACTTAACTTTATTTATAAGTTGTATCCATAATAACTTTTATAGACAAATGTTTCAAAAATGTGTGTTTCATTTCTTTAAACGGTAAAAGAAGATACGGCGGAAAATACTTAAAAGGAGATAACCGCTAATTTTAAAATGAGGATTGCTTTGAAGGAGCAACGTTGCTTTAACATTCACACAAAAATGTAATGAAATACAGATTTCGTTATTTTTGAATGCGCTTATTATATGATCTGTCAATTGTCATTCTTTAAAGTACATTCAACTAGCTTTTATCCGAGTTTGAAGTAAACAACTTTTATAAATTTGGGTTTAGAGCAGTAAAACTACCTCGGTTTGAAAGGTTTAACACCAAAGTGGAACAAAATTGAGAAGGAATCGACTTCTGGCAATGACTATCCTCTATCCTCAACAATAAAAGACTGTGCAGCAGAATTTAACGTGGTCGTATATCAATTCATGATAGTTAGTGTCCGGAAAGACCAAAATCGTCCAAAACTTATGATACCCTTGGAAAAGTTCACAATGTAGTGCTGATTGATCATCCTATCAAGAAGTGACAGACTAGGTAAGATCAATTTTACATCAACATTTACATATGAGGAAGCTGTAAATGTTGCGACTGCAAGCACTTGACCAAAAAGGTCCAAGGATTTATATCTTCAAGCAGTCTTTCGAGGTGCTCCCATTGATAGATGTTGATAAGATTTAAATTCATGACTGCACCTCCGAGACAAAACAATTGTCTAGAATCTGGACAATTGGTAAAAAGCTATTTCAAATTCTTATCTGAGAAGGCAATAGTTATGATTCTTTTTTTCTTGAAATACATATAGTGTACTACTGGTAGACGGTATCGAGAGCAGGTGCAGGAGGAGACTATTACACAGCATTACTAGACAGGTCGAACACTGAAATTACAAGTAAACGACCACATTTGAAAAATTTCTTCATGATAGTGCCAATGTTTGATCTACATTATAAATTGCTTCCACAGGTACATTACTCTGCAGTTGCAATTTCTATTGGAGGTAAGAGATTTAGCTTAAACAACGGGGTAATACCTGAAATTGATGCCTATTTTGAGCAATACTGGATTTCAAGTTGAGAAAGTTAAAATACGTCGGTATTTAGAGGATATTATTTTCATTATTTAGCTTGTTTTAGTAAACAATATAGACATTTTGTTTTAGTATTATCTAAAGAAAAAATAATACCAGCACTCGGTATCGTTTAAGAAAAAATTGTTATTAAAAAATTATGATTTTTCATGAACTGAAGGTAACTACGTAGCAGTATTAATAGCAATTATGTTTTTTTTTTCACTATCTTACATCTAGTGAAACGTCGAATTATTCCTACTGACAATTTCTATATTTAAAGTAGGAGTCGTGTCTGCGGGGCAATTAAAAAACGATTAATTTTTGCCCGGCCTTTACGTAATGACTGTAATACTGTTGGAAAAGGAGAGCGTCTTGTTGTCTTTTAAAAATCTTTGAAGCTAAACTGAATATCAATCGTCGAGAAGACTTTTTGTGTCCCGCACATATATAAAAATAAATATCATTCTGAAGTCGTTAAGACGAATGAATGTTTGCCTCTTTTTATTCGTTTTGTACGCACCGAGCAAAGTTTTTAATTGACTCTCTCTAGAAATAATCGTAGTTTGTTGGAAATGAAGATAAAACTTATTATATTTGTATAAATTATTATTAATTTTATACTTTATTATTAATTAAACTTCTTGCAGCATTGTATAAGAAAACTTCCGGATTGATAGCACTACTAGACTATAATGAAAAATAAAGCATTTTGTTACTGGATTTTTTTATAAATAAATTTCAATGCCACTCGTATAATGTCAGTTTTCTAAAGCTCTTCAATTATATTGTAATAACATACAAGAAATAGCAACTAATTATTTATTTTTACTGAAATTTATTTACTTGTTTAGTGTTTCAAAATGCCAACAAATAAATATCGAAACCTTCGGTATCAATTTTATATCTCTTATAAATTGTTAACAGGCGTTGATATAAAAAATGTCAGATCAAATTGACAAAATACTGTCAATAACTTATTATATTAATAACAACACGATGATTCCTTATGTGCTTAACTGTTAACCCCAATTAACGCAACGCAACAAAATATATATCCTGCACAAGTACGTAATAATAAGAAACATATAACGAAACAAAACATCTACATAATAAATTTACTTGTTCACATAATGCAATTATGATGAAGACTGGTTACATAAATGCTTATTACAGAAGATAAAAACACCTCTCACAACACTAGTATCTGTAATTTACATACTATTTCTACAACAAAATTGTCACCTTCAGTAAAAAGTAAACAGTGTAGAAGATATACATAAAAATATATATAAAATAATAAACCTGCACTGAACCAATCACCAAACATTCTACTAAACCTCCACACAAACACCTAGTAGTATTTGTGTGGGATCTAGTGGGATTGTGGAGATCTGTACAACTTTACTGCGCTCTCATGTTTAATGCTGTGTTTACTTTCTGCTGAATATGATAACTTAATTGTCGAAATATGTGCCTCGAATAGAAGTACTAGTGTGTAAGAGGCTTTTATTAACTATTCGAGTATTTCTTGTTTAACGTCCGCTTCGCATTTACGAAATGCTAGTGCAAAACAATGTCTAAAATTCAAATATAATCTGGTTATAACTACATTTTGTAACATATTAGAGTAGCCAATTTTATTATATATCACATAATATAAATAATTTGCCGAAACAATTTTACCTCCATGAAAGTGACGCTGTTCTCAGATAGCAAAAACTCGCGATCAAAATTTCTATTGGAATATGTGCCTCCTTCTTGGGTTACGTTATTCTAGTTTGCATAACTTGTGCGCTGATTGTGTTTAGAATATTAAATTCAGAAGCGCTATTCTTTTATATGTAAATAATAATAGGCTATATTATTCTCTTCAAAGGTATGCTTGTATTTCTAAATAAAAGCCTTATAAACCATTAATACATTTATTAAAATAATTACAAAAACTAAACTTAAAAATTCTTCGATAACTTAATATACAATATATTTCAATATTTCTTGGTTTTAATAACCATGGCATGTACGTAATTACATTATAAACAGGTACCAATGACGTTTGTGTAATGGTTTGCAGCTCTGCATATATCTCAATTCTTTATATGAATCTGCCTATGTCGCTAAATGTATATACATATGTATACTGCTTCTTTGCAGATAAATGTTTTCGCCTCTAGAAGACGTTCTACCGCCCTCTTATACATTTTATACACAAGTCCGATCATAGTATCTTGAGGTTTATCTAAAAAAAATTGTTACAGAATTATAATAATATACAATAAGTAACGTGTAAATATCTGTCATTAAATATACGTTTAGCGAGGATCTGTTTGTGTTTAGTTGCGAGTTATGGATCCTGCTCATATAAAAAGTTCAATAAGCAGTTGGCGCATGAACGATCATGTAGGGAGAAAGTAGCAAGACTAATATCAGTCTTAGCCTGGTAAAAGTTTTTTCATTCGCGATTCTTCAAATTGTTCTCTAAAAATGTCAGTTCTATTTGCTCTTTCATCAATTGCTTCAGCTGTAGACTTCTTGTATAAGGGAGACTAATCGCCATCGCATAAATGAAGTAACCAAGTGGTCATACTGGCGCCAAATTTGGATATAGATTATCGATGGGTATTACATGTTCGCGTCGTTAATATACCTTGTGGATGGGCATACGTGTGGTAACGTGTTCCAAACTACTGCATTGTGCCTTAAATATATGTCGTCATTTTATATATGTGTATGTACTATAAATGTATTAAATAAAGAAAATATGTGAAATTAACAAACTAAATACAAACTGTGAGAACTAAATACTTAAAGCTTAATATTATACATCTAAAACTCAAAAGTTGATCCTTAGACACCTTCTCTCTCTCTCTCTCTCTCTTATAAGACCTAATAAAAAATTTATAGCTATTATTAACAATAAGGTTTTCAAGTTTGATCCTCAGGGATGGCCTGGCGGGAAAATTTCGACATATTTTTCCTTTATTCTTCGTAGGTCATTTATTAATATTCAACTTCCTGATAGCCAGCCAGTGGTATGTTACTGGCTTTCCGACGACCTGCACTTTGATAATCTTTGTTCATAAAAGAACCTATTTTTATCGGCGAAAACTTTGTGCTGATTCACCTCGTCATGAATTGAACATTGCACTGGGCTAGCAGTTTTGAAGAAAATGAAACAAGTGAAGAATGTGGTCGCAAGTACGGCGAATATGGTGACAATCACCATATTTGCAAGCCTTACGCCTTTGGACTTCCACATGTTGGAATGTGCAGGCGCAGTGTTCGTATTAAAATTTTGCTAATAATTGGTTTTGGTGACCAACTGAGAAGTTCGCAATTTATTTAACAATTTTACGTCATCGGCATCCGATATCACGAACTGTCATTAATAAAACTTAGAGTAAAGTTAGTTCTAACAAGTTATGTACTGAATTTTAATTTCATTTCCTACTAAACGTAAACATGGTTTTAAAATATCAGCTTTAAGTAAACATCAGTCGTCGTTCTATTAAAGTTCTATTAAAATTTTCAAAAATATACGGGGTGTTTTAATTAAAATAAAAAAGTGAAGATCATTTAAGGTAACGGTAAATATGCTCATCCAATCACTTATTTGCATTTACTTAAACGTGGAAAATTTTATTAAAATCTAAGTAATCGTATTAAAGATATTCGAATGGATCTACACATGTGTTCAACCCTGTATATACGTATAGGGTAATTATAATTATTATTTTTAAAACGAAAGTAAATATATCAAATATAACGAATGGAAAAAGAAGTAAAAATGTTTGAAATACATCCTCAGTAATGACATATTATCTTTTCGAATCCTTTAAACATGCGATATTTTTGCAGATTCGATTATTTTTATAATTATTTACAAATTACCTGACACCATTAATCTTCTGCAACATTTGATTCAGCGAAAGTTTGTGGTATGATCAAGGATTTGCTTTTAAATTCCTAAATACACATACATATGCATTTACTCAAAGATAAAAAAATAAGTTGTTTTTATTCTGTTCCACACGAAGTGCATTTTTACTAACAGAAATCATTGCGAAGCTATTTCAAGACGGGGTGGTAAAGATTTGTGTATATAAGAAAGTGAAGCTCTCTTGATACAGGCAGGCATAAACAAGCCATAAATTTTAAATGAAAAAAGCACACGTTCTCCAGCAGACGTGGGAAATATTTCTATATAAACAACTACTAATCATTCTTGTCTTGTGTTTTTTTACCCTAAACTATACTTCATCCGCCAGTGCGTTAGATTGCCGTGTAATGATTAAATGTGTAAATACTTTACCTGCAATGTGATACATATGGATATACAATGTATGTAATGTAGAGTTAAATATAATTTTAATAAAGTCGCTTAATTTATAAAATTGTTAAATTTTGAAATAATATCTCACTCTAAATTGATATTAACATAAATATAACCAACCAATTTAGTTTATAAGATTTATATAAATTTTTAATTATTAGAGTAACACATAATTTCACAGCGTTTATTAAAGTCCAATTTAACAATTTTTCAACAAGCAAAATATATATAATATGTACATGCACAACTCAAACAAATATTTTACTCCATTATTTACGATTATCTCCAACGATCTAGCAATTTCTCGATTCCACATCTGAAGAAATTTGGTGGTCTGGTTCTCAACTTCTCCGTTTAGTAATTTTTAGTCAGCTACTTTTCCTGGTTCACCCTCCATAAGCTCATCTTCACTTTTAATGAAACTATTTGTCTTTTGCCATTCAAGGAACGACACCATTTTAACTTAGTTCCTACAGAAAGGTGAAAAAGACGGGAAAACCATTTTTCTCATCTTTTGATAGAAAAACTACTAGGTTACTAAAACAACAAAAATTGAATAAAAGCTAAGGGAAGAAGAAAGTAAAATAGTAATTACTAAATAGGTGTTTATACGACATTATTCTGCGCGAGTTTTACTGCTGACCCAGGTGCTATACTGTTATTAATTATCTGCTGATGATGACAATTTAGTTGTCGAAATACGTATACAGAATACGAACATTAATGTGGATAGGATTTTTATTTACTTCTTCGATTAACTAAATTGGTTGACACAATTGAAAAAACTATCAGCTTTAATTACTAAAAATTATATATATATATATATATATATATGCATATATATATATATATATATATATATATATAAGCATCCAGCGAATCGATGCTTTGCGAAAATTTGGTCGAATATCATTGCATGAACATAACTCTTAGAAATGTCAGTAATTTCAGCAATTCCACGAACTTTAACGCAGCGATCTTCCTCTATAGAATGTTCGATAATTTTACAGTTGCTACTCATTTCTGACGGCCTTAGTCTGCCTTGTTTCTTCCCTGGGCCGCCATTCAACTCCGTTCGTTCATCTTAAATTTTTTGCCCCACATGCCGATTTCTTTTCGAATTCAGAACATACACGCTCTGTAATTTGCAATGAAGTTTGCTCCGATTAATTAACTCCTTCGGCAGAAGTCTGATAATTTCACCAAGAAATATTCGTGTATATATATATATACTCGAATATTTTCTGAGCCGTTTGGTTAAGCCTTGTTCTTCGAGATATTTCGCCACGTTTGGATGATTTTATCCCGAGAAGGACCTTCGTCCTTCTTTCCGAATTGTTGGTTATTTAAGGAATTACTTTCACGTCTGTAGTGATTATATTCCTAATATTGTTAATTTGTTTACTCCCAATGACGGGAGAATAAGACTTATTTATAGTTTAAATAGAACATAAAGCAAACGATTTTTCTAACTACATCAGCCTACGACGTTTCAAAGTCTATTTTGTTTATTCTTCAGACCTATAATATTTAATGGTATTACCAAAAAATTATTTAACATTTTTTTATTATTTATATAAACTAATAGTATGTAAGATGTAATCATAACAAAATTTTTGAGAGTAGGATGGATCAGCAACCATACAAGAAATTGTATAAAACATATTAGTTGATATTTTTCAAAGACCGAAAACATTTTAAAATTCGTTTATGAGGAAACTCAACAAAGAAGAATTTGGTTTCCATTTTTCTGTCATAATTGAAAATGTTTGACATATCAGCATATATCGAAGGTTTTAATAACAACAAATGAAATCTGTGATATTTGTGACGCGTGTGTGCAAAACTGGATCGACTCGCAGTACCTTTCACTATTAATGGTTGTGCGTGATTCGTGAATTTAAGCAGTAGGCCTTTACTATTCCAGAACCTGGTGGTCATTGCTTTGCCGGTAGATGGCTGGATTTTAATTTTTTTCGTACCTGGGGAAGCTGGACGTTTCCATATCATGGACTGTTGTTCCGTCTCTGATGTGAACTCATAAACCTTGACTTCATTCCGGTAACGATGCTTTCAATAAATTTCCTTCCTACTGATATTGAGTACGATGCAGAGAAGTACTCATTCGATTGGTTTCCTGTTCATCGGAGAGCATTTTTGCGAAAATTTAGTCGCTTATGATTTCATGAAGAAAACTCTTAGAAATGCTAGTAATTTCAGCAATACCATGAAGTTTGATGCGACGAGCTTCCTCAATAAAATATTCGATAATTTTGCAGTTGTCACGCGTGCGTGACGTCCTCAGTCTGCCTCGTTTCTTACCTGGGTCATTATTTAGCTCCGTTCATGCATCATTAATTTTTTTGCACCAAACGCTGACCTCCTTTCGAATTATATAATCTAGGTATTTTGCTCTGATTAACTCCTTCGGTCGAAATCTGATAACTTCACGCACATTACATCTAGAATGTTCGCTTACATTCTGGGAGTTGAATTATACACAATGCCCTTGTCTCTCCTATTACTCGCATAAACGTGTCTAGTCACGCATATTGCGCGGATTGCGCTTGCGCAGTTTGTATGAAAGCCATCTACACCTTTAAATATCTGACACCCTTCGTATATTATGTGCCATGATTATCCTTAAAATATCCAAAGGTATCACTGCTTAAATTGTTGTCAAGCAAGACTTTTAAATAAATTCACCAAAGCATTGCTTTTTTTAATGTGCTCTAAATTTTGGGTGTTATAATGAAATATAAAGAAATATAATAAGAAATAAACTGTAGAATGCGTGATCTATATACATATTTGATCCGTAGACGCACATACCAAAGTGTATATAAATTTATTTTTAACATTTCGCAATAGTTCATTGTTATTTTTTGATATACATTTTAATAGAAACATATTTAAATTTATTAGCTATTTTGACTATGGTACGATCCAGGAAACCATATGTCTAAATACTGTAACATAAATGATTGATTACAAGGAAGCAAGACCTACCCCAGCAGTAAAATGTTCTGTATATAATTCCGTCTCTTTCTGTCTACCTACCGTTTCTCAAGTTAGAGAAATATTTTTGTTCCTTTCCTAGGATTAAAAAAAAATCTCTAGTATTGTGAGGGATGATGTGGCACATGACGCTGACCTACAATAAGTTACGATTTTTTTCTCCATACGTTTCATTTTTGTTGTCATTAATGGCACATAATTGATGCGTTTTTCTTTTAGAGAATGAATGGTTAACATATTTTCCCTATACCACACACATTTTAAAGTCTGCCGTTTAGTTGCACAGAAGCATCACTTCTGAAGTGTTTTTTTTCTCTCCTTTTTTACTGGGGGGTTGCTTTCAATTGCATCTCAACAGCTTTAAGTAAAGTTTATTAAATTTATCAGGGCGTAATCTTTAAACTGTTACTATAAATTACAAAGAGAACAGATAATTTGAAGTACTTACCTGATAAAAAATTTGTACACGTTTTTGTATACTGAGAACTTGTTAATCTCCAATGGAATGTTATCTTTGTTACGCAAGAAAGTATGTAGGTAATCACCCTTAGTAATTAAAATATGTACCTTAATAATAGTAATAATACTAATAATAATCATGCATTAATTAAAAAATAAATAAAAAAATTTAAGAAACGCTTACAAAAGGTTTTTAATTCTCTATTAAACGCTAGAAATAAACCTAAAGCATTCAACACATATGCAATTCCACTTCTGATTTATCCATTTGGACTCGCAAGATGGTCAAACGTAGAGCTAGACCACCTCAATTTATCTATTTATTTTTCTTTTATTTTTTTCGATATATATTGTAAAAAAAGCGAAATTTATTATATACTCTAAGAATTCAGCAATCCGTCTTTCAAAGCTAAAAGCGTTTGATAATATGAAGAGACGTATAGAGTAGATAATATTCCACTGATTAGCCTCTTTATTAAAATTAGATAACTAACTGACTGGACGATATTATAATAGTAAAAAATATGTATAATTGCACTATACGCTTATGTTGAAGCAGCGGTTTATAACCTCTTATACGTGGGATGTCTTAAGTTTTGCATAGTGGGACGTAGAGACATAGAGAGCGCCACTAATTAAATGTTAGTACTAAAAATTTACCTCCATCTTTAGTTAATCTAAATCCAAAGTTTCGTTGCGATACATGTAGTGTTGTAATTACAACGAATTGTCAAAATTGATAAGTTAATTGAAAAATGGAACCGAGAACATTTTTGCCGAATAATTTTTTATAATCTTCAAAGACAATTATCTCAACAAGAATGCCTCACCGAGTTTACATCAGTCAATAATTTCTCGTTGGTATGGAGAATTCAAACGTGGACGGATTAATCTTAGCGACGATCCAAGAGCACGTTCACCAAAAACGGCAGTCACTCATGAAAATGCTGATGCTATGCGTAAGATCATCAACGAAGATCGACATGTGACAAATCGCCAGATTGGGAATTTCAAAGACCTCAAAAAGTTTGCATAAAGAATTGTGTGGAAAAAATTTTGTTTTCCGTTGGATACCGCATCTGTTATCGATCTGGGTGAAATACTGACCAAATACTCTCGAACGAGCGAGAAAGTATGACATGTAATGTATTATTACTAGTTTTATCATTCGGGACTGTGCTTCAGTTTTGTGCGAACTACTTGCTGTTATATTTAATTTGGCCATGACGACTTCAACTTTTCCCGATGTCTGGAAGATCACTAGAATCGTTCCCGTTTTTAGAAAAGGTGATCGTTGTTCTCTCCATAATTATCGACCAATTAGTATTCTGTCTAATTTTGCTAAGATTTTTGATTATATTCTCCACCGAAAACTTACTAAATGTTTGCAACCCTTTATTTCTCTTCAGCAGCATGGTTTTACTGCTGCTAGATCCACTCAGTAGAAATAACACAATTTATTAGCGAGTCAATGGACAATAGACAGCAAGTGGATGTCGTTTATACTGATTTTGCTAAGGCTTTCGATATAATTAACCACTCAGTATTAGTTTCTAAATTATCCAGTTTTGGATTTTGCCATTATGTGATTGATTTGATCTCTTCATATCTACATTACAGAAGTTGCTATGTTTCGTATAATGGATTTTCGTCAGATATATATAGGAATCCACTTTGGGACCCTTATTGTTTAATATTTTCATTAACGATCTGTTCAAATCACTTACATGTAATTCCTTGGCATATGCTTACGATTTAAAAATTGTTTCTAGGATAACATCCTATGACGATTGCCAGATACTGCAGCATAATCTTAATACAATTAGTGATTGGTGTGTGCAGAATGATATTATTATTAATGTTGATAAGTGTGCTGTTGTCACTTTTACTAAAAGCAATAATCCTCTTATTAGTCAGTACACCATTGATCACACTGTCATTCTGAGGAAGTCGAGAGTTATGGATCTTGGGGTCCTGTTTGACTCCAGATTGGAATTTACAGATCACATCACTACTATATGTGCTTCGGCGTCACGTGCTTTGGGTTTCCTTGTGCGTTCCTGCAGACATTTTAATAACATTACGGCTCTCAAGGTTTTATACTATGCTTTTGTCCGGACTAAGCTTGAGTATGCCTTGGTGGTATGGTATCCGTGCTATATTTATCAAAGTTTGTTTCTGGAGAGAATCCAGAAAAGATTTTTAAAGTACTTATCTTACCGGCTTGATGGTACATACCCACCGAGGGGAGTTGATTATGAGGTGTTATTGGTTAGACACAGCTTCCAATCTTTGTCTTGTCGTAGGGATGCTACCAGTGCGAAGTTTCTTGTTAACTTGATTAATAATGGTGGGGATGCCCCTTCTGTACTGTCTCAGGTTTGTCTATTGGTTCCTTCTCATTCCACTCGGTCTTTTGATTCCTTCGCTCTTCCGAGGGCCAGGACTAATGTTCTATTGAAAGCTCCGCTTACCCATATGTGCAGGAATGCGAATAGATTGTTGGATACATTATGGTATTATAATCAAAGAAAACTGTTAACATGACTTTGATTTTTGAAAGACTTAGATGTAGTTTTCTGAACTAGCTTAATCCTACGCACGATATTTATTGAAGTGATTGATAGTCTCATGGCCATAAACATAAATCCCCGTGTCTCATGCATTTCATGATAGAGTGGTACTAGAAATCATCTTTATTACAAAAGTAATTACGTCATTTTTTGTCGACAAAAAAAAGCAATTTTAGATCCATTGAGATGATACAGTTAGCGCCCAAATGGCCTTTCGAAATTACTTTGACCGATTCAAATGAAATCTCTGTTATTTACAGGGTATATAATTGGATTTGTGAGGCTGCAGTTTTCATTAGCTACACTTTATTTTGAAATTTAGCCGTTTATATGTTCGCTTGGTCAGCAGGTGTCTGTTAAAGCAAATAAATGCTTCAAATTACATTCAAGAAATGAGCGAACAGTTCTCTCACTACTTTATATATAATCAATGTATTATTTTGTTGTTTTAACAAGTCTATTTTCTTTCTTGTACTAAAGAAGATTTTGCACTTTAAAATTAAAGTTTAATTTTAAAAATCGAGCTGATTTTATGCGTACATAATTTTATATACATGAAAAATACTTTTAGCACCGACGTGATAGGAAATATTTAATTTGCAACATAGTCCACATAAGTTCCTCCATTCCTAAACTATTTCATAAAATTTACATTACACACTTAATACGATGCGATGTTTAAATTTGTGCAAATTATATTGTTACACCTCTTTATTTATCTTGACAGAAGCAGTCTATATTTATGATTTTTAAATTCTTCTGATCGTATTACAACTTAAAGCCAGAATATATTGTATGAAATGGCAATGTGATTTGTATATACTCTTCATGCACTATAAATAACCTGTGATTTATACATACAGCAAATAGATACTAATGATCTTAAGGAATGCTCTGCCGGTTGTAAGTCAAGCATCAATTTACCCTCTTGTGTTCAAAACAAATCTAGCGTTCAACCCTCAAAGATCAAGAACTGAAAGGTCGTTTATGCGTCTGTACTTGATTATAAATCATTACATTCTTTCGTAGCTGAGCATACGCAATAATGTTGAGTTAAACTGTTAGAAATTGGTATTTTCCGCGTGTATCTTTTAAGAAGTAGAAACTATACTTTCAGAATGAATTTATTGCGAAAGTTTAGCTCCTATCTAATGGAATAAGTTTTATATAGTAACAGAATAAAGTGTTACCAATGCCTCTGAGCAAGTGTAAAATCTATATTATCAATGAATTAGGAGAAAAATATTCAAAGTAATAGCCCAGGATGATATTTAAGGAAAAATCATAACGATTTATTCAAAATAATATATATAAAACCAAATAATATACCATAAGTTATAGATATGAAAAAGTGTTAGCATTTCAGTATATCATATATACTGAAATGCTAACACTTTTTCCAGCAAATATGGTGAGATCGCAAATGATTGATTAAGTTGGCATTTCAAGAGCAGAAAATTTTCAGTTGTTAAGTTTACAACTATTGTACTAATTAAAAAAATAATATAATCCTTTACCAAATTAATATTTGTATTCTAAATACGATTTCGATAGATGAGTTGTCATTTTCAGTAAAAAAAATAAGTATAATATTGAAACATGGACTCGGAATAAATCTATAGAAGAACTGCGAAACACTCTATTCAATGTTCAAACACAAACGTGTGGAAATCGTGCTGTTCAGTTCTATTTTTTCTCTTTTGCGTATTGCTTCAAACAAATTTTGCATCAAGTGTCATTCCAAAATACTTAGTTTTGTTGTCGTATGGTGCTGCAATACCGTCGATATTAAGTGTGTAATGTGTGTAATGGTCATATGTACATATATTTTATTATTTGCTTCTTGAGATTTATTAGTTGATATTGTCATGTTTAGTCCTAGTGCAAGTAGTGCTATGTCATCGACAAAAGTTGTAAACAACTTGTTCCATTTCTCGAATTACGCTTGTAAGGGGTTATTCATGTGGGTGTATTTTTTTTTAAATAAAAAAAATTTAAAGAAATTTATCGGATATTCTTTATTGTCATACAAAAGACCCATTCTTGACATTTATTTTTTAAGAATTATTTCCTTCGAACGTTGGCTATAACTACGCCTAACATGGTCCATTCTGAAGTTTCAATTTTCGATGACTATTCGACCATTTCATGTGGTATTTGACGCATAACGCCAGTAATTCAGGCTTCCAATTACTCAATCGTAGCTGACTTATCCATGTAGATTTTGGACTTTATGTAGCCCCAAAGGAAGAAGTCTAAATGTGTGACATCACATGATTTAAGCGGCCATTGCACGATCTGTGTGGCAAGAAGCGCCGTCTTGTTGAAACCAAATGTCGTCGAGATCACTGGCTTCAATTTCAGGCAACAAATAGTTCGTTATCATGGCGTGACAACGGACGCCATTCACAGTTATGTTGTGACCGTTTTCATTTTTGAAGAAACATGGACAGATGATTCCACTTGCTCATAAATCACACCAAACCGTGGTTTTGACTGAATCTAATGGCAGCCCATGGACCTCTTCGGGTTGCTCTTCACTCCAAATATGGCAATTACGCTTATTGATGTAGCAATTAAGCTTATTGATGTAGCAATTAAGCCAGAAATGGGCCGCATCGCTGAACAAAATTTTGGTCGAGAACAGTGGGTCTTCTACAAGCCCAAAAACTGAAACGGTGACAATTTGAAAGATCGACCGCTTTCAATTGTTGAATGAGTTGAATTTTGTATGCTTTTAAACCAAGTTCCTTACGTAAAATACGCCAAGTTGTGGCATACGATAAGCCAAGCTTTTGAGATCTACATACGTCGAATCGATTCTCAGCTACCATCGCTATATTTTCTTTACTACGTGCGGGACATGGCCTAAATTTTTCTATGGTATAGCGAATTGTGCATTCGGTGGGCCAATTACGTAGATTATAAGTTGCCCTAAGTTCATAAAACACATTTCTCGTGGAACACTAATTTTAATAATACAGCTGAATAATTTGTAGATGCTGTGCCAGGCTGTCTTTCCATGATAAAATGTTACAAAGTACTTAATTAAAATAGCGTGAAAGTTCGTCATGACTCACACTTTATCTATCAAACAATCGCTCTTGAAAACAGTACATCCTAATGAATCACCCATTATATAATAAGTATAGAACAGATTCCAAGACACTTCCTTGAGGTATTCCTGTATTATTTTTTAAGCACCGAGTCATTATCTCCTCGTTTACTTTTAAAGTCTATTGTAAATGTATGCAGTAGTCTAGATATTGCGTTGGTAGCATTTTATTCAGTTTGTGGATCAGGCTCTCGTCTCAGGTTTTGTTTAAAACCCGTGCCACATCAAGAAATAAAGCTCAGCAAACGTTTTCTTCTTCGAGAAATCTTTCAACGACATCCACTATTCGACGTGCTTGATTTATTGTGGAATGGTCTTGCCTGAAATTAAATTGATGGTTTGGAATTAATAAATAAAATTTTTCCCAAGATTTCAGTTCTCTTCATTTTCTGATAATTATTTCTTATAATATTTAAATAAACACGTAGACCTATTTTAATATCTGTAAATTCCAGCTTGCTGATGCTTAATGAACTCGTACACACTTAACCTAATCTATACTTAATCTAATCTATTCCACTACTTTCATGCTACACGGTACTTTAAATACTTTTGACATCGAAAGTTGACTTTGTTTTTCTCCACATTCTGAGATAGAAATTACATGAAAATATATCCTTTTGTATTTAAACATTCTTTTAAATTATTCATTTCGAGATTGAAACATAGCAGCTTAATTGTAAACGAACTGCACTTACGATTTAACACTCAATTTCATACACTTGTACATTTTTCAATTCCCAATGATGGAATGAAAGATTCCCTGTATGATTAAGAAAAGTTTTCCTATACTCTCCCTATTGTAAGGCTTTTAAGACCTTCAAAACAGACATTAGTTTCATAAATTATCTATGCTGTTCTTACCAAACATCTTTCCAATTAGAAGATCTAATTGATTTTTTTCAAATTGATGAACAAGCAATTTAAGAGCATATTTTTACTCGTGCAATTAATGATCAATGAGTAATGTCGTGGTGAAGCCGAATTCTTTTCTTTGCTAAATGTGTTATTTACTTTGGATTTGACTGTATAACTTGTGATGGTTCTCTCTTTATCAAAACTGTCAACGAGTTTTACATTACGTGCATTTCAAAAAATCGTATTACCTACCTTCAGCTGGTAAAACTGATTTTGCCTTCT
The DNA here is from genome assembly GCA_031893035.1 of Dermolepida albohirtum. Lineage (NCBI taxonomy): Eukaryota > Metazoa > Arthropoda > Insecta > Coleoptera > Scarabaeidae > Dermolepida > Dermolepida albohirtum. The sequence goes on along the minus strand of JAVIWB010001347.1, from coordinate 138,030 downwards.
CAAGAACTTGATCTGTTCAATCTATTGTTTGCTGCTTCCTCTTGTAAAGTGTTTTCCAATAGGGACTTGACAACTTTTAATTCAATTTGTGAACGCACCCTTTCATTAATCATCGAACTGTCACTGTCAATTTATTCAGTAAACTTAACATTTCCATCATGGTAAAGTACACGAACGAACAACGTCTGAGTCTACATATTCATTGTGTGATGTTGCCGTGCCAGTGAGACAACGAGTTGGTCGAAGTGTCGAAAATATCGCTGTCGTTGAAACGTCCGTAGCAAATGATCCAAATCAGTCAATTCCACGGCGTTTTCAAGAGTTGGGCATCGCCCAGACCACTTTATAGCGAATTTTGCGTAAGGATCTTGGTTTACACCCATACAAGATCAAGCTGATTCAAGAATTGAAGCCGATGGACCATGTGAAGCGACGTACGTTCTTCGATTGGGCTCTGGAAAAGATGCGCCAAGATGATCAATTTCATCGCAAAATCATTTTCAGTGACGAAGCTCGTTTTTGGCTCAATGCGTTCGTCAATAAGCAAAATATGCTGTTATTGGTCAGGTGAAAATCCACATGTGCTTCATGAAACACCACGTCATCCACAAAAAATAACTGTTTGGTGCGGTTTGCATGCCGGCGGCGTCATAGGGCCATATTTTTTCTTCGACGATAATGATCGTCACGTTACTGTGAATGGTAATCGTTATCGCGCCATGATTACCGATTATTTTTGGCCCGAATTGAAAGATATGGACTTGGACAACATGTGGTTTTAGCAGGACGGTGCCACAAGCCACATAGCACACGTTACAATCGTTTATTGAAGAGTAAGTTTGATGAGTGTGTTATCTCAAGAAATGGACCAGTCGATTGGCCGCCTCGTTCGTGCGATTTAACGCCTCTAGACTTTTTTCTTCGGGGCTACGTCAAGTCATTGGTCTAGGACAACAAGCCGACAACGTTGGAAGAGCTCAGAGCCAACATCGAACGCGAAATAGCAGCCGTTTCGGCCGAATTGTGTGGCCGAGTCATCGAAAATTGGGTCTAACGAATCGACCGCTGCAAACGTGCCCGCGGTGGCCATATGAACGAAGTCGAGTTCTATTCATAAATGTTTTGATTGTACTTCAACCCGATAATAAAGTTTTTGAAATATCTCAAATGGTCTGCATTTTATTTTGAAGAAAATTTGTCAAGTCCTTATTGGAAAACCCTTTATATCTAATAACAGACCCAGGTTGCGTCAATAGTTGCGGAGGTGCTCAAAAATTCAAAATGATTACATTGGAAAAGTTCAAGAGACTGCTTTAAAATATACAATTTTTGAAGTTTTTGTTTAGTTGTTAGAAATCCCGATCCTCAGCGAATGAGAGGTTTTTCGTATATAAATGCCCATGCAAAATATATCGAACCCGTTCATCCAAAATCTTTCTAATCTTGATTAACTTCTATACTTTGAAACGATCATTTGGTACTACAATTTTTTAAAATTCGACTGTAGTTTATTTTAGTCTTCGATTGTTATCTTGAACCAAAAGACCACATATTTAAATTTTGCTGATTTCGTTTTTTGTTAGGAACGAGGGACCGCCATTGATAAGAGGTTACTCCAACTCAGTTTCTATTTCAGTCAATAGTTTTAAACTTTTTAAAACCAACTGTGATTATCGCCCGATACCCAATTTCTTCCACTTTAGCTAACATTAAAGTTATTTACTTTTCAAACTCAAATGAAAATCTGTTGAATGTACATTAACGTATGATAGTTGGCAAATCACACGATAATAGATTATAGCTTTAGAAAATAAAATTTTCGATACTCTGACCGCTATCTACGTGTCTTGCCAAAAATATCACTTTACCTTTAAAGGAAGAGGTCCACCTGTACTGGTAGAATCTATCTAGGCTGATGGCAAAATAATGAATTGCAGCTGGAGCTTTGAATTTACCCACTAAAAGATGAGACGAAAATCTAAATGCATCTAAGCAGGGTTACTACAGCAATCTAAACGAAAATAATTGCATTACCTTACTGCATTGAGGAAGTCAATAAGCAGAGTGTGACAAGTTGCATGGTCTCCATTTTCTCTGACATCCAAGCAATGCTAAAAACACTATATTTGGTACAAGTACAGGTGAGGTCTAAACCTAGGTGTAGTAGTCGCAAAAAGTTGACAGTAGTCTGGTTCCCAGGTCACGAAGGCTACAAGAGTAATGAAAAGTCTAAGAACTGGTCCGACAAGCATGTCAATAGTCTTCACAGGATCGAGTTTTTATTGGATTTCAAAGCAATCAGGAGATTTGAAGACTCCCCAAGGTAGAGATAGATAAATTTATTTTAACATATAGATAAATTAACCAAAAGTAAAAGGGAAATTCAGCATAAAAGGAACGCATTAAAAAGTAAATTTTTCGTCAACATCTTCTTTAATATAGGTCGTTTAAATGTAACAAAGACGACCCTGTCTAGACTTGTCTGTATTTATATAGTTTGAGGTAATGCTACTGTGGTAAGAAATAGACCACGTAAAGCATATATTCTGATAAATATCCCTCGTATATTTTACAATTGTTTTTGTTTAGATTTTGGACTAAAAAAAAGATCGTTATTACACATTTTGCGTTTTCATCGCCCAAAGGAGCAAATCCGAATCTAGATATTTATTTCGTCAAGAAATAAACCGTTTGATTTATGTTCCAATTTAATGATCTCTAAAACTGCTCAATCATTGCTAATTGATGTTAGGATTGGGCAAGATTTTTTTTAACTACAGAAAAAAATATTTATTAGCTAAGAACGCTATCGTAAATTGAAAGAAAGAAAAACACTTTATGTAAATTCGTTTTGGACGAGTTTTTCCAAGTAATTGACTTTCCGACAAGACAAAGTTAAAGGTATCGAGGTTATATTAAATACAAATAACTTTATCTTGCCGAAAATGAAGTTTTAATAATAAACAAACGAAGATCTCTTTCAATCACACTTAATGTTTACTTTATTATGTATATATTTCGCGTAGTCATAATTTGATCAAAAATTATCTAAACTACGAGGATTTATTAATTTTTTTTTTGCCTGTCACCTATATGGTATATGAAAATTACTTAAAAATAAAATTTCCTAGTGTAAAAATCCAGACTAAAACACACATGATGCGTCTGCAAGTGGTGCAAGATGTGCATAGTAGGCGAGAGTGTATGAAAGTAAAAAAGGAATACGGAAAAAAGAACTAATTCGGTGCTCTGATGTTCAACTAATGATTAATTAGCCAAGGACACGTAAAACTGAGCGTGTGACGTTTTGACACGCTCTGGTGTCTCAAGATTGATGGACGCTTAGCGTCCCTGATGGCCCCTGATATTAATAATAGCTTTCATACTGTTCCTTACTACTTTACCACGGTGTATGTGTTACATTTTCTGCTATACATATCGTCGAAGAGTATTAAATGTATTAGAATGAAAAATGAAATATATGTTCTCTTTTGCCTTAATTGTTTTAGTAATCTAATGAAACCTTCCCTTTTTATATGTATATATTGTACATACATACAAAATATATTATTAATTAGTTTTGGAACAGTTGATATGCCTACTATAAATCTTAAATGAAACTTTGTATTAGGGGAAATCTTAGAAGATACTTCACAAGGGAGACGACTTATTAAAATAAATATTTTATCAAACTATAGATTTCAATTTGGTACGTAGACTTCCGCGGTCGTGGTCCATGCTATCTGCTTCTGGGTTTCCGGGCTGGAACCGCGTCACTAGTATATCTGCCGACGTTTCGTACCCATTTGAACTACTGCACTGAAACTCAGTTTCAGTGCAGTAGTTCAGCCCTGAAGATGTCCCATACAAATGGGTACGAAACGTCGGCAGATATACTAGTGACGCGGTTCCAGCCCGGAAACCCAGAAGCAGATAGTATAGATTTCAATAATTATTTAGTTGTTGTTACCAGCACATGCTCGATCATATCTGGTATTTTGGTGCTGTATTAAATAAAAATAAAACCAGATAAATTATTTTTCAAAAATTTATTTTAACACCTTCGAAAAACTTACCTTTTTGCTTTCTTTGTACGTGTACATAATGCTAAAGTACTTACAGCGGTCACTAAGCATTTGGCGATGAATCTGCCTAAGTACTCCAAACCCTTAATGCTTAGTCATTGGCCCAACTGTAAAATAGCAGGTACCAAGCCCGCATTAAGAACGCTTCGAAATTTGTACCAGTTTAAATTATATATGTAAATCGGGACTATTATTAGACGAATTAATTTATAATATTCTCACATGAAGATATAAATTTGTCATTTAAAACTAATATTAATTACCATCATCTAGCAATAGAATCGCATATGTAACAGGTCTTCCAATAGGGACTTCCGAACTTTGACAGTTGATAGCGGCCATATTGTTGAAGCTACATCTGTCGCATTGGCTGTCATTTATTCAGTCTGTTTTGCCAAATCACCATAGATGGATATAGCGTTCAACAACACGTGCGAATGATAAAATCGTTTTGTCAATATGTGTGTTCTGTTGGAGCAACGTTCCGCGCGCTTCGTTACTTTGAGTCCACTGGTTCAGTAACAATGAAGCAACACCTGTACGACGATGAAAGGCAAGATCTGCCGAAAACATTGCCGCTGTCCGTGAGAGTGTGCCGGAGAATCCAAAGCAGTCGATTTCGCGTCGCTCACAAGAACTCGACCTTTCGTAGACCACAACTTCATTGTCAAATTTGGGACGATACTAATCCACATGAGATTCAAGAGCATCCATTGCATCCCAAGAAAGTCATCGTTTGGTGTGGATTATGGACTATCGGCGTCATCGGTCCATATTTCTTTGAGAAACGACGTTGACCAGGCCATCACCATCAACGGTGAGCCCTATAAGTCGATGATTACCAACTTCTTTTAACTTGAATTTAATGATATGGACATCAACGAGATGTGGTTTCAACAGGACTACGCTATGTGCCACACAGTTCATGTCACATTGGACGTTCTGCAGGAGCGATTAGAGGGTATGGTCATCTCACGTGGAGGTGATCTGAACTGGCCACCGAGATCGTGCTATTTGACGCCAGACTTTTTCTTGTGGGTTTTCTTAAGTCGCAGGTCTATGTGAATAAACCACAAACTACAGCGGCCCTGAAACCCAACATAACACATGCCATCGGTCAAATTCAGCCTGATTTATGGGCCAGAGTCATGGAAAATTAAATATTCCGGATGCGTGCCACCCAGCGAAGCCGCGGCGGACATTTGCACGATGTTATATTTCATACATAATGGCATCGATAGGCCTTTCAAACGAATAAAAAATTTCAGTGATGTCTCACACACACTTTGTTTTATTTAAATTTAAAATAGGAAGCGCTTAATGAAAGACCCGTTATAATCAACAATAAGTATTTAAATTTATAATTTACAATAACAGTAGTACTTAGTTGCTTGTTAAGAATATAAGGAAAATAGTTAATGAAAATAAAATGAATATTTTTATTCCGTAAATATGGTATCTTTCACTAGTATTAGTTTTTATCACGAAAATAGAGACCAATTATTACAACATATTTTGTATTGTATATCAACAAAAGTACAGCTGAAATTAAGAAGTAATATTTTGAGAAAAAACAAAATATATGCTAAAATATATTTTAGAAAGCCTATATTACAATAAATATGAATAAAATTGTGATATAAATATTAATAATACAGTAATATTAATAGTCAGTATTTAAGCACAGTGTCTCGGCGTGGCAGTGTTCCCCCGATGATCAGTCCTTTAATTCTATGGTATGTTTACCCCGGTGGTCCTGAAGAACCAGTGGTATGGTTCCCCTTGCACCCTAGTATTTTTAATTTTTCAAATTTAATAATGTTAATAATAATATCTATTACAAAACTTTATTATAAAATTATTTATACATTTTAACGAAATAAAATTTCACATTAAATATAAGGTCATGCAATAAGTTGCTGACTGTTTCGTTGTTATAATATCTAGACATAAAGTATACAAAAAAGTATGGTAAATAAAATAATTTTAATGATCCAAAATGTATGTATACACATACATTATATAAAAAAAGTAAGGTAAATAAAATAATATTCACATCGTTTTCTGCAATACTAGAAAATGCGTTTTATATAGTCTTATCTTTGTACTTGACCGCTCTGATATGCAGCTACCAAATTACTCAAATACTCTAATCGTTATTTGTGACGTTTATTATTTATTTTAACAGGTAAACTGATACTTTATTTTAATGTAAGTATCCATTTGCACAGTTTTTAGAACATTAACAAACTCGTATATATTTAGATGCGGATTATAAAAATTAGCATTGAATTTCTCATGAAATGATACGCATGCTTGTTGTTCTTTCGGATGTAGCTGTACTAACGGCTGAAATTTCTGGCACAAATAAAGCAGTCTCACTCACATATATTTCTAATAAATAGTCCGCAAACTGAGTAAGCTTTGAATAATCTGGTTTCACGGCATAAAGATTGAAAACGAAACAGTCTGCAACTTCTTGCGGATTTAGTAATGGTAGACCAAACATCCAATTCAACCAGTTTGCTACTTCTGAAGATTTATTTTTGTATGCCGAAGATAAGCCCTGGTTCTGTGTTTTTCGCCACCACGATTGCCTTAGATGAAACCTACATCCAATTATTTCAATTAGGGGCCACATATGGCGTGCAACTAAATGGATTCCCTCTTCAAAGTCACCTACTACCACTAATGTACATAATTTCAAACCAATTTTAGTGCACTTGCGAATTACTTCTTCGAAAGCCCATAAATAAGTTTTTTGCTGTTTATCAGGTAGCAGACAAAAAATCAAGGGTATTCCCAAAATATAAACGGCTACTCGTATGATGTCCATTCTTTAATACGTGTATTGTGAACAATTGTGTGAAATATCCAGTATAGTGATTAAATGTTCTATCAATGTATATGATATCGCATTTGCACAGTAGTGACCTGTTTGCGAACTAAGAAAAAATAACTTTGATGCTGATGGAATTTAAACAATTTAATACGTCATGTACTTCACTTATATTTCTGAGTAATGGAGGCATTGTGGTACGGTGTACATGCATTTCCGAATATTGTATACATCTTCTATCGTTAAACTACCATTTGCTCTGGTACGTGGACCGTAGAATCGTGTCACTGACGCGGTTCCAGACGTTTCGTCGGCAGTTATAGCAGTGACGTGGTTCTAGCCCGGAAGCCCAGAAGCAGATAGTACCACTTGCTGTTGGATGAGATTCCAATATCTGCATTATTTTAGAAGGCTTCTCTCAAAGATCATCCACCATTTTTCTTTTAACACTATTCGATACAGTATGACGTTGTAGATTTTTTCTCCTTATTCTTGCAAAATAACTTTACCACTTTCATCCACATAAAGTTTAGCTTACATTTCTTATTTACACACCACGATAATATGTATATCTTTAAAGAACTAAAAGTTTGCGACCACGTTTACTTAGAGCGCTTTCCATAATTGTAATTTCCAACAAGGTTACGAATATACTACTATAAGAAGTTGGAATAAACGATTTTCATCGGGTAGTTACTATATACCAGGTGTACTGGTAAGTCATTGCCGTTTTTTCTAACAGATGTCGCTAGGCTTAAGTATACAATTTTATAATTCGACACATATATCATTTTATTCTACTGACATCAAGCTTCAAAGCGATACTTGTTATATTTTGCGAAAGTAACACTGTCATAGATTTATACCTCTTTGAAGATGTCGAGTTTCGTACCTGAAAAAGTGCATTTGCGGCACGCATTTCTTTTTTAATTAATCAAAAGAAAAAAGCCGCTGAAAGTTATCGTTTGTTGGTAGGAGCTTATAAAAACATGTGAGGCATGGTTTCAACAATTCAAAAGTGGTGATTTCGATGAACAAATCAAAGAACATTCTGGTAGACCGAAGATGCGAAACTGTAGGAGTTATTGGATGACAACCCGACTCAAAGCTCTAAACAAAATAATTGGCAGAAGCGTTAAACATGGCCAAAGAAACGATTACCGATCGATTACGAGCAATTAGAAAAATCCAAAATATGGGAAAATGGGTGGCACATTAATTGAATGACAGGCAAATGCAAAATCGAAAAATCATCTGAAATACTGCTTTAAAGGTATGATCAGAAGTAATTTCTGCATCGAATAGTGACGGGTGATCAAAAGTGGTTATATATATATATACTTCGAAAACCCTAAGTGCAAGAAATATGGTTATCACTTGGTGAAGCCGCCCTATCGACTCCAAGGCCAAATCGTTTTGGTCACAAGAGATTGCTCTGTGTTTGGTAGGACCAGAGTGGCGTGGTGTATTACGAACTGTTAAAACCTGGTAAAATAGTTAACACGGGTCGCTACCGACAACAAATTATCAATTCGAACAATGCATTGATAGAATATCGTCCACAATGGACTCGAAGACGCTGTAAAGTGATTTTACAGTACGATAAAGCGCCATCTCATACAGCAAAACCGATAAAGGAAGCGTTGAAAGCGCTTGGATGGGACATAATATCGCATCCGCCATACTATCCAGACCTTGCCTCGTTCGACTATCACCTCTTCGCATCAATGGGACACCCGCTTGCAGAATAGCACTTCGCTAATTTCGAAGGAGTTAGAAAATGGCTCAATGAATGGTGTTGTTCAAAGGACAAACAGTTCTTCTGGGATGGCATTAATAGATTGCCTGAAAGATGGGCAAGATGTGTAGAATTAAATGACCAATACTTTGAATAAATAAGTTTTTTCATTTTCGCCAAAATTATTATGTCTTTTTTTGAAAAAAATCGGTAATGACATTCAGGTACAATTTGAACATAAATCGTTTCTTTCACTGGTTAATTACAAATTTCGAGCTATTTATTAATTTTCTCAAATATATTTCTTACCAGTAAGGAATATTTATAGATTAAGGGGATTCTATACCACCAGGGAACCATGGCTTTACTTTAATCCTACCTTCACACGTACCCGATTTAGAACTGACCGCTGAGGAAAACACCCCCTCCAAGTGTCTAATACCTCTAGCTTTGTTTCAGTTATTGTCAGCAACACATTCATAGTCAGTATTATATCACTGATATCACTTTCGTTACGTAGTTGTATAATTAATTCTTCTGTTCTTATATCCACAGCCCCATTTTCTTAATATCGGTATTCTGTTTTCATAATATTGTGGCAATATCCTCGCCAAGTCTTCTTTTCTAGTGTTCGCAAATTCCTCTTTTGCTAAAATTTCTGACAGTGGCCCATACGAATTCGATGGGGTTTAATTCTGAGTAATGCGGTCTTAAAGGTATGTGTTTAACTACTGGGAAAGTTGTGGTTTTAATGTTTGCATAAAACTTTGTATTTTTGTTCAGTAATTAGTCCATTATATCACATTTTTTTACCATTTGAACAAGCGCGCGATCTATTTGAATACTATGTTAGGGTGCGTTATCTGCTATTGTTATAGAATTAGGTGGTAAATTTGGAATTACTTTGTTAGGAAACCATTTCTCATAATTTCTAGAATTTCTCATCATGGTAATCTCCAGTTTTGACACCAGATTGAAAAATTAATAACGTGTTCGGAATGAATCCCATTTCTTCACCTGCATGAATTATATAATTTAATCGTTTATTCTTAGATATTGTGGAAAATAGCCCATTTTCGCTAATGTTATTCCAACTTTTAAAAGACTTGTATTCACTATGTACGTTGCATTTAAAAATACTATGTTTATGTTTATATCATGGAAAAATTTAATTTTCTCCAAGTATTAAATTCGCAATGCATGAATAAATATCTATCTTTTCAACCAAAACTTGATTGTTTGCTGTTTTTTCGCAATTCGAAACCAGGTTCTTTTAAAATACGTTTCAGCGACGTATTTGAACCAAACCAATCTAAATCGTTCTTAAGTACCTACGTAACGTATTTACTGTAATTCGTTTTTCTGTTTTATGAAAGTTATAAATAGAGGTTCATAGATCACGAAATGGATATTCAAACAATTTCGTTACTCTACTTACGCTATGTGTTCTAATACGCATTTTCCGACATGGAAAGCGTTTTTAGTCATTATTTTCTAATACATATTGTTTTTCGCTAACGATGTTCTACTGTTTTAAATGAAATACCGGTGGCCTTTATATCTTGACGAGTTTTTTAACTTTTTAAATATATATTCACATTAAAAATAATTTCTCGCGCCCGCCCACTAATTACTTTGTTATTAATTATTGTGGACATTTTAATTTCAAATTGTTAATAACACTTTATAATAATTGATTAATAATACGCACTGCTACCGCTACAAATATTAAATAATAATACAAATATCCCCTGTTTCTTAAGCTGTTATAGTAGACATGATCACTTTTTTAGTAAGTGTCCGCGGAGTGTAGCATATTTTTGCCGCCAAGTAGAAACGTCTGAGCAGTCTATTGTTACATCTATGTGTTACGTTAAGGCATATTATAGGCTAGTGTTTGTGTCACCTTTCTGGTTCTAAAGCTAAAGGTATTTGATTGGACCATCTATACCAGTCAATAGAGGAAGATGTCCTGAGTCAGTTAGAGGTATCCATATCCTTAAATGCGATTTTGTAATTTATAGAATATCAACAATATGCACACGTACCTTAGATAGAGGAAATAGACAGACAGATAATTATCCGATGCCATACAAGCTATTAATAATAATTTAGTGGGAATTAACGAAGCATTGGACGCTATGCAGAAGAATTTAAACAGAAGTGAAGCAAAAAATCGATATTGAGCGTACCCCAAAAATCGGTGCCGAAAAAGAGAGAAAATTGGTTGCGTATTTAAAAAAGGTGTTTTAGAAGAATAATTTTAGTATTAATGATACTAGAAGTCAAAATAAACACGTTGATCATGTTAAACGCACGTCACATTACACGACAAGAGGGACTGCAGAAACAGTGATCCGTCATCTGGGCGTTCACAATAACATGAAAAAGCTAGGATACGTTAGCAAGTTCGATATTTTAATTGCTCATGAACTCACTTGACGACGCGTATAATCATCTAAGATATGCTTCTTAAATATGTATAAGAAACTGCACCTGACCTGAAGCTTCATTGAGAGCAGACATTTGGCATAGGATGGTTATGACCTGTGTGGTGAGATTTTAAAAGTGTTGTGCTTTTTAAGTGTGTAGCTCAGCAATAGCATACTTTGAATGAATCCATAATCCGTAAAGATACTGAGGTCATTAATTGTAAAGAAGCTGTACTTCATCACAACAATTCGAGAACACACAAAAAAAATTAATCGCCCATCAAAAATAATTGGATTTTGGGAAGGGATGTGCTTCCACATCCACCACACTTGCCGGACTTTGCGCCTTCAGACTTCCATTTGTGTATTGTACAGAAGATGTTCATCTTAGTCAAATTCGACTGTATCGTCTAGATGTTGTGTTATCTAAATGTTGACGTGACGGTTGACTGTGCCATTGAAGGGCGTCATTGATAATTAAATATGAAGTAAAGGTTCGTCTTCCGTCATATCCGGCACCGAACTGTTAAATTTCATACCCTCTCTCTTGTCGCTATTGTTAACTGCTCGTGATTCATTTTAAAAGTGTCGTGTTTTTTTAAGTGTGTACCTTAGCAATCGCACAGTTTGAAAGAATCCATAATCCGTAAACGTACTGAGATCACTAATAGTAAAGGAGTTGTATTTCATCACAACAACGTTAGAACACATACAAGTTTGATCGCCCATCAAAAATAATTGGATTTTAGGATGGAATGTGTTTCCACATCCATCACACTTGCCGGACCTTAGGCCTTCAGACTTCCATTTGTATATTGTACAGAAGATGTCCACCTTAGTCAAACTCAACTGTATCGTCTACATAGATGTAGTGTTATCCAAATGTTGACGTGACGGTTGGCTGTGTCAGCATTGAAGCAGAAGGTTCCATTAATGCCATCCTCTCTCTCTTGTCGCTATTACTAACTGCTCGAACGTGATTTATTTTAAAAGTGTCGTGTTCTAATATTTTGTTTTTTTAAATGTGTATCTCAGAAATCTCGAAATTGAAAGAATCTATAATCCGTAAACGTACTGAGGTCATTAATCCTAAAGGAGTTGTATTTCATCGCAACAACCCGAGAACACATACAAGTTCGATTGCTCATCAAAAATTATTGGACCTTGGTATGGGATGTGCTTCCACATCCACCAAATTTGTCGGAGCTTGCGCCTTCAGACTTCAATTTGTATATTGTACAAAAGATGTTCACCTTAGGCGAATTCCACTATATCGTCTAGACGTTCTGTTATCCAAATGCTGACGTGACGGTTAACTATGCCACTGAATTTGAATGTTGCATCATTGATAATTAAATGTGTAATAAATAGTCGTCTTCCGTTATATCCGGCACCGAAGAGTTAAATTCCATCCCCTCGCTCTTGTCGCTCTCGGTAACTCCTCGAATGTGATTCCTTCTGTGTTATTCCAAATGTAGACGTCTTAGTACACGACAGGTATTGAATTGAAGATTTCGGATTTAGCTTAAAAATAGCACGGATTCTTTCCAATTATTTCTTCAAAACTCATAGTTGACCTAGACTTCACCCTTTGCACAGACACTCACTCTTTGTAAACTGTCGAAATCACCATCGCACATTCTTTGGGCAGACAAGCATGCGGCATCATAACAATCAAATCTGTTTTCGTGAATTTGAAAATGAAAAAAATCCTTTTGCTGTCGACTTGACATTTCGGGTGTAAACGAACAAATGAACGAGATTGTAGGACTAACTAGAGCTTCTATTGGTAATCATTCAAACCCCCACTTTCAAATTGTCAGTGACTCGCTCTATGACAATACTCCAGAATCCAACCATTGCGTTATTACAATGCAAATAAAATATCTGAAATGTAATAATAAAATATATTTATTTATATTATAAATAACAGTATATATTTACATTAGAATATGAATATATAAATAGTATTTTCAGTTATTTTCTTAAATTAAATATGGCACTTGATTTCGTTTATACAGCATTTGGTTCTAGCTTTAGCAATATTTTCTGACATATAAATAGCTAGATTAATAATCTTCCAATTCTTATTGAATTCAAAACTATTTCTAACTTCAAAATTACTAGTCTTTGGTGTGAAAATTTTCCATTAGAATACTTTTTAAACCTAGTATTCAATTACACATTAATCAGTTTCTTATTATTTCATTCTGTTTCTATTTTGGTGATCATTTCATATGTTTTTATCGACAAAAAATAAGGCACCAAATTAGGCATACGGACGCTTTAAAGCTATTATTGTTATTATTTGAAAATGGTTTTCTATCTAGGCGTGTATTCATAGGAATTCTGATGCAAACTAGACGATCTGATATTGGCATTGTTTCCATAAAAACCGTGATAACTACCGTACATCGTTCTGCCAAAATTGTTGCCTCTCATATTTTTGTCATTGCTGTAAACGGGATTGTAATTATGTAATATGTTGTGTGGATGGTACATTGGTCCATAATTACAGATTTCCGCCGAATAGGGTTGGCCTATTGGACTTAGACCGGTACCAATTATATTGGAAGGAATCAGTGTTGAAGATGCACCTTGTTGCATACTTTGGAAGCGATTTTGCACGGCCAGGTTATGAGCGTCCTGTTGTTGGTTACTCATTTGGGGATGTATATCTTCTTCTGCAAAGAAAAGATTAATGTTAGTATTTTGTTTTACTGTAGGTAAATACTATCGGTCAATTTACTTAGGTGAAGAAGTTTTAATCGTAGAATTTACTTGTAATTTTTTGAAAGTGCATAACATGAAATTTAAAATAAAAGAGATTTTTTTAAAGCATTATTTTTAAATAGTCTATCTCTAATTCACGATACTACACATACTATGCATTACACTTTACGATCATACAGCTATGGCAAACGCAATGATTTTAATTACATAAGGTTTTTTAAATCTGTAGTTAAGGTTGGTCAAACCTCTATATCAAAAAACATTTCCTCCCTCTTACCTACAACACACGAATATATTGAATAGAAAAGCGAGAACGCGTCTATCTGGCTGGTCGGTAACAATGTTCCCAGAGCGTGTATAGACACTTGCTGTCTCAGCGATTTGCCGAAACAATGAATGTTAAAGGGAATCATTCAGATATCAATAACACCCTGTTTACCACATAGGTTTCAGAGATTTACTCATCATCAGGAACTTTGTTGCCGACCAGCGAGAAACACGCGTTCTCACGTTTTCGTTCGATACATTTGTGTGTTGTACGCGAGAGGGAGGCAATGCTTTTTAATTATTTTTCTGTAGCGAAAAGGTACGATAAAGGCTTCAAAGGAATCGTTCGTTAATAACACAAGTTTACCTGACGATGAGTGAACCTTTGAAACATATGTGGTAAACAGGGTGTTATTATCTGCTTCTGGGCTTCCGGACTGGAACCGCGTCACTGGTATAACTGCCGACGTTTGTCGTATCGGACATCTTCAGAGCTCAACTACTGCTAATGTCTGTCGCACTGAAACTGATATACTATTGTGGGCAAAAAATAATAAGACTGTTCATAATTTTTAAATTCTTAATTTGTTTTTGTAAATCTGTTTCGTCCCCCGCAAAGTAATCCGCCCTGGTTCCAATACACTTGTGCCAACGTTTCTTCCAATTCTCGAAACAGTTGTTAAAGTCAATTTCAGGAATAGCTTTCAATGCGCGTAGCGATTCACGTTTAATGTCTTCAATTGACTCAAAACGGTTTCCCCGGAGCGGTCGTTTGAATTTGCTGAATAGACAGAAGTCACACGGAGCTAAATCAGGCGAATACGGTGGTTGCGGCACGATATTAGTTGAAAATTTGGCGAAAAACTCACGAAGAATTAATGCAGTATGCGACGGTGGATTATCGTGGTGCAAAAACCAAGAGTTGTCGGCCCATAATTCTGGCCTCTTTTTACGAATAGCATTGCGCAAACGACGAATAACACTCAAATACTATTCTTCGTTGACAGTTTGGCCGGTCGGAAGGAATTCGGAGTGCACCACACCTCGATAATCGAAGAAAACTGTCAACATAACCTTGATTTTTGACTTGCTTTGACGTGGTTTTTTTGGGCTTCGGCTCACCTTTGATACGATATTCGGCCGATTGATCGTCTGTTTCCGGGTCATAAGCGTAGATCCAATTCTCATCTCCAGTTATGATGCCTTTCATTTTGTCTTGATTGTCGGAAAGCATTGTTTCACAGACGTCAACGCGACGCTGTTTTTCGAAAAAACTGACTGATTTTGGAACAAATCGTGCTTTCACTTTTCTTAGGCCCAAATGATCTTTCAAAATGGTTTTCACTGATCCTTCCGATATTCCAACGATGCCAGTAAGGTCTCTGACTGTTAATCGTCGATTCTCAAGTACCAATTTCTTGATTCTATTGACGCGTTGATCATCAGTTGATGTTGATGGCCGTCCTGGACGTGGTTCGTCATCAACGCGTTCTCGACCCTCTTTGAATAATTTGTACCAATCAAAAACATTTGCTCGCAACAAACAATTATCATCGAAGGCCTTTTGCAACATTCTGAACTTTTCGGCACCAGAAATTTGATTCCGTACACAAAATTTAATGGAACTTCTTTGTTGAATAATTTCACTTATTGTAAAAATCGCCGAATGCACTTTTTGTACTTCAGAAAGACAAGCGTATACTGAACACTAATGATTATTTTGATGTGACATTTGGCACAGATGTCACTGACAGTCATACCAACTTAGAAAAAAAATATTTCGACGAATGGGTTTTCGTGCGAAATTTAAATTAAAAAGTCTTACTATTTTTTGCCCACAGTAGTATACCAGTGACGCGGAAGCCCAGAAGCAGATAGTATGGACCACGACCCCGGAAGTCTACGTACCAGATTAGGGTGTTATTAATATACGAATGATTCCTTTTAACATCCAAATCTCTATACGCTGATTTTGATTATTGTTATTTTTTTTTAATTTTTTTATGGTCGTGATAATAATAACCTGTACATTATGTGGCAAGAAAGTCTAATTTAATACTTTCTTAATTATATAGGGTGGTCAGAAATTCACGGATAATCGTCAGGTATCACGATTATATGATTAATAGTAGACAATTCTAATACAGAAATGTTGTATTGTCAGTCGTTAAAACACACGAGACCATCAATGTTGGAAATAAGCGAGAAACAAAATTTCGAATTTTCTTAAATTTTGTGTTTTTACTGTCAAATAAAATTATTCGACACTACGTTTATGACAGTATTTTGTCTTATTAAATACTTTTTTAACTCCTTTTTTACGTTTAAATACATTAGGCAACGTTGTCTCAGAATAATGTCTGTAATCTAAAAATAATTATTTGCCAAATTTCGAAGTTTGTCAGTTTAACGTTGATTATTCTCGCTTCTATTATATACACCATTTAACGAGCGGTGATTAAAAATTTGCGTTTAAAAAAGATTATTCCAACTCAAATTCATCAAGATTTGGGGGATACATTAGGGAAATCGACAGCATCTTATAACATAGTTAAAAAGTGGCGTTATGAGCTTAAATATGGTTAACAGTCGTGTACAGACGAACATGGGGAGCCCCCATAACCGTCACTGCCCAAGAAAATGTTAAAAACGTCCATGATCTCGTACTGCCAGATCGACATGTGACCATTAGACAACTAGTTGAAGATTCTGGTCTCTAATACCATGTGGTATATAACATAATTACTGGCAAATTAAACATGAAGAAATTGTCTGCAAGATGGATACCACGAATGTTAATATGTGCACACAAGGAAACTCAAAAATACATTTGAAGTCGTCTTTTAACGTGGTATAGACACGACCAAGAAAATTTTCTTGCAAGATTTGTAACAATGGATAAGTTTTAGGTTCATCATGATTTAGAGATCAAAATATAGATTAAGGAGTGTTTATATTGGGGTTTACCACCACCGAGAAAATTGAAGATACAACCTTCAACAGGAAAGGTCATCCCATCCGTATTTTGGGATGCTAAAGGCGTAATTTTAGTAGATTTGCAGAAGGGACCACAATGACAAGTGCTTATTATGCCAACTTAATTCCCAAATTACGTGACGCAACAAAAGAAAAACGTCTGGGGAAGTTGCGCGAGGGTGTTCTCTTGCATCAGGATAACACACCCAGTTATAGGTCTACAAATGCAACAGCTGCAATAGCTCAGCTAGGCTTTGAATTGGTTGAACGTCCATCATATTTGCCAGAATTGCACCCCAGCGATTACCTACTGTTCCTAAAAATTGAACACTTGCGTGGTAAACAATTTCCATAAAATAATGATGTGATATGTGCGATAAATCAGTAGTTTGCCGTGGTTGAACAATTTTTTTTTCGGGAAGCATTAAAAATGTTAAAACATGAACCGGAAAAATGTGTTATCCTTAATGGGGACTATGTAGAAAAATAAAAGTAAATATTTGCAAATTTTTTATTGTGAGTGAGTCGGGGTTGGAACAAAGGGATCCACCCTCGTACACAGCATTTTAATAAACTGAAAATAACTTTTTAGGTTTTAAAAGTATATATAATTTGAAGCCGTGCATCATCTGTAGAGATTACAGAATATACCAAGCCAATGATAATTCTGAAAGAATTTTAACTTATCTAAATATTCAAAATTTCCCCTACTTATTGTTTTTATTTGAAAAAAATTGTAGTGAAATTGGTATATTAAAAGCTACAGGAAATTGTACGAGTAAAAATTATTTTCACATAGCAGTTTTTGCATTGTAATAAAACTGTTAGTTTTAGAATAGATATTTATATGTTAAAACGGACTAAACAGTTTTTATAAAATTAGAAATCCAGAATATATGCAATTCAGGTTTAGAAGTGTACGTATATACATAGATAATATATATTATTAATTTGGGAATTATGTTAGGGCGTTTACGTGTAAAACATTTGTGGCTCCTTCCTTTATCAATGTGTGTGAGTCGTACGCCGGTGAGTCCGTATGTATGTATGTTTTCCAGAAAATATAAACTACGTTAATTTGTGGTATAATTTATGAACTCTTAAGATGGCCATGTGCTTTCTCGAAATTATAAACAAAATCAGGAGCTGTACGCGTCAGAGTTTGTGTGCATGTGTGCCCGTGTGTGCGTGTTAGTTAGTGAGTGTATCCTTTAAGTCTACTTACAAAATGTTTATACAATCGTAAATGTTCAAAAACATCCAGTTTACTACATAAACAAGTTATAAATTACTGCCTATGACTATCAAATACAAATATTTTAAGTATTTCCCAAGCTGATGCGAGAGACGGGGACAGACGAACGGACTGAGGCTGAAAAGATCGCATTATGTGTGTATGGTGGAAGATTGAAGCTCCAAACATATGGAATATATATAATTGTATAAACTTAAATTAAGATGTATTGCTTTTGTACTGACGTAAGACATTAAGAAAAATTAATTTTTTTTTAACTTGAAAATTCCCACAGTTTTTACACTTATTACAGTTTACTTGAGCCCCAAGAATCTATGCTCAATTAAATGAAAGTTTTGAAAATAACACTTGATATATCTTATACACAAAAGATCTGTAAATAATGTAAGTAAATTATTATACAATACTTAGAAATAACATGATAAACACTTAATTTTTTAAGGGAATTGTGTAATCATGAAAAATATTTCTTAATAAAATTCTTATTTAATAAAAGCTGTGCTGTTAATGTAGAGTCGAAGATTTTGAAAAATATTAATGATCTTTTTTTTAGTTTCCTGTTTCAACAACGTTATTAAAGTATCGATCGCTGCGTTTATAACACTAGTTTACACAATATCTGTGGCTTGAAATATTTTAGCTGTTGCTGACTACTGATAACATACTAATTTCAAATGTACAAGTCGATTTTGTTTATCAGATCTATTCCTTGAGTTACAGGTAACTTATATCCAGAAAATAAGAAATATGTACTATGTAAGAAAAAATTTGTTAAAAAATAATTTTCTGTTGTATGTAGAAAAATGCATCAGAGACCAGCTATAGTCAAACATCTTATTTGTGTGTACTCGAGAAGCCCTGATAAATCTACTAGTTCGATGTAATACTCTTATGTTCGATTTCTAAGAAAGTTTTGCATTTCTGAAATAAAAGCTGTCCTAGCATTTGATTCAAGGTCAGTCACTGAATCTGTAAATGTAAAGGTGTTTCAAATTTCGCGGTTTTTTAAAGAATAAATGAAACACATAATTTGCATTCGCTTTCAAAAACTTTTTATTGGTAGCTGAAATATCAGTTATGACATTTATATGCGAAAAATAATATCTGCCAAATGGCCTTCTCTTGCAGCTCCACAGACGTCCACTCTTTTGTTAAAATTTTCAATGACATTTTGACATAATCGAGGCTCTATCTCACCAATAACACGAATCATCTTTCAAAGCGGGAATTGATTGTGGATTATTTTTGTAAACTTGACTTTGCACATAACCCCAAAGAAAATAGTCTAACGGTGTCAAATCACATGATCTTGATGGCAAATTAACACCACCGTTTCTTGAGATTACACGTCCAGAAAATTTTTCTCTCAATAAATCAATTGATTCGTGTGCAAAGTGAGGTGCAGCGCCATCCTGTTAAAACCACACATCCTCTAGATCAATATTCATTAATTAAGGCCACAAAAATTCGGTTATTATCCGATGATATCCACCACCATTGACAGTTACAGCTTCACCAGCAGCATTTTCAAAGAAGTAAGGTCCAATTACATCACTTGACCATAATACACACCAAACAGTATCACGTTTAGGATGCATAGGTTTCTCGTGAATAATTCGTGGATTTTCCTCACCCCAGATACGGCAATTGTGTTTATTAACATAGCCACCAAGTTCAAAATGTGCCTCATCGGAAAACATTCTTTTTTGAGAAAAATCAGCTGGTTGTTTATTGATGAAATTGACAAATGAACGACTTTTTAAATGATCTAATGGCTTCAGTTCCTGTGTTACTTGAACCTTATATGCCTTCAGAGCTAAATCCTTGTGTAAAATACGCCATGTTGTTGATCCACTAAGTCCAAATTGTTGTGAACGTCATTTAATGGACATTTCGGGATCTTCAACAACACTTTCACGAACCAAACCGATATTTTCTTGTGAACGACCACTACGACTGTATTTTTCACTTTTTTGATCTTCCACGGAACGAGTCTCTTGAAATTTTTTAATAATTCGGCTAATAGTGCTTTCAGATGGACGATTATGTAAACCATAAAATTCTCGTAATTTTCTAAAAACTCACAGAACGCTGATTTTCATAAAATATTTCAACAATTTGAACGCGTTGTTGTACCGCGTACGAAGCCATTTTTATAACACTACACACTTTTTAAATACCCACATACCCAAATTCAGTGCGCTATCTATATTTTATTTATTCTTAAAAGAACCACGCAATTTGAAACACCCTTTTATTCAATATAGTATTCTGAAGTTCGATTTCTTAAGGTTTGCATTGCTGTCCAAGCATTTGATTCACGATCAGACACCGAATCTCTAAATGTAGTATCTCTTGTCAGATGTCAGATTTGGAGGCCATCAAAAATACCTGCTTCAATCTTTCCATAGTTAGGTGAGGAAATGTTCGGCAAATGTAAGAAAAACCATTTCCATTTTTATTAACCGATTTCAAAAACTGTTACATGATGCCCAATTTCAAACACAATTAGCTGATAAGCCCTGGTGTCACTTCTATCCAGGAGCATAGCGACATACAGCAAGTAGGTACGTTAAACGAACATGGAAATATTTTTTCTGTAATCTTTGAACTCATATTTTCCATATTGGGTTGTTAAACAACACTTCTTTGAACTATTCATGGCGAAAAATTTCCGTGATAGTCGTAACACTGTAATATTATTTAAAATATCAAGGAACAAACGACGACATAAACGACGTAATAAATTACTTAAATAATTGCATATGTACAAAAATTGTTAACTGTAAATTTGAAAATAGCACGTTATAAATAAGGTTTGACAGCTACGAAATTCCCGCCAACAGACAAAATGCAAAATTTCGTAAAATGGTGTAATCTATATACACGTTGCTTTAGTCTAGTGAAATTTAGTTTTTCAAGAGTTGTCAACTGAAATTTTATATTAAATCCTAATGTCAAAAAACATTTAGAAAAGCTCATTTCAAACAAATTTTAGGGTATCATGTAGCTGCTGTAAGTTCATTGGCGCATTGGTAAAAATGCCAATAAGTGTAAGTGAATTTATCAGAAATGAGACGAAATCCTTATTGCGATACATGGGAATGGAATTAAATGTTTCCAAAGATTCAATTTATCGCATTTTGACACAGCATTTGGGATTGAGAAAGATTTGTGCAAGGTTTGTACCATACAAGCTAACTAATGATTAAAAATTTCTCCCAATTCAACATTGTACAGACTTGATTAAAGACTCAAAAAAGAACGAAAACTTCCGGTATTCCATTGTAACTGGCGGTGACACATGGTGTTTTCAATATGATCCAGAGACCAAGCGTCAAAGCTCTGAATCACCATTCAGAGCTTTGACGTGAGGAAAGACAAAAGGAAGTCGTTTGGAGAAGTCAAAAGTGAAGACGATGTTGATTTGATTTCATGATTCGAAAGCGATAACTCACAAAGAGTTTGTAGCAACTAGTCAATGTCGTATATTATTTTGGTGTTATGAAGGGTATTTGTCGTGTGCGCCCTCAGTATCGTGAAAATGGTAGCTGGCTTTTATTGTATGATAATGCATCATCTCATCGCTCAACATCTCTAGAGATGAACTTAAAAATTCTTTCGACATCTTAATTGACCATGCAAAACGTTGTATTGAAGGCGACTACTTTGAATAAAATAAACGAATTTTATCAAAATAGCAAGCTTTTATTTTTATTTAGCTATTATTTATTCTTACACAGTTATTGATATGCAATCTTATATCTTCCTTCGTCCTATTAATTGATATTTTTATACGTCAATTTATATGTCAATAGAACTTGTTATGAATGTTTTCCTTGTCTTTCCTATTTAAGCCTATGACTTTGAATTATCATTTGAAGCACCACAGTTCTTCCTTACACATTCCACATGCCAATGACTTCAATATGACTGAATTTTGAAATTCTTCCTGTCAGTCAAGAAATCGCGAATTGCTTCCAATTTGTTAGATTCACTGCAGCTTTGTCAATTTAGTATCGTTAGAATGATGCTGGCAAGCTATTGGATTATGACATTTCTGTGTACCATGATAAGTTTCCTGTTGTATTTTAAGGTAAATGTTACTCAACTTTACAAATTATTGTTTATTTAATATCTCTATTACTTCCAGGTCCAACTAGCAAACGATATAATTTTCGCAATGAACGAGGTTTTTATTCACACTAGCTGGTCTTGCCTCAACAAATTTTATGATGATGAGAATATAGATGCGTTTTACGTGATCTGTTCAGGATTTTCGAAAAATCTGTTTCGAAAACAAGGCTTGTGAAAGTCACTGATCTTGGTTTAGTTTTGAAATTAGGATTGCAAGGCTACTGCACACGTATGTAAGTGGAAAGAATTTCAACAATATTTGCTGAAATTTTTGTTGATGTATTCACTTCTACTTCCGAATTTCCTTGTCGCAGCTCTAATATGTCTTCCTTTTGGATTGATCATGTTCTTGATGCCCTAGTTCTTAATTATTATTATTACTATTATTATGTAAACATCATTGTTATTTACTTGCTTTTATATTTTGCTTTTATATATTAGTATAATATATAATACTCAAAGCAACTACATAAACTAGGAAGAGAAAAACGAAAGCTAATATTCCAGGTTGAGCAAATTAAATATCCTGAAGATGGACACTCCTTCCTCGAAACTTTGTTAATATAAATTAAATGTTTTATTAACCCGACGGTAAAAATTCTCAATAAAAAAGAGTAAAGATTATAATTAGAACAACACGACCAACATATTAAAAAAGAAAAGAATGCGTTAAGACATCCAGGGTGAAAGAAAGGGAAAAATGACAGAACCGTATTAGTTTTACAATATATATTAACTCTTCGCCTCAATAATTGCAATTTCAAATCACAAAATATTCATTATAAAAACAAATTTACAAATATTTTTAATTAATTTACTCATAAATAGCTAATACAATTAAAAATCAAATCATTAAATTAAATAAAAAGTGTGAAAACCCTAGGTGTATTAATGCTAACATAAAAGATTTTATATTTAAAACACATTTCCTAATCTTGCATAAAAGAAACCGTCTTTCGACATTGCGAACTATAAAATTTTCACTTGGATCGTCCTCGTGTCCGATCAACAGGTAATTGCGGCGTTGACTAAAGCATTCGACTGTCGTAAATAAGCTCTAATCACCCGGGGCCATGTCCAAACTTCTCCGGAAGCCGCCACGGATCCTTTGAACTATCCCTGTGATCTCTGTTTTTCGATTTATTTGAATGCGACCGCGATTTTCTCTAACGGATTAATAAAACTGCCTTACGGCTGCATCTCCGTCGTCGTATGATAGAAACCAGGTACGCGCCCGTTCTAGTCTGGATATATACGTTATTATACATGACAGGGAACATCGAGAAGCTCTCCGATGGATAAATAAACTTTCGGGTAGTGTAAGCACCGCCTTTTTATTATTTATTTATTTAAGTGTTATGTTAGCGGAGTGCACCGATAATGTCTGACTTATGAGGACAAAATGGCGTCTGATCTCTCTGTAACACCAATGGAAATTAATTTTTTCTCAAAGGACTTATCCCGGAGGTGAGGTTAAATATATTTATCCACAAGATAATATAATAGTTTAGTTTTCAATATTTGTTTGTTGTAAGTCGAGTTTCCTATTTTGTGTTAAACAACCGTTCTTTTAAATTGAACGTACTTTTGATAACAAGAGAGTGCGATACAATAACATTTTTGTTGAACTACCCAAGAAATCTTTCCCCTTTTAAATTTTCTGTGGCCGAAATGAAAAGTCTTGGTATTTATTCTTCGATTTTCCGATTAACTGCTTATTTAGAATACTTAGTATTTATAGTTTATTATTTACAGTAACGATGTTTTTATGAATTTCGCGATATTAAAAGATATTGATGTCGTGAAATCAATTGAATTTATAATTGGAGTGGACTTTATGTTTTTCTAGAAGGTTTGTAATACTGCTTAATAAGTAGTCGCTATTGGTAATATTTATCACGGTCTGCATAATAATAATTTTAGGTTATGTTGTTTCACAATGATAAAAGTGATATAATTTGACACTGTATTGACTGCTATAAATATACGATTTATCGTTCAACTCGGTGTTCTATTAATTATACTAATAATAATAATGATAATAATATTCTTTATTGTAAAACAGAACTAGCCACACAGGACAAATTTAATTTAGTAAGTACAGTGTAAACACCACTATAAACCAAGTTAATAAGGAACTTGACACTTTAAGCATCCCTCCAGCAAAACAGGGATTGGAAGCTATGCCTTTCAGTAGGCCCTCATAATCCATTCCCTGCAATGGGTATGTACCATCAAGACGATAGGATAAATACTTCAAAAATCTGTTCTGAATTCTCTCCAGAAACAGACGCTGATGTATATAGCGAGGATATCAGACCACCGGGGCATACTCCACCCTAGTGCGCACAAATGCATAATATATAGCGTTGAGAGCATCAATATTATTGAACTGCCGACAGGAACGCACTAGAAAGCCCAGAGCTCGAGATGCCGAAGCACAGTGATGTGGCCCGTAAACTCCAATCTGGAGTCAAACATGACCCCAAAATCCATAATCCCCGTCTTTCTTAAGACAGTAGCGTTGTTAACAGTCTACTGTCGAATAATGGGATTATTAAACTTAGTATAAGTGACCACAGCACACTTATCAATATTAACAGTTATATACATAGTTCTGTACACACCAATCATTGATTATATCAAGATTATGTTGCAGAATCTAGCCGTCAGCATTAGTATAGGCAGTTATATTAGGGAAAATTTTTAAGTCGCCGGCGTATGCAAAGGCTTTACAAGTTAGACATTGAAAGAGGTCGTTTATGAAGACATTAAATAGTAAAGGTTCTAAAGTAGATCCCTGTGAAACACCAGAAAACAATGTATATATAGCAACTTCTATTATGTAGATAAGAAGCTATTAGATTAATTATGTTTAACACAATCCAAAGCAGGCCAACTTAGAAACTAAAAGCAAGTGGTTAATTGTATCAAAAACCTTCGGGAAATCAGTGTGAACGACATGAACCTGTTGCTTGTTGTCCATTGATTCACTAATAAATTTTGTTATTTTCACCAAGTTGGAGACAATAGTTTCACCAGCAATAAATAACTCTATAAGTTGTAATATTCATAGTCAACTCTAGTTAGGATGAAGTGGGGCAAATGCGACCGATTTTATTAGTTCAAATTCAATAGGTTATAGTACCTCTGTATAGCTTTCACTTTAACAAAATAATCTATTGATTAGATAAAGTACACTGTATAAAGATCTTGAACGATGCTCTCATACTTCATTTATAGATTACAAAAAGGATACTTTTATTCTTATTATTTAAATTGGTAGTAAATTGCATATTCATAATTGCATATTTCCAAAGTAGGAAAGTGCAATCATGACCATGAAACTCATATAAATATACAAAGTAAAATTCTGAGGCAAATGCTTTGAATTATTGAACACATAAGGAGGCTTTAAAAATTTTTTTAATATTTTTTTTCAATACAAGTAGAGTTGGCACTTAGAGCCTTTAGTCGTGCTTCGAAGAAATGCAGAAGGTTTCATTAGATTGCTTTTCAAAGTAGTTTATCCGTGAATTTCCAGGTTTAATACATTATGGACTTTATGTTTGTGACAAAGCCTTCATGTTCCAGAATAAATTTTAATATAAGAAACTCATGGAAAATGTGCATAACAAAAATTTAAAAAAATAGCGTTGGGTTAAATAGCCAATTTATATTCGATTTAGGATTAATATTGATTATGCATAATCTACCGCTTCAATTATTAGATATTGAATCATTTTCTGTAATAAGTACTCGAAGTGTAAATTACTTAGTTACAACTATATGAAAAAAGTAACAACGAAGTGCTATAAAGTTGGAAATAGCATTAAATCAGAATTAAAAAATAAAAAACTGGTTATGTGTATACGAGTTGAGTGATCGTTAAAGCAATCTATTCTTAATCTGATAGTACGTATAATAGAACCACTTAACCATTAGTTTTAATTTTACTAGCTAGTAAAAGACTAGAGGCATGTACTGTAGAAGTAATTGCAAAAGGAAGCGTTACATACATTTCAAAACACTAACCCTTAACGTTTATGGTGCCGCACACATGTTTTCTGTAGTCCGGCGTCTTAAACAAGATTGTGGCAACTTGTTAAATGTTATATGTAAAATCGATGCTTTAAATCTAGTGGCACAATCTTTTCGACTGTATTATTCAGAGGTAGACGGTTTAATAGTGCATACACAAGCAATGTTTTTCAAATCCCCAAAACGTATTCTCGAATTTTATAAACGATATTCCGACTAGATCTCCTTCAACCTCTATAGACGCTTCTTGCACACTGGAGAACAGGGATGAAGGCAGCGCTTTATTATTTTCACCATTTCCACCAACGTAAGTCTGTACAATCACGCCATCAAGGAAAGTCGAAACGAATTCGAGGATGCTCAAGTTCCAGCAAATTTAGAGATTATTCATAATAAGTACACTAGTTGAACCACTTGAAAATTACAAAATCCTTAGTTCTCATTAGTAGAGTCAATTTAAATAGTGGACTTTACAGCAAATTTAGAGATTATTCATAATAAGTACACTAGTTGAACCACTTGAAAATTACAAAATCCTTAGTTCTCATTAGTAGAGTCAATTTAAATAGTGGACTTTACAAACACAGCTACATGTATTCAGCAAAAAAAACTCGAGCACTTTCAAAACAATTTCGAAGATACCTAAGTTACAGCAGATTTAGAAATTATTCATAACAATTACAATGGACTAGTTGAAGCACTTGAAAAATTAAAAAATTCTTTGTTGTCATTTGTAGAATCAATGTAAATAGCGAACACTCTACAAACAGCTACATGCATTCAGCAACGCAAGAAATATTATTAGTGTTATTACTAAAGTAGATAGTATGTTAACAAAAGATTCGATTTTACCATATCAAAGTAAATTTTTGGTATAGTTGGTTTATAGATGGGTTAAGTATTAATAAAAATGGTTTAAATTATGCAAACATTTTCTGCATATAAGAACATTTATTCCTTAGGGCGAACACGTTTACATAAAGAAATTGTTGAAGCATACCCGATGCTGCAAATATTTAATCGACCTTATTCACTTTGAGCACCCGAATACTAAAAACACTGTTTAAAAGAATACGTGTATCAGCTTTATCTATAATTCTTGTTATTGTTATATTAATTAAACTTATCCTTGATATACATGCACATTTAGTTCTAAATATAAGCGCAAAATTACACTTAGTAGTGTACAATGTATACAAAGCTGTTAAGAAGAATGTAGGAAAAACTTTAATGAACTGTTGAACTAATACATTGAATACGATACTGTATCGTGAAAAACAAGAAAATGAACTTATGTGAGTAGAGAAATATCCGTAATATAATAATGTCCCCTTCGGATCACAAACTTATCTAAAACTTGAACAATTTGATTTTTTTTTGTGATAGATAAATTCACATTACCCGGAGAAACATATGAATGCGATCCACTATAAAAACGCAGTAGCTTTTCATTTCTTTAATAGTTTTGCTATAGTATGTGATATTAATTCTTATTAATAAGTCTAACCATTATACAATTCGCTATTTTTAAATTCTGTTTCTTCAATATTTACTTCTTCCTTAATGTCCAAACCATTTTTCTAATTAATCTGGTACGTAGAATTCCG
Source organism: Dermolepida albohirtum (assembly GCA_031893035.1). Lineage (NCBI taxonomy): Eukaryota > Metazoa > Arthropoda > Insecta > Coleoptera > Scarabaeidae > Dermolepida > Dermolepida albohirtum. The sequence continues at coordinate 109,920 of JAVIWB010001347.1, read as the reverse complement.
CGGTCGTGGTCCATACTATCTGCTTCTGGGCTTCCGGGCTGGAACCGCCTCACTGGTGTAACTGCCGACGTTTCGTACCCACTCATATGGGACATCTTCAGCGCTCAACTACTGCTACTGTCTGTCGTAGTTTCAGTGCAAATGCAACGTCAAGCCTTTTATTTATTTACTACAAACAGTTATGTAAGAAGATATATATAAAATTCAAAAACTGGTATAGTTACTATTGGTTGTAATGAAAATTTAATATAATGGAAATTTTTTGGTACATTTGCACTCGAAGTGGTGCTTTCCAAATATTTTCTTTTAGTAATATAGTGAGTTGCCGAAAAGGTATGACGTAGTTTTTCTGTTTGCTGTATCGAAATCTTCCTTCGATGAAGGTCTGTTTTCGATGATGTTTGAGATTAATCTTCAGGTCGGAACTAAGACCATTCGTATTACATTATCATAAAGAATCTACTTTAGTTCACGAGTTATCAGTCGCTTCAAAAAAGATCCTTTCCCTCCTTTTTCTTAGCAAAACCAAACGTTATTGATGTTACCAAATTCTAAATAAAACCCTCAAAACAAGTAAATAAGTAATAGATTAGTAGTTTTATTAATGCGTAAATAGATTTTAATTTATTCATTTACTATTATGGATATACGCAATACGATCTAAAATAATTCAAAAACACTGATTTCTATAGCAGTTGAATGAATATTTGCTTCCACTTTCGTACGTGAGCATATCTACTAATCGTCTCCAGTACTATGTGAAATCTGCATACATACATTGACTGCAGTTTTTACAAATTCCTTCTTATTTTACTTTTATTCGTGTTCTGTTAGGCAAATTTTTGCAGATGGAAAGAAACAATTATTTATATATTTATTGGGAGGCTTCAGTTCCCAATACAAATTTTCACCAGTCTATCATATGTTATTTTTAATACGCATTTATTCTACTCTTTTTGCGTGTGCTGTTCCTCTTTATACATCCTTTTTACTGAATATATGTACTTTTCACATTCCCAATGCAATACCGTATTAATAATTTATTAAAATTCTCATTTCTTTGCTTTTAGATTTTATTTCGTCCATTTCTTCTTGCGACTGTTTTAGACTTGTAGATAAATAAGTACTGGCGTAATTATTTTTATTTATATGCACTTTGCTTCCTTTATTTATGTGCTGCATCAGTTAGATGCGTTGAATTGTCCCGCTATTTTCAGGGCTAGATTAGGTATTATAAATTGGAGCTTTCTATCGCTCTTTATTTCAGCTCTCAGATATTTAAACTGAATTATACGTTCGGTAACGTTCTCATTATCTCTAGCTTAGCTCTTCTTAGTTCTTTATTTAATAGCCATTTTAGTTCTTTGCGTAAACGCTTGTATACCTGTTATATAGTATATTTTAGTTACAGTTTTCATACAAAATTGGTGTAACAGCCTTTGAAAGTTATTTAAAGAAAGTCATATCATCTGCAGCATTATAAAAAAGAAGTTGCTATCGCTTAACTTACATATATATCCTTAAGCATACATATTTCCTCATTTTGTACTACTTTTCAACTTGCATACTAATTCTTTTAATTGTCAAAAATGCCAAGATGAGTAAACATGTATTTTTAAAAATAATTAAATTGACAAAATATCTAAAGCAAGCAAGGTATATATATATATATATATATATATTGTATATACTTCCGCGTGGTAGTTCTTTGGTTCTGATGTGAACTGTTATTTACTCGGCATTTCAATGCTATCTCTAATAACTTCTTCTGGAACGCTTTCGAAAGAAGATGGCAACAGTAGCATGGAAACGTCGAGCAAAGAAAGTCTCGTATGAGAACCAAAGAATTACCATACAGAAGAAATCTGTAAACCAAGATTTTTCATCTTTTCTTCCATAACCTTAAGACTTTCTTAATAAAAATTAAACACAAATACTTAGTTGTCTGATTTTCACAAAATATCTTTATTAAAAAGTAGTAACAATTGTTTCGCCAACACTGTGGCTTCTTCTTGTTAATAATTTTTAATCTATTATAATAGTATTCTAGTGGATTCTTACCTTTAGGACAATTCGTTGGTGTTGTCCTCGTAGGCGTTCTAGGCTTTCCTTGTTGACTGACCTGTGTTAGAGATGAGTCGCTGCAACATAAAATAAAGAGTTGAGTAATTAATTGTTTGGGATGTTTGTTTTTATTTTTAGATACTAAATAAACAGTTAACTTGTATAATCCTATTCTCCGATATGAATCGGACGAATGATAAAAATGAATGAAATGAAAAGAAAATAATGTATAAATAAACTCAAGATCAAAGAAACTGGCTACGAAGTATAAATTACACCTACAAGTAGAACACAAAGCAAGAAGGGAATCCTTTATTATTCACCATTCATTATTAAAACTTGTTCTTTGCGATCGAAACTAAAACCTAGTCTAAAACCGTACATATTCAGATTGGTAGTTAGTTGGCTTTGAATTAATATATCATTTAGATTAGTCAATGTTTGCTGCTACTCAATCATGTGTCGCCAAAATTTTATGCTATTAGCAATTAACAGAGTTAGAGTAAGTTAGTGGCCTTTAGTAGCTTACCGACTGAATCTACAGTCCTTGCTTTCTTCATAGTTTCGATTATTGTTTCACTTTGGGTGTTTAATGTGTATCCAGGTTTTTTTAACCGTTATTATTCACTGCTAAAATTCTTATTTATGTCGCAACCTTGCTAAATTGAGGTTGGAAATTACAATAGATCTCTTTCGTAGTCAACAAATGCGGCACTCATTGTGCAAAATTGGAGTTGCTGATCCTAATGAAATGTTTACAGGAGCATCGAAATCCACTTTCTATTTAAAGCGCGTAGTAAGGAATTCATAATCCTGATACATATCCGTCAATAGTATGGACATGTCAACTAGTGCCCACGAAGAACTTGATTTAAAACCATAATTTATAAAGTGCAGTAGTTAACGAAAGCACCAAGAAAGTTCTTTGTGTTTAACATTTCCTGGTGAAGTGGGTCTCAGATCAGATGGACTGTTATTTCTCTTGCTATTACTCGTGGGAAGAGTACTGAATAGATCCCAAAAACCAAAAAAACCCTTCATGAGAATAACGAGCCAGAAAGGTAACGATGAATAAGGTTACACCTAGAGAAAATGTATTTTTAAGGTTAAATTGATGAAGCTGATAAACGGGACTAAAATAATATAAAGACCAAACTAGGGTATACTTCAACAGGTATATGCAAAGAAGTCAAGAGACTCCAGAGAGCAACGAGGACCATAATAGTTATGTTGTATCTATCTCTATGTTCCTAATATTATAAGTTCCTAATATTTATACCGTATTAGAATGATTGCCTTAGGCACTGATATCATCATTTATATCGTCCAATAATCAAGGAAAAATTTTAGAAATGTTCCTCAAAATTATCATTATGTATAGTATTCTAAATGTACATATAACGGATTTAAAAAGCACACCTTTTAAATCAAAATCTTATGCGGAGTTGTTCTTAGAATCTCCAATTCGTCTTTTTTTCGACTAGTAGCACCGTCTTTTTGGAAAATCTAATCATTATATTCTGCCATCCTAGTGACAGGCGAAATTTGGGTAATTTTTGACAATAGATTTGAATGAAGGAAGATGTGTGTGCTCGGGCTTTACGGTACAATTCAATATTTGTTTTAAAGAATAAAACACATGACTGATACGAACGATACGAACATCATAATTTATTAAATGTTTGGAAAATTTAAATGTAAGATTGGTTGCCTTAGATACCGATGACAGCAATTATCTCTTCCAAGAATCAAGAAAAAAGTTGCGAGAAGTGCTTAAAAATGAATATTTTAAATATCATACTTAATGAAATCAAAAAGCAATCCAGAATTTATTGTAGACGAAACGAAAATGTAGATGGACGACTTGTAGCTACATAGTTTTGAAGAATAATAAATTTACTTTGTTCTGATACTTTTTCTGTACGATATCATTTCGAATTGCCCTGTAGGCTTAGTTATTGTACACTTGCGCACAAGTAGGTATTATGAATAAAATTATTATTTTCTTGTGAAATATTTTTGATAAAAATAAAAATCATAATAAAAATGATAATCCATTAGTGAAATGCATCATGTTTTAAGGAGAAATCATCAAACTAAATCAATGACGCATTAGATGGCCTGTATAAATAATTTATACCGTCTCAAAATATATTTACGTCTACAATGACGATCCCTAACCAACATCCGACTTTAAAATAATATAATAAATCTGGCCTATCAAGTGCTTTGAATTATGGATATTATTTATTTTCATATTCTCGGTCACTTTTCCTCTCATTTCTCTCCGATTTTTGTGAAAACATTTTGCCGCTTTGGTTCGCGGTCTATTTCCGAACTGAACCAATAAACATATCAACGTCTGTGTACGGATTTTTAAATAAATAGCATCACAGAAGAAGGAATAGCAAGAATAAAAAAACGGGAAAGAAGTGCCAATTGCTTCTCTCGGCTTCTTTTTTCTTTTCCCTTTTATCTATCTCAATATCGTAGCGTTGTTTTATGCTGATGGCGAAAGTTTTTTTTTGTATGTTAACTCTGTAATATGAATTTAAGTGCAGTGCACATATTGATGCTATTTTCAGACATACACGTATAAAAGGAAGACTGATTCGCATCTATTATACGAGGGTAGTTTGACAAGTAGTGAGAATGGAAAAGAAAAACGAATTTTTTAAATACAAAATAATTTTTATTTTTCAATATATTCTCCTAAAAGAGCAATACATTTATTCCAACGCTGCTCCAGTGCCCTTATGTCATCTCTAAAATACGATTCCGGAAGGCTTGCAAAAGACTCATTTACGAAGATGATAAGCTCGTCGTTAGATGAAAATTTCTTTCCACCTAGTGCCGTTTTCAATTTTGGAAAAAGGTGGAAATCGGAAGGGGTGGATTTTGGAAATCGCAACTGTGCTGGTATGCGAGGGAATAGTCAGGGACTGAAATATAATCTTTTTCTTTGCCATTCCTGGCCGTTTAGCACGAATCTCAACATTTAATTTTTGTAGAAGTACGGCATAATATTGTCCGTTTATTGTGGCACCTTTCTGAAGGTAATCAATGAGCAAAATGCCCTTTGAATCCCAAAAAATTGATGCCATCACCTTGTTTGCCGATAAAGTGGTTTTCGCTTTCTTTGGAGGTGCAGAACCACGTTCTAACCATTGTCTCGACTGTTGTTTAGTTTCGGGTGTACTGTAGTGTATCCAAGTTTCAACGCAAGTAACAAATCGCCTGCAAAAATCAACCAGATTCCGCTTATAAAGGTCCAAACACTCATTGGAAATGCGCAAATGAGTGAACTTTCGATCAGTCGTAAGCAATCGCGGCACCCATCTTGCCGAAAGCTTGGAAAGGCCCAATTCTTTCGTTAAAATGTGGTATACGCGTTCTGTTGAAATATTTACCATCTCTGCTATTTCTCTCGCTTTGAGTCGTCGATCTTGCGTAATAATATTATGGATTTTTATAATCGCTTCCTTAGAAGTCATGATTTTTGGTGCTCCAGAGCGCGGTTCATTAACACACCTTGTTCTACCACGTTTAAATTCTTTTACCCATTTACTTATTGTGGCGGATGATGGAGCAGATTCACCTAATGTTACCTGTAACTCATCTTTTATTTCGGTAGCTTTCATACCCCATTTTAACAAAACGACGTGTTGCTTCTTTTTCAATCAACTACCAAAAATAGACTAATCAACCGATTTATCTAAATATCGGAATGTAAACATATAAATAGGCAACCTAAATTACAGTATATTTGTTTTACCAATTAGAGCGCCACCTATGGTCATTCTCACTACTTGTCAAACTATCCTCGTATACGGCTCCACCAAAGTTAAATATTAAAATTAATTGCTGTATTTATAAAGCCATTTACAATAATAGGCTATTTAAAAAATAATATGGTATGAAACAAACCTGTACTGCAAAGAAAAAAGAACTTGAAGAGTCTATTATACCTTATATAAAGCGTACATATACAGTAAATGGTAATTAAATTAGACAAACTATGACGAATAATATATTTTAAGTACATACGGGGGGTACATACGCTAATATACGAGAGTGGTCCCATAAGTACCCGGCCTGACCTAGAGATGGCGGTAGTTATTTCAAAAATATCATTGTATTAGAAAGCACACAATCTATAAAGCATGTGTTTCAAGTTTGACAACGCCACGTTGTTTAGTATTTGTTTGGCAGCCATTAATAGTGAACGTTTTCAGTGAATTTGTAAAAATAAAGAAAATTGGTCATCGTTACGTGATACAATACTTTTTATTTGAAAGGCCTCAGCCCAACCGATGTAAAAGCCGAACTGGATTCTACTCTGGGTGAGTCTGCAGACATAGTAGGCATTTCAAAAAGTGCGATATATCACATATAATCTGAAAATTTGGACATGAGAAATCTATGTGCAATATGAGTGATGCGTTTGCTCGCACTCGAGCAAAAACAGTGAAGATATTTCAATTGAGTGTTTAGCGAAGTTTCACAGCAACAAAGCAGAATTTTTGCGTCGTTTCATCACCATGGACGAAACATGGGTCCAATCACTTCACATCCGAGACAAAAGAACAATCAAAACAGTGGATTCAAAAGGGCAAATCGGCTCTAAAGAAGACGAAGACCCTTTCATCTATATGCAGGGTCATGGTATCGGTTTTTTGGAATGGGCGGTGATAATTTTCATTGACTATCTTGAAAAAGGAAAAACTATCAACGACGAGTATTATGCGAACTTATTGCAACGTTTGAGCGAAGAAATCAAGCAAAAACGGCTACATTTAGCTAAGAAAAACGTATTGTTTCATCAAGCTCACAAATCCGCTATCGCAATGGCCAAAATTAATGAATTAAAGTTTGAATTGCTACCTCATGCACCCTGTTCGCCAGATTTAGCCGCCTCGGATTATTTTCTATCCCCAAACTTGAACAAATGGCTTAGTGGTCAAAGACTTTCCAACGATGAAGAAGTGATGTCGGCAGTTAATGGCTATTTTAAGCAGCAAGACAGTTCTTATTATAAAAGGGTATCAAACTTATTGAACATCGCTGGGAAAAGTGTATAGAGCTGAAAGGAGATTATGTTGAAAAATGAATATATTTCTTTCCAAAATTTTTGTGTTTCCTTTGTAGACATGGTTTTCTCTATTGGGTATGCATTATATCAAAGCTAATAAATTAGCGCTAAATTCAAACATGCGTGAAAGGGTACTAGGAAGGTTTTGCAGTTGCTGCGTGCGTGGTTTAAACATAGACCATTGCTTCGAAGAAATGACTCTTGCATTAGGTGATGTTTGTCCACATCGCACAACGATATTCAGGTAGTATAGAGAATTACAAAGGGGAAATTTAACTTTAGAGGATGCTGAGAGGCCGGGAAGGCCACGAACGTCATTTAAGGAGGAAAACGTTACTACTGTAACGGAAAATGGAATGTGTGGAAAATGCTTGGCGAGGACAGGCGAGTGACCCCTACCAACAGAGAGAGGGTACTTCAGGCCTAAATGCACGAGCAATTCGTTCGATTCAGCGTAATCATCGACTGACTGAAGAGCAGATTACACGACGTATGACTTGGTGCCGGGAGATACTAAAAAAGTTTAATAAGGTACAATCTCGGTATGTGAACAACATCGTGACAGGTGACGATACTTGGCTGTACTATTACGATGTGCCGACCAATGCTCAAAACAAAGTTTGGGTCTTTGATGATGTGGACACACCCGTAGTTGTCAGAAAATCCCGATCTGTAAGGAAGAAAATGATAGCTGTATATTGCAAATCGAGTGGAATTATGGAACGCGTCGTTTTGGACGCACAGAAGACAGTCATAGTTAAGTGGTGTACTAAAAAGTGCCTGCCTAAAGTCATTGGATCTATGAAGAACTTGCGGCTAAAGTCAAGAATGGTTACCTGATTCCTCCATCACGATAATGCTCCAGTTCACCGCGCCAAAGCCTGTACCGTATATTTGACCACGACAGGATTGAAACTTCTCAAGCATCCTCCCTGCAGTCCAAAATATTGCTCCCTGCGACTTTTCACTGTTCCTGCATGTGAAAATGAAGCTAAAAGGGAGGCGGTTTTCCAGTGATGACGACTTTCTGCGGGCTTGGAACAACGAGTCTGTTTTACTCCCTAGTGAAACTTGGCAGAACTTGTTTAAAGATTGGTTTCGGAGGACGGAGAGGTGTATTAAGTGTAGAGGAAATTACTTTGAAAAAATTAAATAAATAAAGCTGTATTGCAAAACTTTCCTAGTATCTTTTGTATATAATAAGTTAGTGATGTTGTATTTTAGAAAAATTGGAAAACATTGTTTTGGGGATAATTATTTATGAGTAATAAAGCTGATACGAGCTTTTATTATTACTCATTTCAAGTATTGAAGCGAAGTACACAAATTTATTTAGTACCTATTTGTTCCAAATTCAACCTCGTTAGATCCAAAAATAATTATACTTGTCTTACATCATTTCCGATCAAGACATTGTATATTTTTCACAACTTTAAGTAATGATTAAATTAAAGAAAATAATCAATAATTTCTGTAAAATTTTATATAGGATTTAGAAAGATCTATAAATTTGGAACAAAAATTAACTTGTTAACAATATTGTTTATATTTTTCATGTTTTATTCTTAATAAATAATTGTTTATGTTTACATTATCGAAAATGACCAAGATAAAATTTTAAATATAGTTTGTTTGCTTTTTGTATAATTAAAAGCTGTATGGGAATTTTATTACTTACTAGAAACGAGCACATGTCAATAAGGAGCTCCTGAGTTATAACTTTCGCACATATATAAACGGGAATTACATACTTTAAATAACAGAACTAAGGCACCAAGTACTTGCAGGTATCATTTCTATTTTTCATCATTCACTATCCATAATACGTATTTCAATGTCGATTCTCGTTCTACAGCAAAAATATTTACATTTAATAATCGTATTATTGACTTATTGATTGCGATCATTAAAACAGCGTCGACTGTTCACAGCTCACCTTCTTCAAACAAAAACACCACCGCGCGCGCGAATTACTCAACTGGATGGACAAATTAATCGCTAGATGTTTGGCATTTTGGCCGTTTGTTCACCGTCGATGTTCTTTATTGTGTTTGCTTTTACAATTTGAAAAAGCATTCAACCAGATCTAATCGCGGACGCGTCGAGGTGTAGGGGAATGGAGCATCATTTGTAAGAGACGGGAACGAACGGGTTTCGCCATATAAGATGGATGTGTTGGCATACTTAGAGGCTATTAATCCAAATCCGTGGCAGTTACAGAAATAAAGACGGGTGTTTAAGCGTTTAGATGTCGTCGTTACGTCCTAATGTCTTACGTATTCTTAATATTGCATGGTAGAGCTGTAAATGTTTGAAACAATAAAGTTGATCGGAATGCTTCGGTAATACTAGACAAGGCCTAGTTCTCGCGAGTAAGTTCTCAATATCTGAGAGAAGTCAGCAGAAATAAATGTGCGTACAAATATTTTCCGCAGTATTCCAAATTGGACTTACTGGAGGGTATAAAATTCTAAGCAGCGTGGATAGACACTGATAATACAAAAGCTTTTGAAATGCTATGAGGATGATTTAGATCAAGTGCATCGAATAAGGAACGTAACTGTACACGCACTCAAAGAAAAACGAATATGTTCGGCGATCTTCTTGGATGTTGCTCAAGGCTTTGATAAGGTGTCGCATAAAGGCTTGAAATACAAATTAAATAAGATCCTCCCAAAACAATATGTAGAAATATTAACTTCTTATAAATATTTCGAACAGAATGAAAGAAAGAAGGGTGGGTATGCTTTAAGGATGAATCCCAAACTCTGTTCTTTATTTATTATACACCAGTGTCAATTTCAGTGCAACAAACAGTAGCAGTAGTTGAGCCTTAAAGATGTCCCATACGAGTGGGTACGAAACGTCGGCAGTTATACCAGTGATGCGGTTCCCGGAAGGCCAGAAGAAGATATACACCAGCGATTTGATTACTTTAGAAGATACAGTATATGTACATCCACAGACGATACTGATTTTCTTGTAGTTGATGGAAACCAAGACGAGTCCACTAGAAAACTTCAAAGAGCAAATGAACGAATAGTTAATTGAACCGAATAATGACAGATCAACCTCAATGAAGTTAAATCTACCAAAATTAATTGCTTCTCTTTTAAACTACTTTTAGTAGTTCAAACGCCAGCAGGTGTTTATTAAATAAAATGAATTACTTTCAGTGCATTTGTGTTTGAAACATATGTTAATGTTTCTATATTAAATATACTTAGAGAAGCACCACACTCTATCTACGTTGAGTAGCACCTAGCACAAGTTCCCAGTGACCTTAGTATTGTTACTTCTTTTTATATGAATATAATTTTGCATTACATTACGATTTCTCTAACAGGCCAACATTAATGTTTTCAATTGATCTGTACGGTCGCCATAATTATCACCCATAGGATGTCTATAGGATATCTATAGGATATGATAGATCGAAAAGTTGGTATACCTTCCAGCCTACAATGAACTTGCAACTGCTATGTGATGCTCTTCAAATTGCTTGGAATGAGCTTCCGCAGAAGTCTATTGAATATCTTACTAGAAGTATACGCGGGAAAAAAACGGAATGCATTTGTTTACATGGAGCAGCAACTCATTATTTAGAAATACATGTTGGCCCTTCAAGTTGTTAGGAATGAGCTTCTACAGAAGTCAATATACCGTCTTATTAGTCGTTTACGCAGAGCGATAACTCATTATTGATTTCTTTTTATAAAGGATACGAATTTTTCAATGAAGATTTAACCATTTATTGTTCTAAATACTATAATCATTTATACAAAATTTGGTTTAATTGTTCGTGTATTGGGTATCTTAATATTTGTTTATCCTACAATTCCTATCATTGTTGAAAGCGAATTGTAATTGTTATTACAAGTATAAAAAGAAAATATAAAATAATGGTCCCGAATATTCAACCCTGTGGAACACCAAATGTTATAAAAGCTTTCTTGAAATATTATTTTATAATCTTAAACTCCATACCATTACAGAAAGATTGTATGTTATATAAACCTTTCAGAACGCTCATTAGAAAGAAGAAGCGAAATTATTTCGATTAGTATTGTCCCTTCCAGGAATTCATTGTATATATTATAAGAATTTATTTCTAATCTTGTTTCTAAAAGAAATGCACTAATTTTAGAATAGTACACATAAATTAGTACAATGAAGTTTTCCTAAATATTTTATAATGCTACAGAGTCAGTGAATAAATCTCATATTGTCAGCGCTCAGGTAATAGAGGCTAATAAATTGACTTTTTCTAAAACAAAAAACCCCAGAAGATGACAACATGTTGTGAATAGAAGTAGAGGTGTTTGCTTTATTTGTCTCGGTTTCACGTAGTGCGCGAAAAAACAAACCGCTTTTTATTCCTTTAGTCAGCGTTTTTTATTTTATTAACCTGACTGTTTATTTAAACAGTACGTGTTGCAACAATACCTCGATAATTTATACTACTTTGGTATTAGAAGTTCAGGTAAATAGACCGAAATTCTAAGACTTCCTGTTAATTAAATTTTATGTAAACATTCAGTCTGTGTTATAATGGACACGTAATTCTAATAATTTGGCCGCCGCTTATTTTTATGACATGTTTTCTTATTTTCACTTAAAGGAAATTATAACTCAAAGAAATTTGGAAGTGAAATATACAAATTATGTATTCATAAAAAGTATCTAGAACGTTTAATATAAAAAACACCTGACCACTTTGAATTGTTTAATTTTTTTCGACAGACGTTTCAAACAACTGTTTGAATTTATGATGCATATTTATAATATACAGCAAGATCATAATTTAATGAATTATTTTCATCTAGATTTCCATCATTGTTTGAAAGCTCTGATAATATACAGCAAGACCATAATTTAAAAAATTATTTTCTTCTAGATTTCCATAATTGTTTGAAAGCTCTGGGGATAGCAAAGTATAAAACAAAGAACTAGTTTAAATAAGTGAGTGAAAGATGGGTTCAGTGCTACACATAGAATTGATAATTCCTTTTTTCTCTTAAGTCAATATTTTTGAACAATTTTGATTTTCTATTTATATTAAATTTTAAGAAAATAACCATTTCCATCCAGTTTACAAAATACACGTCAACATAGTCAACAATATCATCTAATCCGATGTACCTTCTGCGCATGACCGAGCAATTTATATCCAAATTTAAACTTGATTACATATGAGTACACCTTGTGACAATATCTCGAAACATGGACCCATCACTACACTCTACCAAAACACAGCAAAAGCAGTGCAAAGAACATGGTGAATCAACTTCAGAAAAGGCCAAGACGATTCCATCTGCTGCAAAAGTCATGGCTATTCCCTTATGAGATTTCCGAAGATTTTTATCGATTACTTGCAAAACGCGAAAACAACAACAGGCGACTATTTTGCATCGTTAGTCGATAGATTGCACACAGAAATCAATTCTGTTGAAAAGAGGAGTCTTATACCGCCAGGAAAGTATGCCATCCCAGAAGTTGGTGACATTACACGAATTAAAATTAAAATTAATTAATTTGGCTTTGTTGAATTTCTGTTATTCCCAAATCTGAAGATATAATCGGCTGAAAATAAATTTTTGTCGAATACTAAAATCGTCAAAGCTGCAAATATTCGTATTTTTTTTTGGAGGAATGAATGGTCTTTCACCGATTTAATTAAGGTAAAAATTATAAAAGAAAATAAAAAAAATCATGCCTTTGGAGGGAGTCGAACCCCTGCCCACTGTTTACCGGGCAGGTGCTCTACCATTAAGCCACCAAGGACAGAAAGATTCAATTCCTTAAACGCATCATAAATTTTATTATGAAAACAGTTCTTCTTTCCGATTTATGTATATATACATACAGGTTTAGGCAAATATATGGATCTAATCGAATACCTTTGATACTGCTTTTGATAAAATTGATAAAATTGATCACCTTGTACTGCTGTCCAAACTGAATCTCTTCGGGTTTTCAGTCTCAATGATTAAATTTTTTTAATCTTACCTTTACAACAGGACATGTTATGTATTCTACAATGGTTTTAACTCCAGCTGCTTCATTGCGTCTTCTGGTGTTCCACAAGGCTCAAATCTTGGCCCACTACTGTTCTGCATTTACATTAATGATCTCGTTACCGCAGTTGATTGCAGAGTTTTGGCTTATGCCGATGACTTTAAAAATATTTTCTTCGATTGCATCTGTTTCAGATTGCGTGTTCTTACAGCATATTCTTGATTTTATTTATAATTGGTGTGATTCCAATAAAATAATGCTTAATGTTAGTAAATGCAGAGTGGTAACTTACTCTAAGTGCAATAACTGTATTACGTTTGGTTATTCAGTTGGCCAAACTTTTTTGAGTAGACAGATAGAGGTAAAAGATTTAGGTGTTATTTTCGATTCACACTTAAGCTTTGCGAAGCATATCCACTTCATTTGTGGTTCTGCTTCTCGTTCCTTGAGTATTATCATTCGCTCATGCCGACGATTCGTTGGCCCCTCTACTCTCCGGCTATTATTTTACACGTTTGTTCGCCCCAAACTCGAATATGCTGCCATTGTTTGGTACCCACACTATGTATATTTACATCTGCAGCTTGAGAGAGTCCAGAAGAGGTTTTTAAAATATCTGACATTCAAAGTGAGTGGCATGTATCCTCCTCGTGGCGTTGACTACGTCAGCTTGCTTCGGGATTTCCAATTTCAGTCACTTGCAGAGAGGCGTGAGGTTCTAAGTGCCAAGTTTTTAATAAGACTTGTTACTAACACTATCGACGCCTCATCCATCTTGTCGCAGATAAATTTTCGTGTGCCTCGTGGATCGAGTAGATCTAATGACACTTTTTCGGTCCCTAGAGCTAGAACAAATGTGTTATACAAAGCTCCTCTGGCGCATATGACAAGGAATGCCAATGCTCTGTTTGAGAATCTTTTCCGGTAGTCCCAGTTATGGTGAGTGATTCTTATGCGATCCTGATCTATATATCTCTTGATTTCTTTCTGTAATAGTTTAGAATTAATCGTAGATCTTTTTTGTTTTTTTTTGCTTTGTATTACCTATTATTTGTATTATTGTATTTTTTTTCAATGCATTTCTTTTTACTTTATTTTTGTCCTGTAAATGGTCTGTGACTGTTGGACTAATAAAGATTATTATTATTATTATTATTATTATTATTATTATTATTATTATTATTATTATTATTATACTGCTATTTGGATTTTAATAAAATTTTCCACATTTAAGTAGACCGAAATAAGGAATTCGTGAAACATATTTATATTCGAATCAGACCTCCGGCTTAGGCGGAAATGTAAACTTATTTATCTTAGATAAACACTCTGTATATTTTCGAGAACACGGCTTTAGTTGTTCAGTAATAATAAGCTTCAGCATCCTTTCATTCAATAGCGACAGTGATATTTACTTAAAACTGCTGTTTAAAAATCATGTTTATGTTTAGTTGGCAATGGCATTTAAATTCAGTACTCGATTTAACCTATCAGAATTAACTTTGTAGACGTCCAAATATTAAAAATAATTCAGTTAGCTGAAAAAGAACGTTTTCAATTTTTAATAATTGATTTTGGTCATTTACTCATGAAAGAATAAACAATTTATTTAACAATTTGCATCAAGATTAGTATCACCAATTGTCGTGAGAAAAGATATAACTTGATCAAAAAAATCGGCAAAATCTCGTAAAATTTTATGCGTTTCAACACATTGTTGAGTGAACACCTACTTAAATAGATTAAATGACGAACTCTGAACCGCGTATACTACTAGCGTAAATTCTTAATATTTACAAAGCGAAAAGGTATCATTCATACGTGGCGATAGTGAAACGATGGATGCCAGTAAATTTTAATAATATATAAGAAATCGTAAAATACTTATTCTTCCGTGAAACAATATCAATTTTATTGAATTCGGATATAACATGTGCTTCATTTGGCGGTACTTTTTCCAAAAATGAAAATAAATAAAACCTTCAATTTTATCGGGTATTCTTGACTATCATAGTAAAGAACATTTGGCATTTGTTTTCTAAAAATTATTTCCTTCAAACGTTGTCCGTAACTGCGCCCAAGATGGTCCACTCTGAAGTTCCAATTTTCAATGACGCGTCCAAGCATTTCAAGTAGAATTTGGCGGATAACGCGAGTAATGTTGGTTTCCAAATGCCCAATCGTAGCTGGCTTATCCATGTAGTCTTTGGACTTTACGTGGCCTTAAAGGAAAAAGTCTAAAGGTGCGATATCACATGTGGCCATTGCACAGGTCCATTACGTGACATTAAATGTTTACCAAACTGTTCTCACAATAATGCCATGCTTTCGCGGGCTGTGTGACATGTAGTGCCATCCTGTTGGAACCAAATGTTGTCGAAATAGAGGACTGCAGTTTCAGTCAGCAAATAGTCCGTTATCATGACGTGATTACGGGCGCCATTCACAGATACGTTACGACTGTCTTCATTTTTGAAGCAATATGGACCTATGATTCCACTTACCCATAAATCACATCGAACCGTAGTTTCGAGTTGCTCTTCATTTCAATACACCAATTATGCTTATTGACGTAGCCATTTAGTCAGAAATGGGCCTCATCGTTGAATAAAATTGTCGTTGAAAACAGTGGATCTTCTTCAAACTTTTTAAGAGCCCAAAGACTGAAACAGTGACGATTCGAAAGGTCGGCCGCTTTTAAATCTTGAACGAGTTGAATTTTGTATGCTTTTAAACCAAGATCCTTATGTAAAATACGCCAAGTTGTGACATATGACAATTCAAACTGTTGAGATCAACGTCGAATAGATTGTTCACGGTTATCGCGTGCACTCTCAGCTACCATCGCTATATTTTCTTCATTACGTGCTGGATGTGGTCTGTTTGGTCGCTTATTATCCAATAATCAAAATTATGTTTCAAATTTTTCGATACTATAGCGAATTGTGCGTTCGGTGGATTGATTGTTTAGACCGTAAGTTGCTCTAAGCGTACAAAACACATTTCTTGTGGAATGCTGATTTTCGTAATACAACTGACTAATTTGTAGACGCTGTAGCGGGTTGAGTCTTTTCATAGTAAAATGTCACACAATACTTATTAAAACAGCATGAAACTTTATCTGTTAGAAAATGTCTATTGAAAGAAATATATCGTAATGAATCACCCATTACATCAGTAGCATTTGGTATGATTCCTATAGCGTTTCTCTTGATGTACCCCACATTGAAAAAATGTTTTTATACAAAAGAAACAATCGTTCCACATTTAGTGATGTAACATCTGCATAACTAAAATAAATTATGTAAAAGATCTGGAGATGCACTATCACTATGATTACATATGTATTTGTTTTAATCTGGTCAAATCTCAATCTTTGCTTGAAACGCTATTTAATTTTTCTAAAACGTAATAGTTTTCATTACTTAAAACGTTGAACCGTAAGTCTACATTGTCTGTAACCATGTTTCCCAACGTGTAATAATTGGTTGTCAGCATCGAGGGATATTGGCACAATGTCTGTGAAATTCTCGAATTCGTTTAGATTTAAGAATAATGGCTTTGATTTGAGTAAATAGAACATTTACCTCTAAATAAGTTTCTAATAACTGCTGCCAACATGTAAATCATGAAATTTACACATTACATTCATTATATGGTTTCAGCACAATCAGTCACTAACATTAACAGTTACCAATGTATTTACGGCTACTCTCAAAGTTGCTCCCCTAATACATTTGTCTAATCTTTTAGTTACAGTCTGTGGTCTCGTCCGCACAAAACCACTACTTTTTAAATCAAATTTTTTAAATCTGATTTAAAATTCTTTCCATTTTCATTTTAATTTTGGTAATTTCCGTTTGGGATTGCATATAACCTGAAATTTAGAAATTTACAGAAAATTCGCAAATAATTAAGTTATTGCTAAAGATATTACTATAGGATTAAAAGAATTATCGCAAACTTCTACTACATTCCGCGCATTGAACGACAATATAAGTTGCCAATCAGTAGCCAGGATATTGAAGCATGAAAAATATCATCCCTGTAAACTCCAATCAGTGCAAAAATTATTGAATGGGGATTTTGATTGCAAATTGACTTTTACTAAAGATTGATGGAGATTTACCACAATGCTCTATATTCTACATACAATTTGCTGTTTCCCGATGAAGCAATGTTTTGTTTGAATGCTACTATTAATCGTCATAATTGTCGATATTTGTCAATATTCACAGAAATTAACGTTTGGGTTAGTATTTTCAGTAATCGTATTATTAATCCATTTTTAATTCATGAAAGTACTGGACAGAGATGATGCTTAGATCTTTTACGTCACCAAGTTCAGTTATATTATACTTTTTATAGTAAATTGAAAAAAAACCGAATTATTTCCTTACAGTCAGTACATTTAAAAATGTCATCTAATTGAATGCATCTTCTGCATATGATCGTGCAATTTACATCCCAATTTAAATTGGAGACCACACCTCGTGACAATATCTTTTAATTTTTGAACACAATAGTGTTACTCACAGTATAACATAATTATTTTCCGAATACTAAAAAGTACACACACCAACACCCTCCAACTTCAAATTGGGGTGTTTTTTAGGTTCGGCGCGAAATTTAAATTAGAAAAAATATAAATGCTCCTCAAACAAGACGTATTATATCCGGATACTAAAAATAATAATAAAAATTAGGCGAAATAATTAAATGTGGAACTAAATAATAAATAGTATGTCACAGAGGATTAACGTTTATAATTAAACTTTAAAAAGAAATGAAATAAAAGCAGCGTAGCCTCAATTCTTCAAGAAATAAAAACAGATAACGATTTGCAACGTGTGCGAATTATTAGCGAACTATTTCAAATCAAGAACTGCTTCTTTCGGCAAATAAAATTCTAATTGTAGTCCTTCTTTTTACACAATTTTTTACTTTACACGAAACCATTACAATTAATTTAAGTTTTTTTGTTGCTTCTGGTAGAAACATGTCATAAAAGAAATTTTTAATTTTCGTTTATTATTGTATAATTATTATTAATTAGTTAAAATTAATTACGCCAATTAAATGAATTTAATCCAGAGATTATAAGTTAAATATGTTTAAGATAATTTACAGTGAATACAAACTCATTAATTTGTCTAGTTACATAAATATATATTGTATATCCAGTTTTGAGAACCATCACGTCAATGTAGAATTATAAAATATATCCTTCCCGCAAAGATTTACACATTTAATCTTCGGTAATCTCACTAATTCCTAAACACTAATCTTCCTAATCTTGCACACGTCAAATACAAATTTAAAACAAACTGGAAAAAGTAAGTAATTTTCTAACACATCCACATCATCCACATATATTTGTATATCTTGTTTAGTGGTATGTATGTAGTACATACATAGTTTAGATACTTTTTCGGTTGGCACGAGACCGACGATCCGAACCCGAAACATCCTATTTTAAAACTATGTTTAGACTTTTATTATAAACAGATTATATACATGTGATCGCAATAGAATACAACAAAAATTACACTCATATATTACAGAAATAATGTCCTACGAGTTGTCCTCTTTGTCTAAAAATATAGGTTTAAAAGAGCGAGTAGCAGTTCCTTTTACCAATGGCGTAGCGTCAAAACTGTGGCTGTTTAATTCGAGTGTAAAGAAATTTTTAAATGCATTTTGATTCTTTAGTAGCGAATGCTTTATAAAGGCTGTTTCACTAAGGGCTTCCTATTTTTAAATTTAAATAAAACAAAAAGATAAATAATAGAATAAAAATAAAAAATGTATGAGATATTATCGAAATTTTTTATTCGTTTGAAAGGCTTATCGATGCCATTATGTTCGGATGCTGCCGCATAAATCAAGCTGAATTTGGCATGGGTTATGTTGGCTTTGAGAGCCGCTGTGGTTTGTTGCTTAGTCGTATAGACCTGTGAAGTTTAACGGGGTCAAATTGCACGATCTCGGTGGCCAGTTCACATCACCTCCACGTGAGATGACAATGCCCTCAAATTGCTCGTGCAGAATGTCCAATGTGGCATGAGCTGTGTTGCACGTAGCACCGTCCTGTTGAAACCACTTATCGTTGGTGTCCAATCATCCAATTTAGGCCAAAAGAAGTTGGTTATCATCGATGACAGTGATGGCATGACCAACGTCGTTCTCAAAGAAATATGGACCGATGACGCCGCCAACCCAAAAGCCACACCAAACAGTGACCTTTTCGGGATGCATTGGACGCTCTTGGATCTCATGTGGATTGGTATCGTCCTAAATTCGACAATTTTGATTGTCGACGTACTCCTTATTATATTTAACATCGAGGATTTCCATTTAATAAATTCTTTTATGTAGTACATGATTATGTAACCCGAGTCGTTTTTAAAATCTTTATTTTCGTTTACATCGCAACAAAAAAAGTGTTAATAAAAAATGCAAAATATACCGTAAAGGTTCCTCTTTTTATTTTCCGTTTCCAACATCACAACAACAAATGAACACACGTAGAGAATCAAAAACTTTTTCTCTGTAAAGCTTGAAATTTGAACTGTCAAAATATGTAATAACAATAGACCTTAGAAAGAAGTCGGTTCTTCAAAAATAGAAGTAATAACTCCAGCGAGAAAAAAAATATTTTTCCGAGCAACAATACACACACACACACGCATATATTTCTCATATACATATATATATATATATATATACATATATACATATATACAGTCTGTTCATAGGAAGAGTCTACAATAGCCAACATAGAGAGATGGTTATATGAAATGAATTCGTATGTTTTTCAATCTACATCCTTTGTAGTAAATGGAAGAAAAAAAGGGACATCGCGTTGCTAGGATGTAGCCGTGCCTTTAGATTTTTTCAATAAAACATTCTGTATATTTTCATAATTTGCAGATTCCTCTAATCATTTACATTACAAAACGATTCTTCTCCAAAATTAATATTAGAACGATTATAAACGAAAAGTTAACTCAACTTTGGGTGCTCACCGGCGCAATCTACATAGTCAATAGTCTAAAATACAGCAATAACCTTTGATTGTTTAATAGAACATCCTGTATATTTTCATATTTTGAGGTTCTTCGGACTATTTGTTCCAACTGATTATGAAAAGATTTTTATCTAAAATTACTTAAAGTAGAAGAATTATAAAGAAAAGTTACTCCTTTAAGTTCGGATGTTTACCTACTAGATGCAAAATATACAGGGTGTTATATTAAATCAAACATTATACCGCATCTTAGCAACGCAATGTACTTCGTTTTATTACAAAGGATGCATGTAGATTGCAAAGTATATGAGTTTTTTCCATTTAACCATCTGTCAATCACCATGAATGACAAGATGGACGATTGTAGACTATTCCCATGAATAGACTGTATAGAACAAAGTGTGATTGCATGATAAAATAGTAACAAACACGGACTGATTTTACCACTATGATAATTCAATACTAATTATTCGCCGATATGAATATGCGCGACAATAAATTTCGCGTGATCAGTATAATTTATATGTAAATAAATTTAAAATGGTTTTACACTGCTTCACAAATTTAATCAAATTCAACGTTAGAATGCAATAAAACTCTTGAAGCCCCCATTATAAATAAAATAGAATTACATAAATCTGCAAGTATTAGTGATGCTATTATTACAATGATTTATAAAGCTGTTATTTAAAAACAGATTCTGTTTGATTCATCTTACTTCCGTTGTAATACTTTTACTCCTGTTTTTTTTTCTAAAAATAAGAACACAGTTAACAATCGTTTATTTGTTCATGATTAATTTATAATAGCGTTAATATCATAAATTTATAGGTTATAAATTATGCTCATTAAGAGTACAGACTGTTTGCAAATTTTATATATCTCTGGATAACTTCAGATAATTTGTGTTCAAATTTAAAACGTCTAATTAAGCAATTTCGTTGTGTTTTATTACTTTCGTTAATGAATCTTGGGTGTTTAAACACTATAGTATTCAGGAGGATTTAGCTAAGTTCTGTGTTTTAAATTAGCGTAAACAATTTATGAAATCTGATTAATAATGTTAATATTACCGAAAGATTTATTTATGGCCTTTTTTAAGTTATTGTTTTTAATTTTTAATAACAATAAAATATTCCTGGGAGGTTAGTGTGAAATATGTAAAATTAAATAATCATTTTCACACTTTTGCGTGTTTATTGTAAAGTAAATATTGTAATATTCAAGTATTAAAAAATATTGTTAATCGATTCGAAAACTTATACGAACTTCTAATATGAAGAAAAACCGTATTATCCTACCTACCCCATCTATCTACACAGATATATGATCAAGTATTTATAATGATTTGAAAATATCATGTTAAGTTCGAAGAAGTACCAGCTTCAAAGTGAATAAGATAGGAAAACAGCATGTACATACATATATATATATATATATATATATATATATATATATATATATATATATATATATATATTCATGCTGTTTTATATATATGTATACACACAGTCTGTCTCAGAGACAATGGAACTTTTTTAAAATAAAAACAAGAGCATACTATTTTGGTAAAATTCCTTTCATCGGCAAATGTACTCGTAGTTTAGAGAATACTCGTAGATAGAAATCGCAGGGGGGCAAATCCTGTGGATACGATGAATGGTTGATGGTTAAAATGCCTTTTGTAGCTAGAAAATCAGTGATAAGCGTCCAACGATGAGATGCATTATCACGTAACAAACACCTGCTACTATTTTCACGATATAGAGGGCGCACACGACGAATACGCGCCAAAAGACGCCTCATAACACCAAGATAATAGACAGCATTGACTGTTTGACTACTTGGTACAAACTCTTTGTGCACTTTACCTTTGGAATCATAAAAACAACTCAACATTCATTTTTGACTTTTCCAAGCGGATTTTTTCGGTCTTTCTTCGCTTGGATGCTTCCATTCAGAGCTCTGACGCTTGGTCTCTGGATCATATTGAATACTGAAAGTTTTCGTCCTTTTTTGAATTTTTAATCTAATCTGTACAATGTTGTATTCAGTTAGCTTGCCTCGTACAAACCTTGCATAAATCTTTCTCAGTTCTAAGTGCTGTGACAAAATGCGATGAATTGAATTTCTGGAAATATATAATTCCATTGCCAAGTATCGCAATGAGGATTTCGTCTCATTTCTGATAAATTCACGCACAAGTTCGATATTACTTTCCGTAACCACAAATTTTTTGCACCAGGATGTTTGTCGTCATTTATGTCCGCACGACCGTCTTTAAGTGGTTTATATCAGTCATACACACCCGTACGTGATAAACACGCATCACTAGATACTTGTTTCATCAAACTAAGCGTTTCAGTAGACGATTCATCGAGTTTAAAATATAACTTGAAATAAGCTCTTTATTCAAAATTCTCAAACAGAAAGTACAAAATAACATGTGGAAGATTTCAGAGCGAGAACTCCCCATGTAGAAAAACAAGCCGGAAAAATGAAGAAAACCCAAGGTGACCTATATAGATATAAATACATATACTACAATACTGTATAGGAAATAGATCTAATGTCAGATAGAGAGACCTGATCATATAAGTGATCTGCTAGAGTATAAAAAATGGCGGAGATTACATGAAGGCTTTTGCAAGCATGTCCACGGAATCCATGGGATTTCACGAAACACGAGTACCATAATACATTTGAAAAAGCTGGATTGAAATAGACTTAACAGCCTCTTGAAGTAATCATAAATCTTCAGGTGAGAACTGTCGAAGAGGAAAAATAAAAATTGCTGGAATTCATGAAGAAACGCTCTATAAACATCAGAACATTGAAGTACTTCAACTTTCAAGCAACCGAAGTTTAGTGGTCGGCTTAAGAGAACGAAATTTTTTTGAGTTTGATCAATAATGAAAATTAATAGGATAGTAAAATCATAGTACTGCTACTACTATTTAATGTAGGACTATGTACGATTCAAGATTTGGTTTCTTCAATTTTTTCTGGTCCGAGCTATGTTTTTTACTTCAGACTTCGCCTTGCCAGGTTTCCTCAGCCTTTCTTTTCCTATTTTTCCTCCGATCTGGCCTCATATATCTATCTTTTAAGTTCGTTATCTCTCATTCTGCACACATGTCTTAGCTACCCCAGTTATTTCCCATGGATTTTGTTTCCCATTAATTCGGCTTATACCTCTTTCCGTTTTTGACCTTCATGAGATATTCTTTTATCACCTAGGTTTTTAATTCTTTTTTAATTTTTCAAAAAATGTTTCTTTAGTGCACTAAATATTTTTCCAACCCTCTCTCTCCATTCATTAATTTCTTTTTTCCATCTTCCATTCTCGTTTGTAATTTGTTTCCAAGTGTTTGAAGCTATTCACTTGCTCTTTCCTATGTCCCTCTGGTTCAAGTTTATATGTCTTCCCAGTTGCTGCAATCACCATTATCTTTGTTTATTTTCATATTTATTTTTCTTAATTCTCTACTAAGTATTTCTGTTGTAAGCATTCATACGATTCCGCCAGTAACGTCATATTATCCACATACATTCACACCGCCAGTTCCACCTTTCCCATTTTCCAATTTCCCATTTGCAGTCGTAGTTTGCAGTAGTTTTCTTGTATATTGCTTTAATTATAATCGATCAATTCTTGCTGTATGCCTCTCAATTCTTAATGTCATCCAAATATCTCTTCGTCTGATTTTATCAAAAGCTTTTTCCAGGTTCATGTAACCTATATTTATGTTCTTAACTACAAATTAATTACTTAAAATATTCATTTGATACATAAACACAAAAAGAATGAAGACTAAAATTTAGATTTTTGTGGTACTAACTACAATCAGATCAAAATGCTCAAGGTGTATTACTTAAATCTAAATAAAAAGTATGTAAATGCGAGAAAAATGAGATGACAAGAGCTCTCACTAATGGAATATTTTTTCTTCTCACGTTTCCCTGTAGCTAACAACAGATAACCACAGTGTCATAATGCAGCCGCTAGATGGCGAACATGTTGCATTATACCTTCACAATATCAGTTTGTATGATGGTTGCGATTACGGAAACATAATTAAATATCCAGATGCATAAGTTTAATGTCCAAAGGCTAACACTATCGGAAATTTACCAACTTATTCAGGTATACGGTGGTAGTACCATACCATGGAAATATAGGCTTTAGTTTATCTGGTCAGTCAAGCACGTCCACTACAATGTACGTGGTTTTGGAGATTTAATTAAGTCGATTGTTGCAAACTAGCACACTAACTAAGTTAAAATGACATGTGCCAGTCCATATTACTACCTTTTCCTGTGGGATAAAGTTTGTTCATGAGAGCTCTTATTATCTTACCTTTTGAATCATCCTTCTGTATATGTAGGTATCGGCATATGTTTTAATTCGAGTTGCTAATCATTATCAAGAGCATTTTGTTTTTGTTATTCTTTAGATTTTGAAAATTAATAATCTCGTAATATATTATATTACTGCTATTATTATTAATTTCATTATATAATATTTACTTTTCAAATATTTTGGTTAAATAAATAAAGGACTTCACTACGCCACTGACTAGCTTTATCCGTGCCACTTATTCGTTATCTCTCTTTGGAGTGTGTCGCCTTTCGGATGTACGAACACGTCACCGTTCTAAATTTCGGTAGAGCGGCGTAAACGTCAAAAGTGTGGACTTTAAGATGTCAGATCGTGTCTACCACTGTCTCATATTTCTGGCGAACGAACTGTTTTATGGTATTTATGGTGAAATTAAGGAAAGGCACTGATTGCGCCACGGAATTTAAAGTAACTTATTTACGAGGTCGGTTTATTAGTTTTACTTGGATGAGCATGCAGATTTCTTACAGATACTTTTAAAAAGCCAGAGTAAAATACGATGGAAAATAATTACTTTAATTGATATAATGTTCAGATGTTGTACAGTAAGGCTTTGAAGTGGAACGTTTTTAATACATAAAACTCCCCTTAATTTATATTTTATTCAGATATGTTTATGATGTAATTAGTATTTTAAACTTAATTAAAGCAGTACATATTTGAAATATTGTATACTGCCTGTCTCTACATTTCTTAGGAATAAAAATATCATAAAACTTTGTTTCTAAAAATAAACTGTCAACCTACGTTACTAAATGAACAAAAGTATAATTGTATTTATTCAAATATTCTAAAAAATAATTATTTTTTGGAAAATTTTGGTTATTATTTTACTTATCTGATCAAAGACTTTCAGAATGTGCTGCATCATTGTTACATTATTATTATTTATCCGAGCTTAAAGATCAATTAGTACTATTTCTAAGAAATAGAAAAAAACGAAGGTTAGCTTTTAAAGAAGCTCAATTTTTTAATAAGAAGAAAAATACTATAAATACCATTAAAATATATTTACTTCCATATTCCACATACTTTCATCTATTTTTTTACATAATTTCCATATTTGTTCTAACATTCGTCATAAACAAGTTTTTGAATTCCAACATCAAAGAAATCTGTCGCCTGTAAAGAAGGTCAATCCATAACTGCAGTTTTCACTTCTTCATCGTAGTTAAATCGTTGACCACCAAGGAACTCCTTTAAATACCGAAAGAGGTGAAAATCATTGGATGCAAGGTCTGGATTGTACGGTGGATGATCCAATTATTCCTATTCAAAAGATCTAATTAAATCTTGTATTTCTGCAGAAACATATGGCCTTGCATTGTCATAAAGCAACATCACACCGGAACACAGTAGCCAAAACGCCGCTCGTTTTGTATGGAATGTCGGAGTTTTCTCACATATCACACAATACGCATCAGAATTGATTGTTATGTTTCTCGACAGAGAATTCACTTACAAAATCCCTTTCCTATTTTGTGTTTCTCGACATAGAATTCACCTACGAAATAATATCTTAATCTAATCTTTAGTGGTGAAGTTGTCTGTTCGGCTTTCACTCTCTTTGGTGACGATGTGTGTCGTCATTCTATTGGCTGTCGTTTGAATTCAGGAGTTATATGTGACTCTCAAGCCTTATCTCCTGTGACGGTGTTACAGGCGAAAATTTATCTTCTTGCTGGTCGTGTTGAGTTCAAAACGATCAACATAGTACAATCTTTTGGTTTTTTCATTGTCGGAAAGTAATCTTGGAGCCCATCGGCAACATGATTTTCGATACTTCGGTTTTTTCGAAACGATGGTATACAAAATACTCTTGAAGCCTGTGGAAAATGAATTGATAACTTTGCAATCGTAAATCGTCGCTCTTCTTGATGTTTCTTGTCCATATCACGAACCAAATATTCCGAAATCAAAGAAAGTCAGCCTCATCTCATTGAGCATTCTCACACACTGTATGTTCTCATATATCCTTATTGTAACGTTTTGTTTCGATCTTCTTTTATTTAAACCGCAAAAAGCAAACCTTATCATGTTTTGAGTTCTTCATTATGTCTGTATGTATAACGCATGCATCATATTAGTATATCTATCTGACTCCCGCTTGCATCGACAGATGAGCTACAAGTGTACGTGGTTACTCTCTCGAGTTGGGACTCCTTTGCAAAAGGACAAGAAGCAACGCGCTGTATTTGTGTAATTAATTTTAGATGAATTTTATTATTAGTAAGTTGACGATTTTAAAAATTATACACGGTTGGGAAAGGTCTTTCGAAATGCGCCTATCAACGAAGGGTTTTATTTATTTATTCATTCATTTACGATCTTTCCTTTCCTTGCGGCATTCGCATTTTCGTCGGAAACGTGTGTTTGCGCGTGAACCCAGGTCTTGCCTAGTCAACTGCATGATTTCTGGCTAATCAAGATATGGAAAACACAAGTCAGATCGACACAATTAATACTTAGTATCAAAGACCCTTTTTTGTCAATATATACAGTCAGCGTCAACCTTTATATTCATTCATAATTACTATCAAAGATTTTTCAATATATACAGAAAGTAATTTCGTCGATGGTTAAATAGAGACATATTACTTGTATTAAATAACGTACCGTTAATACTTTTATTAATTTTTCTTTTATAACTATTAACCAATATCTATTTAATTGCTTTATCATTTTAATAATTTAATACATAGTGAGTACCATTGTACCTATAATCTATTGTGAGAACTATTGTGAACTATATACATATATACAATATATAGGAGTAAATAGAATTTGTTAATCAAAATAGGGCATATCATTTGGAATACCATATATTTTTTTTATTTACTTTATTTCTACAGAATATTGCTATGTAATGGGAAGTGTTGTTTTATGATTTCGTTCAATATACGCTGCATTATTACCTCAATGTGGTTTTCTGGGTATTAATCAATTAAAAACCCGTGTGTTCTAGGTGGTATAACACCGCATTCGAACTTTACTATCACTCATGTCATTATCACCATATACACAAATTTTTTGTGGCCAACTTTAGATGAAATTGATTTAGAAGATATGTGAATCCAACAAGACAGTACTACGTGTCACAGTGCTAAAACTTTCTAGAAATGGAACTGATAGGTGGCTTCCAAGAAGTTGAAAATTAATTCCTTTTAATTAGCTTTTGGAGGTTACTTAAAATATATAGGCTGCGCATGTAAACCACGAACGTCTAAAGCATGCAGCGTTAAATGCTGCATCATAAATTAAGCTAGGAGTTATTATGAAACAGTTATCAAAAATTGAGATCATCAAATTCGCTAGCGTGCACGAAGTCAAGATGGGTACTTAAGTAATATGTTATGCAAAATGCAATCAGTTATGCGTCAAAATAATATAAAAAGTTTGTTATATCTGATTTAGTTTTTACTGTTTTCATTGTAAAATCATGTCGTCCACTTTAGTATTATACATTTTAATCAATTAAGGTTAATATGATGATATTAATGATTAATTTAATCATCCACAGTCTCAATTAAAATTGACCTTTTACATTTTATTTTATCAACATTGAGTTAGAGTAGAACAAATAATTACACTTATTCTACTTTTTGATACATCAATACTGGTGTTAGGGTGGATTATTACACTTGTATTGCAATGGCAATTATATTTTACATTAAAAAAGCATGATACATCCATTTTGATCCATCAAGTAGTAAAAGGAATAACTATTTGTTATGCCATTTTGTATATTTTCATAAAGTATTTGTATTTTCCGCAACAAAACTTTCTATTGTTGTTGCTGTGACACCCGCAATAGATGGAAGCATAATTGCGTTTATTTGTTTCTACATCTTTTCATTAAGTTTCGCATCCTTTAGTTGTTCATCTTTAGTGAGTCAGTATGCTAGGCGACATAATTGTAAGTGGTAATGTTCTTTGTTGGTGCTCATTGTTGTGTTGCTTGTATTTAATGCCCCATAGGAATTTCATAATGACATTTTAATGACTAATTTGATGGAACAGCGTGTCTTTAGAAAGTTCTGTTTTAAATTCGATAAGACTGCTTTAGAAACACATAAAATATTAAAAGTAAATATCAAGAGAGTACGCTTTGCACTAAACATGAACCTATGATATGCTTAAATATTTTAAAAATGGCCGAACATCAGTTGAAAACGATGAACAATCCGAACAACCTAAACCATTGTTACACCGCTCATGTCGTTGCTGTTCAACGTGCAATTGTGAATGATTATAGACGAACTGTCCAAACATCACTTCGTGCTGCATCTGCTAGGCGACGAACAATAAATAACATCACATGTATGTCTGTAAAAAATTAAAAAACCGCGTACACACTCGACATGGCTCATTGAAACTCTTTCCTTCACCGAAAGATGAAAATCAAGTTGAAAGGGCGTACATTTGAGACGATAGAGAAGAATAAAACTGAATTGCAGACAGCGCCGAACATATTAACAACAGAAAACTTCCAGAATGTATTTATTTTATCTACTCCCAAAGAAACGAGACTACTTTGAAGTTGATGGGGTTGAATAAAATTGTGATATTTTTCAATTTCATTTATCACTGCATTTTGGGAATTTTTGGGCACTCACTCGCAGTTCGTGAAATTTTCAAGTTTATTATTAAAATAATTTAAAACATAGAGTAATTAGAAATTCAATAAAAATTATTTAAAAAATGATATTACAATAAAATATGTTGAAATCTATCATTTTTAAATTTTAATTTCTCATGTGAAAAATTCGAAAAATTAGGAATATGAAAAATCGACTCACCTATCGTCCGGATCGCAATCTCTGAATCCCTTTGCGAATGGATTGCTCGCTATTTTCAGTTGAGTTATCTGAAATAATAAATAAAACAAAAATTATTGCGAAATACGATTATCGTTTTATTAAAGCTCTTACTCTGTGATTTTGATAAGCGGTAACTGCCGTGAAAGCTGTTTCGGGAAAGACGAAAGTTTTAAAATTATTTTGAGAAGTTTCTTCAACTGTGGTGGGCACAGTTTTCGAGGGTAGATAAACTATATGAAATCGTGGTTGATATCTATGCATGGAGTTCAAAATTATCTGTAACAAACATTTACTTCTACAATATTTGCTAATAAATTATTACTTATGTCGTAGTTTAATATTTTTGTCCGAAATTAAATACGTTTGTATTAAAACATTATCAGTTGTTACATGTCACAAATTTTAAGAGGCATGCTATCGTATATTAATAAAGACCAAATGATTTTCACAATCTTTTTTCAACATTCTTTTCGAATAATTTTTTCCAAAGTAAGAGCACTGATAACGGCGATTTAATAAAGAAATATTTTCTACTCAATAAATTGCTCTGAAGATAAATAATATTAAGAAAACATAAGGAACAAAATATATATCGGCGCATAATTTTTTAAATACTTCTCACAATATTCTCCCGACTCTTTCAATACTCTGCAATATACCAACAAATTCCCCAAAACTTCTGCTAGCTTCTAAATTTTAATATTCTTTAGTTCCTCTTTCCTAAATGTCTCATAGAAATTTCATAACGACATTAAAGTTTGATATCTACACCATATGTGTCAAAGAGACAACTTTTCCCAAAATTAAATCAATGCACTGTTCAATAATGACATTTTTCTACTTATATGACAAATTTATAAAGCGCTTCGCAATAAAAAAATAAGTTTTATGAAATTAGAACATCGCAATGTCACCAATTTTTTTAAGAAAGGAACAGAAATTTCCTAAAACTCTTCATAAATGAATGATTGCAGTGTATGGAAACGAGACTTCGTCACAATGTAAGATAAAGAGTGTCATTCAAGGTAATCCAAAAAGCGGAAGGCCTTCGTATGGAACCGACTCTGGTGTATGCAGGAAAAAATGGTTTTCGTAGATTGTCACTTTAAAATTTCTTCTATTGCTAAATATATTTCAATCAATTATTTTAAAAATTGCACGATAAATTATGCGTGCGTAAAGATTCAGCAAAATAGCTTCCAAGATGTTAACTTCCAAACAAAAACTATTTAAGCAAAAAATTTATTTTTCTTCTTCTTTAAAATAGCGACAGGCAACAAGACTTGGATACATCTGTGTGGTGGTTTCATAGGGGGTTTCGCTCAAAAAAGGCTCTGACAGAATCTTGTCTGCATTTTTTAGGATTAAGCATGAATTAATCTTGTTAAATACACGTCTAAAGGGACTACAAAAGTCTAGGATAACACATCAATAAAATTACAATGACAAACATTGTTAAAGTCTGCATCACAAAGAAGTTCTCCTTCTTCATAGCAATGCACAAGTTCATAAAGGATCCAATATCCAACACAATTTCTGCGAACTTGTTTGAGCTGGACCACACACCCCACGGATTCGGCTCCGTCCAACTTTCTTTTATTTAGAAATTTGAAAAAGCACCGCAGAGCACGTCATTTTGCAAAAGATAACTGAAAGGGGAGAGTGATATCTGTTTTGAAGAAAAAATAATTTTTCGTGATGGAATAAAATTGTTGACAGATCGCGCAAATGCGTTGAAGTTGAAGAAGATTACCTTAGAGAATTAAATTATTAACAAAATCGTAAGTCTTTTGTTTCACTGTTAGATGGAAAACTTTTCTTGTTCACTTTGTATATGCAAACAAATAAAAAAACAGGATTATTAATTTTTTCTTTGAGGATAACAAATGAGAAAATGGGGCATTTGTGAATATTTTTAAAATTATAGGAATGTTCATCTAATATGTATCATCTCAAATTTTTCCAATATTAATGTTTTAGATGGTGATGTAGGTATAGAATAAGCATTAGCATGAAGTAAGGTACCTATTTCCAAAGAAAAGAATGGTACTCTTAATAAAATTCTTTGATTTTGAAGAAAATTCTGATATTTGAATAATATAAAAGTAATATTTAGTAAGATGACCCTTTGATGTCTTCCAAAAAAAAAATGATATCGCAAAGAGCATTATTTAATACGTCCTTTTCAGTTATCTAGAAGTCACTGTTTTACCTGGACTGCTTATTTTTGTACCAAAGTATAGAATGTTTTGTATAGAAATGTTACAAGTTGCTATTGAACTTTTAACGTGTATTTATCATATAGTAAGCAAAATCTATTTGTACCGTTTACATACCTTTCGTATATTGTTTTAGAACAGCAGAAATATATTTTCAAGAAATGTTTGGTAAAATATTTTGGGTTTAGAATTTTTCTGGCGAATTGCAGATGTAACTGACAAGAATGAATCTAAACACGTGCAGACCATACAATGAGTGTCTAAAGCATAATGCGAACATTCTACTAAAAGACAGGCATAGGTTGTACTTCCTTATCATATAAACATAAATTAATAAATATATTAACAAATATGCATGATGTGCACTTTTTATTCAAATATTTGATTAAGACTCCATGGTGCAATATAATTACCTAACTTAACCTTTTTTATGTCCATATTTAATACTTCTATTCAGTTTAAGAACACAGGAGCGTGGTAATCTTATTCATGTGGATAATTGTATGTATCGTAACATACATACTACAATACATGTTACTTATTGTACGTCCATTGATCAAGACATAAATATAATTACCCAACGTGACCTTCTAGCCAAAACATTGATGTAAAATACTTTACAATATTACTTACATGACCATTATCGTCCATTTGGTTATTGGTAAGTTTTAGTTTATCAAAGGAAACAACCTGCTTCATCCATTGAGCGCCAGTGGCGGGACTATCAGGATGAACATGAATCCTTGGAGGTGAAACAGGATCAGCTTTCCCTGCCACCACCCAACTAGAACTACGATAAAGGAAACGCTACCAGATTTAAACATTTAAATTTTCCCCCAAAAGTATTATTACCTGTGAAAGGCGTATCTATATCTTTTATCATCCAAAGGCACGAAATCCATCATAAGCATGTATTCAGCATGAAGGTCTAATCCACAAAGTCTAACTTGGAAAGTAGGAAACATTCTTCTACCCGCCTTCGTAACAATCATTTCCGTTCCTAACGAGTGGAATTCGTCCCATAAGTTTTTCATTTCTAATACTGCTGATGCGGTGCTCAAAGCAGCCGAGACACTAGCCAAACTGTAATACATATAATACTTTTTATAGTGACTTCTTTAGTGAATGTAATTATTTTTTAAATTACCTGGAATGAGTGTTTTTTCTAACATTATTGTTGTCTCTTTCGCTTTCTTCCATCGAAACTGAATCAACATGTTCTAAAGGAGAGTATGCTCGCCTGTCTTTACCTGCACTTTGAAGGCACGCTAAAAAGAGAAAAGGATGTTTAAATGTAAAAAAATTAATAAACACCGAATATTAGGTAAGGAGATCATATAGTCCTTGCTCTAATCAAAATGTTTACGCTACAGCAAATAGATAATTAGGTTTGACAATAAATCATTTAGTTTAATGGACAAATTTTAAAAGTCTACTCAAAGGAACGAAGTCAATTTTCTTTACATACTTGTGGAGTTATTTCAATTGTGTAAATACTTCGAAATCGAAATTTATAACGAGAAATATGCAAGTGTTTGAAGTTTGTGTTTTGGAAAATAGAATTGCTCTGTTAGTTTGGACTGTTATATAATCCAATAAATTATTTAAACGTCAACAATGTAATATGGCGTACAGGTTCCTTAAGACAACGCATCTGGCTGTATCTGTAAATAATTACTCCTAAAATATATTAGTTTGTTGTCCTAGTAAATCAGTACTGAAATGAGTGCACGTTAATTCGTTTAAATACTGTCAATGTAAAAAAAGTTTCATGTTTATTATATAAATTAAACTTTGGCCTGCTTCTTTAGAAATAAGGAAAAGAAAATGATAATTAATTAGTCTAATGTTTGCTTAACCGTGTGTTGTACACGGGCATTCGTCTTGTACATGATTATTTTTCCTGAAAGCGCATCTACAGCTTTTGTAACTATTTAAATTAAAACGAAGTATCTGTTAGATAAAGACTCGTTCATATCTGAGCTTTCTTCTGAAAGCAAAATTCCATATTTGAAGTAACTATGAAAAGTTATAGAATGTTCCTTTAGTAAGACTGATTGGTCAACAATACAGAAAGAATTTAATTGTGAAAATAATTTTCCCTATATGAACTACATGGTATTAAGTATAATCAACGATGTTAACTGCCCTAAATAATTAACGGGCATTTCAAAAAAATATATAATAGATCAAGAAAAACAACTACTTTAATAATTTTTTGCTTTTAACATTTTTGTGAAAAAATATCTGAACACATTATTGCATTTTAACTTTTTTAGACAATTTTTAATATGATCTTATTGAGGGAGCAAAAATTTCGCATTTTTAATGTAGAAAAAATACTTAGTCACTGAAGGTTGATATATAACCCCTTTCAACGGTACAAATAGTGCGCGGAATGTGTTTCATACGGGTA
Source organism: Dermolepida albohirtum (assembly GCA_031893035.1). NCBI lineage: Eukaryota > Metazoa > Arthropoda > Insecta > Coleoptera > Scarabaeidae > Dermolepida > Dermolepida albohirtum. The sequence goes on along the minus strand of JAVIWB010001347.1, from coordinate 75,859 downwards.
TTTAGCCGTAGTTTTCTAGGTGCGACACTGTTTAATCATCTGCTGATGATGAAAACTTAGTTGTCGAAATACGTATACAGAATACGAAATTGAATGTGGAAAGGGGTTATATATCAACCTTCGGTGATTAAGTTAATCAACCACAGGCTCCATCAAAATTACCTTCAAAAATACTTAATTTTACAGAAATTTTATTGCAATGATTTTTGTGAAAAATAGGGATTCATAATGTGTACATGTGATCTTCACGAAAATACGAAAACGGAATCTTAGTGGCATGGACCGGATTAGCTTGTCGAACATTTCTTGGGAATCATATTTAATTCCTTCCTAACAGCAACTGATATTGCCTGAAACCTCTTTGATTGTATATATCGTATAGCAACACGTTTTTCCACATTATCCTAAGAGCGTTCTATTGGAAATCCATCTGGAGAATTGGCGGACTATTCCATTCTTTTTACATTAACTTTATCAATCCAGCTGTTCACGATGATTACTTAATGGGAACGAGCATTGACGTCCAAAATATTTATTTAGACTCATTTCACTACGCTAGAACCTTCGTATCGAGACCTTTCTTGGATAAATTATAGACTATTGCATGTGTTAGGTCCACGCCAAATCAGAATACTTCTATTATCTGGCTGCAGCCCATTTGCGCACATTCTGCGGGCTCTTTAATGTTTCGCAGAAACAATAATGCAAACCATTGGTCTTCGGACATATAAGTCATGTATGCAAATGACTTCTTATTGTTTGCGTTGATAATAACTTTCCAGTAACAACAAAAAGCTCACTTCTAATGAGGGCATGAATTTCAACACTATCCACTTCGTCAAAAACTTAAAAACGTTCTTAATTAGACAGGTGTTGGCGCACCACAAAACTAGTCAGAAGCTATGCCAAGTGTCCATTTTTCCATGGACTACCCTCGTATTATATCAGCATCATCCATAATATGTTGTCTGTTTAGTTGTCTATTTTGTACACTTAGTTTAACTATAAATGTTATTCTTTCATCTTTTAAATATCGTTGAAAACTCTAGTACGCGCGATATCCTGTTTAGAAGTTTTCTTGAGTTCAGTATTATTAAAATACAATAATCCCCAAAATTTTGAATAGAAACTGCCTTGGGAAGACCGTAATTGAGCCTTCCTTTCGAGTTTTCGACACATTTTGTGCTACTATCGTCAAGGCTTAGTTCTTGCCGTTGCATATTTCGATTTGGAAATATGCAAAATATCAAACTCGCTGAAATTTATCTTGTTTTACGTATGAAACATAGCTTTTCCATTAATTAGAAATTATCTATATACTAACCTAGACCCGAAAAGGAAACTAAATAATAACGGGTAACTTGACAATATCAACAACATCCGGCTATGCCTAAAAGACCTCTGGAAAATTGCGCTGATTAAAAAGAAGTCAGGGGAACCATATAGATCAAGTATGGGCAACCTTTGACATGTTGAGGGCCAAACTTTAATGTGTTTTAAAATAGTGTTCATAATTTTTAGCGATAGATATCAGACATGAAATAATACGAAAATGTCTCGCGGGCCGGATCAAATCTTACTGCCCACATATGATATAGATAATACAGTCTGATTAATAGCTTCTAGAAACATAAAGACATAGAAATAATAATAGACTGCTACAAACCAAAAAAAAATTTTAAATCAAAAATCTTCCTCATAAGTTGTTTTTGAAAAATTATGAACAATTAGATATGCCATCGAGAACATCTATTGCGAGTATGGAAACTTTAACAAAGAATAAGGATAGCTTACAATAGCTTACAAACATATATGTAAAGGATTCGAACTTATTGTAAATAACGTTAGTCTAAAGAAAAGTATCTACTATAAATGCAGACGTTCTGAGCATTTTTGGTACAACAACGTGAATAATTCTAAAGGATGTTTTTGCAATAATTTGATTCAGAAAACTCGTAAAATTTTGAACAGAGCTACTTCTTTGTGTCCTGGCAAAGATTTGGTATTGGAGTTGTTCCCTAGTTTAGCTCTCATACTCAGCGCTGTCATCATGAAGAGGGTTTTTTGTCTTCGCCTATTCAGAACTGAAAATCTGAAATACCATGCTCGCTAAAATCTATCATGTTTAACGTATGAAGCATTTTCATAGTTTTTCTATTCATATCAGAAAAACTATCTGTTTATAAACAGCACTAGAACACAAAACTAAATAACAGCATGGAAATTGGTAACATCAATAACATCCTGTTATACCAAAAAGACCTCTGCCTTTTATCTATACATGTACTGATGGTAACTGAGTTCATTTGAAAGTAGTTAGAAGAACCATATACAGAACATGATAATACTTTTTAAAAGGCTTACAAATAACAATTGAATTCCTTTCTAAATTTCAAAGTTACGAAAAGAGAAATCGTGATCAAATTAGACAGAAAGTGTTAAAACCCCCCAAAAGATATTAAAACCAGACAATCTTTTTTACAGGTTATTGTTAAAGAATGATGAACAAATACAGATGCCATCGAAAGCATCTCTAAGAAACATGGAAGCTTTAACTGAGAATAGTGATAAAAACACTCAACATTTACTTAAAAGAACTGCCAGAAACCTGTCATGGTCCATAAAACGCAAAAATAAATTTCGAAATATAAAAAAACGATAAAAATGATTATAATTCCAAGCCGGCTGCATAATCAGAAATACCTTAATTTTGATAATAAATGCGAGGGAATTCTTAATTAATATTAAACAAAAATATTCTTTTTTTTCAAATACATATTTCGTGGATCATAAGAAATGCTCCCTTATAATATTTTGACATTGTTTATTTATAAAATATTAAGAGAAGGAACATAATGTCTTAATCATGTGTTTATTTGTGAATTCGAAAAAATTATTGAATAATTTCTTACAAAAATATACTGACGTCTGCATGTGTTTCGAAGAATAGAGTAAATTATAGCATTCGATGTGGGATTTTACGTTCATGGGCCTTGATTATTATTTCTGTGGTATTTTTATTCTATTTTCACGAATCATTTACGCGATATCTGTCAAATTTATACAATTAAAGTGTTTGTGAATAAATACGTGGAAAATCGTAATTTTCTCTTAAAAATGTGGTTTTGCAAATCACGCTAATTTAAATGTCGATGAACAGATTGAAGGAAAATGGTACATTGAATGTTAACGGCCATTTATATGACGGTAATAGATTCAGTTAATTTAACTGATGTCTCACATGTGAAAACAAAATTTAAAAAATTTAAGAGAATTGAAATAAATTTAACAAGTGATTGATTGAATTAATTAAAAAGAAGGTAAATAAAACTCCTTACAACATCAATGTTCGTATTCTGTATACGTAGTATAATAAGTAATTTGTCATCATCAGTTGATTATTAATCGCAATGTTGTGGTAATGCTTTTACAAAAAATTTCCACGCTAAAATCAAAACACACATTGACTGACGCTGTGTTGCTTACTATCACTTTCAACATTCTATATTTGTTTGATCCCTCTATATATATATATATATATGTAATTCTCATTCTCGCTAAATGCCTCAGCTACGGCAGCTATCTTTTCTTCACTTTGTTTATTGTCGGTTCCACTTTACACCACTTCCGCATCGATTCGTTTGTATATCTGTCTCTCCTGGTCATTTCTTCTACAGTTCTTAGGTATTTAATTTCGCAAACCTGTATTTTACTTCTTTCTCTATCCTTCAGCCGGCATTAATGAGTAATAATAATTCCAAAAATCTTAATATTTTATTTCTGTTATAGATATTTTAGTTTTCTTAACCTAATTTGAGACTGAGTACTTTCTTGGAGAGTTCATAAAAAGTACCAAAAAACGTATTTACTAATCTTATCTTCTAAAATACCTTAGAGTAATATAACCTTTGTTTTCAATCTTATGAGTTAAACGAATTCGAAATTTCTCAAGCGCTGTTGGTTTAGCTCTTGTATGTATGTAACGGGTCTTGCAGTAGAAACCTCTGAACTTTAACAATGTGCCACATTGGACATTCTGCACGAGCGATTTGAGGGCACGGTCATCTCACGTGGAAATGATGTGAACTGGCCACCGAGATCATGCGATTTGTCCCCGTTAGACTTTTTCTTGTGAGGTTTTCTTAAGTCGCAGATCTATGTGAATAAACCACAAACAACAGGGGCCCTCAAAGCCAACATAATCCATGCTATCAGCCAAATTCAGCCTGAATCATGGAAAATTGGACATTTCGGATGCGCACCACCCAACGAAGCCCTGGCAGACATTTGCACGATGTTATATTCCATACATAATGGCATCGATATGCCTTCCAAACGAATAAAAAATTTCGATGACATCTCACACCCAGTCCCGGAAAATTGGACATTTCGGATGCGCGCACCCTGTGAAGCCGCGGCAGCGATAGACCTTTCGAACGAGTAAAAAATTTCAATGATATCTCACACACACTTTGTTTTATTTAAATTTAAAGATAAGAAGCGCTTAATAAAAGACCCGTTATATAGATAGCAGGATTTGTACGCGACACCTTTCCCAACTAATTCAATATCGTCGCAGTATGTGACAGGTCAGTATTACTGTTCATCAATTAAAAAAAGTGAAACAACGATTTCTTATATCCTCATACATTATTAGTGGCATATTCTTTTAAGATATCCGAATATTTTTCAGTACTTTTACAAGTCTAATTCACAAATATTAGGCTGTAACGGATTATTAAAACTGAACTAATACGTTGAAAGAATCCGAAGACTGCGTTTTGTGGTTTTCTCTAATTATTTTGACTATTAGTTATATCCAAAAGACCTCTGCCCTTCTTCTATATATGTACTGGTTTATTCCATCTCGTAACCATATAAAGTTGCTTTGTAGCTTTGTAGGTAACTTAGGTCACAAATATTGTTAGTGACAGGAAATAAAAGGTAAATGAGTTCGGAGAATCATGTGAAAATACGATCAAGTTAGAAGACATAAAGACATACAAATAATCAAAGTTACAATAAAAACAGAAGAATGTTGTGTAGAAAGCGTTAAAACCAAATAAAAATTATTAAAATCAAAAAATCTTCCTCATAAGTTATAATTGAAAAATTACCAAGAATTAGATATGCCATCAAGAGCATCTCTAACGAGTATGGAAACTTTAACAAAGAATAAGGTTAATAACTCAAGATACTTATGTAAAAGATAAGAGATGGAGTGATCTATTATAAGACCACTCTATCCCAAAACAAAAAATGTCTAAATACAGACGTTTTATGTATTTTTGGGTACAGTAACGTGAATGATTCCGAAAAACGTTTTTGTAATAACTTGATCCGGGAAATTCGTAAACTTTTAAGCAGAACTACTACTTCGTATCCCAGCAAAGGTTCGGTATGGGAGTTGTATGCTAGTTTTTTTCCTATAGTGTGCTGCCATCAGGGAGTAGTTATTGCCCTTGTCTGTTTAAAACTGAAAATCTTAAATATACTCGCCAAAAACTATGGTGTTTTATGTATGATGCAATTTCAAAGTTTTTCTATTCATACCAGAAGAATCTACATACAAACCACTACCGGCATACAAAACTAAAAAATAACCTGAAACTTGGTAATACCAATAACATTCTGTTATATCAAAAAGACTTCTGACTTTTAGGTATACATGTCGTGATTGCAATTGAGTTTCTTTAACAGAAACTAGGAGAACCATATATATAACGCGATAATTGCTTTTAAAAATATAAAAGCATTCAAATAACAATTGAATTCGTTTCTGTATTTCAAAAAACGTAAGAAAATTAGGTAGAAATTGTTAAAACATGCAAAACGATGTTTCTTACAAATTATTATTGAAAAATTTCTCCAATTATTTTGATTATCATTCGAATTCAATTTAAAACCGCGACTGATCACTCCAATTGGTACAGCTCTGCTGTTCGTAATTCCAATTTTTATACTATTCAACCTAAATTTTTCAGACCATTTTTTTCCCATGTAAGTATATCAACACTTTCTATGATTTTTGAGGTTTTATATAAGAGGTATATCTTGACATCTTTTCAACATCCAAAGAGAATTCTTTATATTGGGTCTGTTTGGTTATTAAAAATGTTATTAGGTTTATTGGTGCTTTTATCTGTTTTCAATAACGATAAGAGGTTTAATTTTAATGAGTAACACTTTGAGATGTTATCGACACTTTTTGGGCGTGGTAATTCTTCGTCAATCCACTGTGATTATTCAATTTTTGTCTCAATATCATTATCGTAAACCCAACTTTTGTTTTCCGTTATGAACTTCAAATATCGTCATTGGCTTATTCAAGCAGTAAACGTTCGCTCTATTTTCTTTATGCTATTTGGTTATCAAGGTAGGAACAAACTTTGCTGCAAGTCGATGCATGTTCAGTTAAAATGTCATAGCACAACCCTGTTGAGATACTAGTTCTTTGTACAAATTCTCTAGTAGTCAAACAATGGTTTGAATGCAATATACCCTTGATTTTGTGAACACAGGCGACATTATTTGAAGCGAAGGTTCTTTTTGGTCGAGGGTTATCTTGAATTGTTTAACGTCTACATAAAATTTCTGTAAAAGTTTTCTCCACTCTCATGCAAAATGTTTTCATTGCATAATTGCTCCCAAAGCTACGCACGTTGCAAAAATCGCTAAAAAAACTGAAATACTTTATATTCGAATAAAAATAACACGAGAACTAGATAAGATGTTAGGAACCCAAAAGCATGTGGTTATGTGACAGGTTACGGCGATACAAAGTTGCTAACCGCACGTCACTAAATCTCTTCGTTGGTGCATAATTCAAGTTCGGTTATTTTCTGAACAAACCTCAATAATCGATATCAATCATTATTCATTGCGAATGTACTGTTTTTTGGCTTTTGTAATATCCGTTAGTATTTTTCATACCCTTGATTTTGTGAACACGGGCGACATTATTTGAAGTAGAGGTTCTTCCTGGTCGAAGGTCATCTTCAATTGATTAACGTCTACGTAAAATTTCCGTAAAAGCTTTTCCCAGTTTCTCTCAAAATGTTTTTTTGCATCATTGCTCCCAAAGGTCCGCAAAAATTGCTACGAAATCTGAAAAACTTTACATTCAAACAAAAATAATACGAGAACTAGATAAGATGTTAGAAACCCAAAAGCATCTGGTTATGTGAGAGGTTACGGCGATACAATGTTGCCAACCGCACGCCACTAAATCCCTTCGTTGACGCATAATTCAAATTGTTCCGTTATTTTCTGAACAAACCTCAATAATAGATGTCAATCATTATTCAATAAGGCATTGCGAATGTACTGTTCAAAATTTTTGGCTTTTGTAATATCCGTTAGTATTTTTCATACCCTTGATTTTGTGAACACGGGCGACATTATTTGAAGTGGAGGTTCTTCCTGGTCGAAGGTCATCTTCAATTGATTAACCTCTACGTAAAATTTCCGTAAAAGCTTTCCCCAGTTTCACTCAAAATGTTTTTTTGCATCATTGCTCCCAAAGGTCCGCAAAAATTGCTGCGAAATCTGAAATACTTTACATTCAAACAGAAATAATACGAGAACTAGATAAGATGTTAGAAACCCAAAAGCATGTGGTTATGTGAGAGGTTACGGCGATACAATGTTGCCAACCGCATCCCACTAAATCTCTTGGTTAACGCGTAATTGAAGTTGTTCGGTTATTTTCTAAACAAACCTCAATAATAGATGTCAATCATTGTTCACTAGGGCATTGCGAATGTATTCTCCTAAATTTTTGGCTTTTTTAAAATCCATTAGCATCTTTTTTTCACGTACACTAATTTTTATATCTTAAAATTGACGAGATAACATAATATTTCAACAGAAGCATTTATCATAATAATATTTCGCATCTCTACAAATCATCGAAGTTTTTAATACGTACTCTCGCGGTCTAGTAAAATTCCGTCGGTAATATTACGGTGACGGGTCGCGCTTAAAAGCAGAAGTCAATCTTCGCTGCTCTAATTGCCACAGACTAAAGCATATCGGAGAGGTGCTAAATCAAAAATTCACTCATTAGACGTGGTAATGTAGATAGTGTATTTGTAAGTCCGCATTAATACCAGCATGAGCCTGTGGTGTCGCGAAAAGTGATTTATTCATTCGAACGGAAACTCCATGCGATTTTTTTCGGTAATAAAAACGATTCATGAGTGCGATTTATAGCTTGGAATATTTAAAAAGGTGACATTTCAAGAGACATTTTGGACATTACGAATTTGTAACTACAATTACGCGGTGCGTACTGATGGTTGCGGATTTCACGTGTTAGGAGAGTATGCAGATTTACGATGCTTTTGATGCTAATGAACAACTTTATTATACTTCGGTATTCGAAAAATGATTTAATTATACAAATTCTCAAATCAAAATAAGATTATGTAGCCGTTTTTACTATCTTTTTATGTCTTAAAGAAAGACAAAGTAGAAATTTTACTGTTTAAGTCCAACTTATATTTAACCAACAATGCTCCCATTAAGATTCAGAATGTTGACGTGTGTGTGGACTAATTATATCTGCCTAAAATACTATGTACCATAGTACATATTTATTATTTCTTCTTAGCTTATCCAAAAATACTCTGCCGATCATAAGTTTTGGCACACAAATTAATTACACTAAATTCAAGGTTTTGGTTTTAGTATCGTTGTAAGTTTACAAATTTTAAACTAGATGTTGGAATAAACAATCTATCGCAGAGAAAACTGAACTTTTTTAAAACAGTAATTCTTAGTGGCGCTATCTATTTAAAACAAGCATGCGTCGGTAAGGTAGATCTTTCACCTATGTTATGTCAAAATATCATTTGCATCATTAGAAGCAGAGAAATTGCTCATAAAGTAACTGTGTGCATTTGGCATTAGTCGGTAAATGAATTTTGGACAAAGAGCAAATATCAAATTCTGTTTTGAACTCAGTAAATCGTTTACTAAAAGATTTAATTTGATGAAACAAGAGTACGGTGAGCGTGTTTTTTACGTACGAGTGTGTATGAGTGGTATAAACGATTTAAAGACGGTTGTACGAACAAACGACGACGAACATCCTGGTGCAAAAAATTTGTAGTTACGGAAAGTAACATCGAACTTGTGCATGAATTTATCAGAAATGAGCTGAAATCCTCATTGCGATACGTGGGAATGGAATTTCCAAGGATTCAACTCATCACATTTTCGCACAGCATTTGGGACTGAGAAAGATTTGTGGAAGGTCTGCAGCACACAAGCTAACTGATAATTAAAAATTGCTCCGAATTCAACATTGTACAGGCTTGATTAAAACTCCAAAAAAGGGCGAAAATTTTAGGTATTCTATTGTAACTGGCGATGAGGCGTGGTGTTTTCAAAATTATCCAGATATCAAGCGGCAAAACTCTGAATGGAAGCATCTAGGCGAATAAAACCGAAAAAACCCGTTTGGAGAAGTCAAAAGTAAAAACAATGTTGATTTGTTTTTATGATTCGAAAGGTATAATGCACAAAGAGTTTGTACCAAGTAGTCAAATAGTCAATACTGTATATTATCTTGGTGTTATGAAGCGTCTTTTGGCGCGTAATCATCGTGCGCACCCTCAATATCGTGAAAATAGTAGCTGGTGTTTGTTACATGATAATGTACCATCTCAACGCTCGACGCTTATCACTGATTTGCTAACTACAAATGGCATTTTAACAATCATTCACCATATTCACCGGATTTGAGCCCCTGTGATTTCTATCTATTCTCCAAACTACATTTGCCGATGAAAGGACAGCATTATGCCGACGTCAAAGCCATTAAAAAAGCGTCGACAGCGATCTTGAAGGACGTCTCAAAATATTAATTTAAAAATTCTTTCGACATGTTAATTAACCGTACAAAACGTTGTATTGAAGCCGAAGGCGACTGCTTTGGATAAAATAAATGAATTTTACCAAAATAGCAAGCTTTTGTTTTTTTAAGTGCAGTTCTCTCTGAAACAGATGGTGTATATTAAAATAATATGTGATTTATTGTTTTCTAATATTTGTATACCAGAAAAGTACCACTATATTAGAGAAGACACGATGGAATAGGAATTTGTTAAATAAATATCGTTCAGTATATACTATGTGACAGACAGAAACGAATCGCCCAGTAAAGAAACTATTTGACTTCATTTACACAGACTACACGGACGATTATAAACCAGAAATGGGAAACCTTTTTACCATTAGAAGCCACATTTATATTAGCAAATAAATTAGCAAATAACAAAGGAGGTCGCATAAGATTTATTAAACAACTACATATTTAAATGCATTTTCAAATAGCAATAATACAGTAGAAGCATTTTTAGATAAGTTTATTATATTAAAAAGAAGTATAATAAAAAATAGATAAATAATACCTCGAATTTAATTTAGTGGGTTATTTGCATTTGTTTCTTGCTTGGAAGTAATTGAATACATGGATGAAGCTTCGTAAGGCGCAGCCTTAATTGAACCTCTAATGAGCATTTGTAATTTGGGTTCTTAAACTAGTTTTAGTTGTCAGAGAGATGTTGACTTGCAGCAGTAACTACTTCCAAAGTAGGAAAGAAAATGGCGTGCATTTTCTCGTAGTGATGGATATTCAACAGCATTTTTCCATATTTCCATGCTTTTTTTCCATACCAATGTGGCTCAAATACCAGCTTCATAGCAAGAATGTGCTCATCACTAATGTTAGATGTTGATCTAAGATATTCTTACCAAATGTTAATGCAATATAATAATACTTCTTGCGATTCTAATTAACTCTGTTGCGTTATTAAAGAAAAGAAGCATCGCCAAAAGCGAAACTTGAAGATAACTGTAGAGAGCAATCTATTCTAATAGAAATTCGAAAGGGCTGACCATAAACTGAGAAATTTTTATGTAGAACAGGTCAGTTGTACTTTTATGGAAGTACTGGATGATTCATTATGATATACGTTTTTCAATAGCGATATTTTGAGAGATAAAACGTGAGTCGTGTCAAACTTTCACGCTATTTTAGTTAAGTATTGAATAACACTTAATTATGGGAAGACGGCACAGCGTCTACAAATTATTCAGCTGAATTACGAAAATCAGTGTCCACCAGAAATGTGTTTCGTGCATTTGGAACAATTTATAGTCTACGTAATCGGCCCACCGAACGCACAATTCGCTATACCATTAAAAAATTTGAAACGCATCCTTTACTATTGAATAATACGCGACCAAATAGACCACATCTAGTACGCAGCGAAGAAAATATAGCGATAGTAGCTGAGAGTGTACGCGATGACCGTGAAGAATCAATTCGAGGTAGATTTCAACAGCTTGGCTTGTCATATGCCACAACTTGGCGTATTTTACGTAACGATCTTGGTTTCAAAGCATACAAAATTCAACTCGTTCAAGAATTGAAAGTGGCCGACCTTTCAAATCGTCACCTTTGGCATCTTGCCTAATGTCTACGTCAATAAACACAATCGTAGTACTTGGAGTGAAGAGCAACCCGAAGTGGATCAAGAACTGCCATTACATCCAGATAAAACCACGGTTTAGTGTGGTTTATGGGCAAGTGGTATCATAGGTCCATATTGCTTCAAAAATGAAGGCGGTCGCACAGTAACTGTGAATGGCATCCGTTATTGTGCCATGGTGATGAACTATTTGCAGACCGAAGTTGATGGCCGTGATTTCGACGACATTTGGTTCCAACAAGACGGCACTACTTGCTACACAACCCGCGAAAGCATGGCCTTATTGCGAAAACAATTTGGTGAACATTCAATTTCACGTAATGGACATGTGCAATTTGAGATATTGAATGCCTACATTACTTGGGTTATTCGTTAAATACCATCGAAAATTGGAACTTCAGACTGGACCATGTTAGGCGCAGTTCGGCCAGCATTTGTAGGAACTAATTTTTAAAAAATAAATGTGAGGAATGGTTCCTTTGTATCATAATAAAGGATACCCGATAAAATTGAAGTTTTTCTATTTTTACTTTTGAAGGAAGTACCTCTAAATGTTACTACAAAAAGATATGTAAAAATTCTAGGTTGTTTCATAATTATTCTCCTACTTCAGTTGTCAGATATTCATTTCCCATAAAAAAATTTGCGCATTACATCCAGGAAAAATTAAATAAACTACGGAAGCCTGTAATACGAGCATAAGCCAAACTAAATACTATGAAATAACATACTCTTCAAAAGAGTAAATTTGCGATGTCTGTTTTGATCTGCTGCACATGTTTTACTACATATTTTTCTTAATAAAATATCTTGATCGTGTTTCTTCCAAAACAAAATAAAGAAACCTCTTTAAAACATATTTATGTTTGGTTAGCACGTTTTTAAAATAAGAAATTATAGAAAGCTGAATAAAACTGGTATTTAAAATTTTTTAACAAACAAGTAATGCCTCAAAGTACCTCAGTGTTATTTTAAAATATTTGCAGCTAGTTCTGTAATTTTTGTTTAAATAACAGATTTTTGAAAAGCAAAAAGATGAAAATAACGATGTTATATTTGTATCCAAACAAATCAAGTCGTTGATTCATGTCCAGAATATCAATGGGACGACAGCCAAATAAAACAATAGACTCAATTGACAAGTCCTAAATAAAAACAGTGACTTTCAGTTGTAACTGAAAATAATAATAGAATCAAAATATAAACTAAAACCAAAATACAAAATTTTAGTTTAGCAACCTTATCTTAATTATGATTATATTTCCTATATTAATTGTTTTCACCACTCTTGTAGTTTTCCTTTTTCAGAGATAATTAATTACGTTAATTTGGTACGTAGACTTCCGCGGTCGTGGTCCATGCTATCTGCTTCTGGGTTTCCGGGCTGGAACCGCGTCACTAGTATATCTGTCGACGTTTCGTACCCATACTACTGCGCTGAAACTGGTCCAGTTTCAGTGCAGTAGTTCAGCCCTAAAGATGTCCCATACAAATGGGTACGAAACGTCGGCAGATATACTAGTGACGTGGTTCCAGCCCGGAAACCCAGAAGCAGATAGCAATTAATTACGTTATTTAACAATCTAGAAATTTCTAGTGTTACAGATTTCCATACTTGTGTGGCAGTGTGTACATTGGCGAGATAAAGCGTTCAGTCAGCATACGTGTTGCTGAATATGAACGTTGTACCAAGACATTGCGCATCTGTGGTTTCAATGCAAAAGAAACTGTAAACAACAACCGCAAAAGTCTACAAGCGAGATTACTCTGTTTAAAATTGACCGACTCATAGTTTAGAAAAATTATTCGCTTCACTAAAGATAAATATATGTAAATAAGAAGCAAACAACGTTGAAAAGTAATTAGATGTTAACAATAAAAAGTTCATAGATTACCATAGATTGGAATGATACACAGAAGTCGCATATGAAAATAGATCTAAAAGAATCTGAGAAAACAGTACGACAATATTTCTACTAGTGAATCTTCGTGTATCGTCCTCAACGAACGAGGCAATTCAAGGAAAATATTTAAGTTTGACTAATTGAAAAGAAAGTGTGTTTCTCCACAATGAAAAGAACTGTTAATTATAAATTAAAATGCATCGTACTGTTTAAAATGTATACAATTTAAATAATATAGTTCGACAAGTAGTTACACGCAACCTATATTATTATGTTTAGTACCTCATAACATATAATTAATGGGTTTCCACGACGCTTCTCCAGTGTTTTAATAATAATTGCTTTTTCACTTCTGTTTGTCCAATAAAATCAGATCTATCTTTCATAGCATGCTCCAACCGTAAAAACATATGAAGCGTGGACCGAAAAAGTTTAAAGATGCGAAACTGCATGAGTTATTAGATGAAGACACAACCCAAACTCAAAAGCAATTGACTGAAGCGTTAAACGTGGCCCAAAAAACGATTAGCGACCCATTACGAGCACAGTTTTTTGGGATGGCATTCAAAAATTGCCTGATAGATAGGTAAGATGTGTAGAATCAAATAGCCAATATTTTGAATAAATAAATTTTCCATTTTCTTGAAAATTATGTAGTTTTTTTTACGAAAAAACCGGTAACGACTTTTCGGTACGCCTGATATACAGATTTTTCCCATGCATTCGTTACTTTGAATCATAATATGTTACTGCAGAAACTTTCTTCTTTTGTTTTTTCGCCTCTATTTCTAAACTCAATCGAATCCTATTTAAGTAATAGATGGTATGTGTTTTAGAGTAGATTTAATTTTGAGAAATTCACTGCTGCTTCGATTGTTCCTAAGAGCTCTCATTTGGATCAACTTCTATTTATTCGTTACATGAATGACTTACTTTGTTTTCTAGCTTTGCCTATTTTATCTTTTACCAATAACATATATATAATCGGTCCCCCATCTACCTTTCGGTGTAGGGGTTAACATTACCATATACATTATGTCTTATGTACAAAGTCTCTCCACATCTTCCTATCCTTGGCTATTTCGCTTGCAACAGACATTGATTCTCCTCTTCTGTGTATGGCCTTTGCTACTACCAATGATAAAAAACTATATTTTGAAATTAATACTACTAACGGCGCTGCAAAACTACAAGGTAACCTGAATATTTTAGTTGATTTCAATTAAATATTAATGTGTCTAAGTATTACTCTATCAAATACTGATCTAGAAATTCAATTTGATACGGCATATACTTTGAACAAATATATTGAATCAGTTGTCGCTTCTGCTTGTAGGTCTTTGAGTTTCATTATAAGAATTTCTCGCTACTTTACGAATATAGATGTTTCAATGTCTTTGCGTTTTGCCTGTGTAATTATAAAAATGGAGAATTTTTTTATATTCCACGTATATTGGAAACAGTAGGTCTCTTGAGATAACTCAACGCGTTTTTAAAATTTCGCTCATTTGAAATTGATGGAGTTTATCCTATACAGGATAAAGTTAGTGAAATTACATGGTTTTGTTACACTGGGATCTCATCGAGATGGTCAGTATCTAGTTTCGGATGTGATCTACTTCATAACAGAGTAGATTGTGATTATTTATTATCTAATTTATAATTTTATATGCCACGACCAGATAGTAGACGTAATTATACTTGTGTAACGTCTAGACCTAGAACAAATTTGGTAGGATATCGTGTGTCCTATGACTGTGATGTATGCGAATGCTGTGTGAAGACTGGATGATGTGTTTTATATTGTACACCTTTGATCTCTTTGATTGCTTATTATTTGATTAGTTATTTATTTTTGTTGCAGCGAACTGTGTGCTATGTTAATTTAGAGTCCTGTAGAAGATTATCTGCTGGACTCAATTTGACTTACTTCATCAGATTAATGCCAGGAAACTTTTCATTCAACCCACATACCTATAAAATTAAGCACGATTGATACTGAGGTGTTATACATCATAAAAGAGTAAATTAATGCATGGTTTGTGAAAAGCAATTATTTTAACAAATTTTTTGATGGTTTTACAAAATATTCGCCTTTATGATCTATACACTTCTGAAATCAGTAGAACCAGTTCTCAAAACTTTCGGAATTATTCATCGGTTATCTCTGAAACGAAGTTTTCATAGACTTCCACAGTCACTTCTGGGGTATTAAATTTGAATACGCCCATTTTGTCTTTTATGTATAGGAATAAATAGAAGTCACAAGCTGCCAGGTCGGGATTATAAGGCGGGTGAGTCATCAATTCCGTTCGTGAAGCGGCTAAAAACTCTGATGTTTGAGATGTTTTGTGGTGCATTATCTTGATGTAGAACGATTTGTCCTCTTGATCATTTCTCGGGCACTTTTTGGAACACAGCTAGCAAACAGATGGTTGTATACCATTCACTCTTTAATGAGTGACGATCCTCTAGCGGAATAGTAGTAAGATGGTGCGTCCGAGAAAAGAAGCCACCATTTTCTTGCCAGAGCTACATCCGCGTCCCAATTTTGTAGATTTCTCCTCGTCTTTGAAGACCCATTGAGCCGACTCTCGCTGGCTTTCTGACTTATAACAATAAGTCCAAATTTAATCGCCCGTAACGATGTCGTATACTGATTTTGCTCGACCGCGATTGAATTTTTTAAGCATTTTTTGCACCAATCTATTCGCACTTTTTTGAGCTGCTCTTAAGTTGTGTAGTATCCATCAAGCGCAAAGTTTTCTGACGGCAAGATGATCATGCAAGATAGTTCTGGGTATGGACAGTGGTTGTCTGTCTTTATTATGTTGTACACGGCATCCATGTTTTCTGAAGTGACTGCAGTAGCAGGACGCCTCTCACGATACCCGCTTTTGAGTCAAACACGTCAACGCTGGAACTATTACCATCGCTCAACAGTCACCAAGGATGGTGCTTCATCGCCAAACAATCGTTTGATTTTTCGCGAACACTCTTATCGAGTGAGACCGTTTTTAAAATCGTAGAAAATGGCTCGAAAATTTTCGCGCGATAATTTCATTTTTTACAAAACTCATTTTATTTAAAATATTACTGAGGCTAAAAAATCTCAAAGAACACGACAAAAATATTTCCGACAGCGCCTTCATACGAGAGGTAGCTGAATCGCAAAACTTTTAAAGCAACCTATGTATAAGAAGAAATTTATTATTATAATCTTTATTATTAATATCTTTGTATTTAAATGCAGATAAAATTAGGTTCTTCTCTATTGTGTATTCGGAAATCTTCTAACGATTGAGCAAGTCTTCAAAATAGCAGTCATTTGCAATATAAGCCAGCTGTTGTCTCGAGAGGGGGTTAAATAACTTCTATTCTAAAATATATGTATTATGTTAGTGTTGAATTCCTTCTGCACATTAATAGCATTTATTTTGTATATAGAAATAGAAAACCAGCGAACATATATACACAAAGCTGTCTATGATGCCTTTGCATAATTCAGAAATACATATGTTAATGCAATTAAACTAGAATTATTTTATTCATCTAAAAAGATGTCTGGAGAAAGTTAAAAAGCGTTAGAAACAAATAGGCATTACGCATTGGACAAAAGAAGTAAAAGACAGAAGAACATGGCAAATAAGTGTGGCAATACTCAAAGCCAAAGGCCACTAGGCATATGGTGTTGCTATATATACATATAATCTTATTTTATTCTATTCTTCTATTCTACTCTTCTGATTTGGTTACGTTAAAAAATAATAAAATATTTTTAAAAACTAAAAAATAGTGAACCACTTCTTGTCACAGATTTATGCAAATACTACCAGATCTTTTAGATTATTTATTGAGAGTTGCCTATTGAATAAATTATTTGTTTTATTATCCTTCTATTCATTCATTTCATAATTTCTTTTTCAAAGAGAATATGGTTAGAATTAGAGTTTTTCTTTCTGTACTTATTCAGTTTTTAAATATACTCTGCGTATATTCTTCTTTATTTAGATACCTTCTAATGTGTTAATTCTTCGACTGTTTCACCTCAATTTATGTTTTGGTTGTTCTGCATCATTAAATAAACACATTTTTTAAAAATTTCCACTACATAATTGAGGAATGTTCCTTATTATTTAATATGTATATATCATTCTATTTTTTGTCGTAGGTAAGAAACATATAAAAGAAATATACCTTGTTTTGGCTTGTTGTTGTTTTCCAGGTTTTTTACTAGCTAATTGCGATATAAATAATTACACATACATATAGTAGTACTGTCTCCGTCATCTTATATACGAGCTGGTCAGAATTTTACTAATAATCGTCAGGTAGGCAAAATAGTATAAAGCCATCAATAAATCAGTAGAAATGATATGATAAAATACGAGTTTTCTTTAAGTCGAATAAGAATAGCAATAATAATAGTTAACGTAAATTCCGAAACTATAGCCATTAGTTTGAATACAAAACTGAAGCCTTTCTGGAGTTGAATTCAGGGGCGTTGCAACATACCTGGGATAACTAATTGTACTGTGGCTTTAGTTCTATTTACTACTTCCTGTTTAATGGCTGGAGCATAAACGTTTTCCTTAAAAAAGGCCCGAGTTTTATTTAAGTCAAATAAGAAAAAAAAATAACAATAATTAACGTAAATGCCGAAACTATAGCCATTAGTTTGAATACAAAACTCTAGCCCTTTTGGAGTTGAATTCAGGGCGCGTTTCAACTAACTTAACTAATTGTACCGTGGCTTTACTTCTATTTACTACTTCCTGTTTAATGGCTGGAGCATAAATTTTTTCCTTAAAAAAGGCCCAAACAATAAAATCAAAGGGATTCATATCTGATGACCTTCTCGGCCATGATATTGATTCATTTCACCTGATCTACCTGTCTGGAACACGTTAGTTCAACGATGCTCTTGTAATTCTTGCATTATGAGCTGGTGCATCATTGTGCACCAGCTGATATAGATGTTGGCTCTGACATTTAATGGAACATTAACCAATATTTCCTCCAACATATTTCTTTATTCAGTGTATTGGAAAGAAATATTCTACAGTTTGAAGGACTAAGACACGTAGCCAAACATTCGCAAAAAAACTTCGCCGTCTTCGGTGTCCAAATTCTTGAATAGCTCTGGGATTACCATCCGCCCAAAAACTTAAATTGTGACTATTGAACACACTATTTCTTGTGAACATGTATTTGTCCATAAAATAAGTGATAGAACGATTGGATCTTCTTCAGTTTTGTTAAAAATTGTGTTGCAAAACATTAAGTTTTATAAATTGTCATTTTTGTATAATTATTTTAGTTTTGTAACATGAAACGGTCTTAAAAGGCTTTCCGTAAGCATTGAAAGAACTGTTGTCTTACTTTTAATATTCATTTCCTGGATCCTGATGAACAATATCCAAAATTCCTTCTTCAACTTGGATCATACGACGATGTCTTGGTCCACTTGCATCACCTTGATTGGGAACAAATGTGCCTGTTTTACGAAGTCTTCGAGTCAATTTTCGAAGTGTATTTGATAGATGGGTGCTACTGGTGTGGATATTATTGCATATTTGTCTTTGGCCAAGTGCGCATTTTCAGTACAAAACCCAAATACCAATACACATATTTTAACGTACACTTTCAACAAGAGTGTACATTACAAATTTTTTGGGATATCACAAAAATGGAGTAAGCCATGGAAGTGAAAATAGTGAATGTTTCACTGACAAACCTCGAAATTTGACAATGATTATTTTAAAATTATGGACAATATTCTGGGCTAAGGATGCCATGTGTACTTTAACGTAAAAAAGCAATTAAAGAAATGTTTAGTAAAGCAAAATATTGGCATAAGACGATTAATTAATTAATTATACTAACGTAGTGTTGCATAATTTTATTTGATAGTAAAAAACACAGTTTTCCAGAGAAAACTTAAAAAAATTTCCCTGTTTGTCGTAGATTTTCAACATAGATAATAATAATAATAAAAAATTTTATTTCTAAACAATGTGTATACCGGACATATCAGTACATATAAAAAATAGCAATTAATACATACTACGTACACTCATGCTAGAAACACGTCTCAATAACAAAAGAAGATACAATATTATAAATTTGGACATACAAAGTCATTTATACAATAACAATTTATCGTAAGCAGGTACCGCTTAAGGTTGCTTTTATAAATAGAGAAGTTTGTGATATTTTTAATGCAAAGTGGTAATTTATTGTGTAATATACATCCCATAAAATATGTGTCTCTTTGGAATATAGATTTTGCGTGTGAGGAAGATAATAAATAATTATCAGTTCTTGTATCGTATTTATGATTTACATTGCCACTCGAAAAAGCGTTTCTGTTCCTATAAAGGAAGCACAGGAGATCTAATATATAAATATCATAAATAGTTAATATCGAATTACTTCGAAAATGTTCTCTGCATTAACCCCTATAGCCCAACCCAAAGATAATTCTCAGGGCCCGTTTTTGCATAAGGAACACCCTGCCCACCTCCGGCGTAGTGTATCACACCATGTCTCATGCAAGAAACAAAATTAGCATGATAGAAAGTAAGCAGAGTTCTCAAATTACAGGATCTGTGGAGCTGCTTAAGGGTAAAATACACCTTAGCCAGAGTTCTGCATACTTCATCTATATGTGCAGACCATTTAAGGTTTTCGTTAATTAGCATACCAAGGATTCTTGAAGAAGAATCGCAATCGAAAATTTCATTGTTTATTTGGACATGGGAAATATGAGATGGTCTCGTTAACACTAATAACTGACAATACAACATTTCTGTATTAGAATTGTCGACGAATTAATCATAGAATCGTCCTACCTGACGATTACGTACGAATTTGTGACCACCGTGTATAACAATACTGTAAAATTTTATTTGTTGCATTATGGAAGTAACTTACGAAGCTTAATGTTTAACGTTCCGCAATACCAAGACGGTTAAATGTTTGCGTACTGCCGTTAAATGTATCATCTAATTACGTTCCGCTTTAACCGAAATAGTAAAGTTCTTTATTTAAGATTTTCGTAAATTATAATATAAGTAATATGCTAATAAAATCGAAAACGATGTTAAAATAAGAAAAGAGGAGAAACTACGTAAAGAAGGAAAGAATGCATCCGACGAACTAAATGTTACAAATTCGTCGGGATGACGTTTCGTTGTTATGCGCCCCTGAAGTATGCCAGATTGATTTATTAGATTTCAAGATGCATGCTGTACGTATTCCCGCCCGTAGTTTAGTTAGTTGCGGTCCAACATACGCTGCCAAATATAAATAAACCGGAGTGATGGTAATTAGAGAAAGACAGAGATGGCCGCAAAGGTCTAATAATGACTCCAGAAATTAGTCTCCGGCATAGATTAGAGTGAAGCAGTTGACTTGCAAATAAAGTAAATGAAAAGCCAAGATCGAAAGTAGTATATACAGTATGATTCAATATATTATCAGTATGTTAATTCTCAACAAAGTTGTATATTAATCTTATAAGGCGGTTAATTTCTTTTTGTGTTTACAGTAAAAAGATGAAAAAAACAATTTTCTTTTTCGAAGAGATTGTGGAAGTTAAAAATATATGCACATCATTGAGATAGGGCAAAGCTCAAAATACAAGATTACATAGATCGAAGCAAAAATATTCTATATGCTTACATAATAGTATCCAACAGTTCTGTCTTGGTATCAAAAGTTGTTTCAAGTTGTGTCAAAAATTATTCCTGAAAGTAATTTTTTGTTATTCGTTTATCTTGGTTTCGCTTCTTCGTTTTATTTATTTATTGAACTAACTGAAATTTCAATGTATTTGTCAGAATTAGTAATATATGTAATTATTATATTTATATGCCATAATTAGATATGTCTTGGTGGGTCCAAATATTATTATTACTGTTATTATTGTTTGTCTTGATCGCACTTCCATTTCATTCAACCTACACATCTGTGGGTGTAGATTTGTCTGGACGCGATATTACTATATTACCTAGTATTTAAAGTAGCCCACCCTGCTATCTTAGACTTTTAATGAAATAAAATTTAAACACATGAAATTTAAAGCGTACACCCCTATTTCACATATGCTTGTGTAGACCTGAATTCATATTTACATCTACAGGATATATGTATTCGTACTAATATTTGCCCAAACCAGTGGCGGCTGGTCAGGTGAGGCAGGTGAGGCAGTGCCTCACCATCTAAATCTTGGAATTATAACAAGAATAATATGTATACTTTTAAAATTCTTTATAAATTAATTATCATCTTTTATTCAGAATTTATCTTATAAACAATAAGAAAATAGTTTTAAATAAACCGGCATTACAAGCAAAGTACAAATTTATCATTTCATTTTAATTCCGTGCGAATGTACGAGCGCGTATACTTGCCCCGACCAACTTCATGCTTGATCTATGTATATCCCTACTAAACACGAATATTTGAGGCCCGGCCACTCATTGCCTCTCATTGAAAATTTATAACGCACTACAGCAGTCAAAAAAATTCTCAATTTCTATGGAAATTACAGTAAAGTATTAGCTACATATTTAAGATAACAAAGAAGAAAAAATATTCAAAAAGTTAATAGATTTTTCTAACTTTATTGTGAGATTTTTGAATTTTTTAATAATATAGAAAGCATTATTAATAGGATAAATTAAGTATTTATTTAATGATATAAAGATGTCTAAAGGTTTACATTCTTCTTGTACAGTTTCTCAATATTTCCTCCACGCAAATAATATGTTTTAAGTTTTAACAGGAGTATTTTTATTGTTTCAAGTAGATATTCTTTAGATATCAATGTATGTATGTATGTATTATTTAGTCTGAAGCCAATTTGAACTGAGCCTCTCATCGAATCACAATCGCCGAACTACCGAATATACTCGAGGCTGACATTCTCGGCCCGAATCGCAAATTACAGCTTGGGGGAATAACAAAGTTAGGTTAAATATTTTAATATTTGTTTAGTGATATTTTCAGTGATTTAAAAATTGTGAATATGGATTTAGAAAATGTAAGAAATACACAAGACATTGTAGATTTTTTAATAAGAAATACGTTCGTTGTTCTATCGGTAGAAGATCAATTATATGTCAAAAACCTTCCAAGACCAAACCCTGGTTTATCAAAATCTCTTACAATACACGGTAAGTCTAACAGAAATTTCAATAATAATAATAATAATTACGTTTTTTGCTTGATAAGTTTAGAGAATTTCGGGAGTGTGATACATATTTCAGTACTGTATACGAAAATTCGATGTCTGACGAATCTGTTGCACATAAAAGGCGTAGAATTGATGACGTTCCAGATACTAAACAAAATCATAGAAAATTATTTTTCGAAATTCTAGATACGTTTATTAGTCAAATTGAAATTAGATTTATTGATTTAGAAAAACTTGCTTTTTTTGATTTATTAACAGAAAGTAAATTTGAAGAATATTCGAAGGCATTTCCTCAGAGGCTCTTAAATAATTTGTTTGAACAATATAAATTTTTTGATCAAATTCAATTAAAAAATGAATTTGCTGTTATTTATAGTGGCATGCAACTCCTTGGTAATTCTAAAACACCATGTGAAATGTTAAGATTTATGCACGAACAAAAGTTAGCCATCTGTATGCCAGAACTTTTTAAATTGCTAAGTATAGTAGTTACCATATCGGTAACTTCCGCGTCCGTTGAGGGAAGTTTTTCCACATTGAAACGTATAAAATCGTATGTTAGAAATACAATTGGACAACAAAGACTTAGTAACTGTGCACTAATTGCAATCGAAAAGGAATTGGTTAAAACGATGACGAGGGATGAACGATTTTATAATGATGTAATTGATTATTTTGCTAACACAAAAAACCGGAGGATACCTTTGCTATACAAGAAGTAAAATCTATTAAATGTAGTTCTACGTGCAATGCCAATAAAGGAAATTTTCTGTATTTTAAAATATTTTCATTTTGCATGAAATTTTGTTATTGGATTGTTGTTGATTTATATATATATATACATATATATGTATATATTTGTTGTATTATTAAATTTTATATTATAATAGGAATGTATTTATTTTTTATTTTTAAATCCTAGAAGATTGAGTTCTTATTTTCGATTAATGTTTTTAGAATTTGTTTGATTTTTTAGAATATTTATTTTCGTTTCACAAAGGTTTGCTTTGAAACTTCGTTTTCCCTTAAAAATCGAATGGGGCGCGATATAGGGCTCAGTTCACGTCTGGCAGCCCTGTTTGTACTGGAAGCCCTATATATATATATAAATATATATAAACTGTTTTTATATGTAGTAGGTATATAGAGTTTATTAATCAATTGTAAACAATTTTGAATATTTATTATTCTATCTGCCTCACCATGTCAAATACTCACGAGCCGCCACTGGCCCAAACCTCCCTTAGCTTGAATGATCCCTTGAATTTGCTTCAACATGCTATCGGTACAGGCTTTTACGGTGTCTCGCAACTTTCGGTTTTTTTTCCAGGCTTTTTCGATATTTTCTTCTAAAACTTAAATTTGGATTTGGGGACGAGTAAACAATAGATGTAAGAACACTTTAACACTTTAAAGATAATTTGCAAAGGTAAAAGCGAGGTTGGCCAATATTAACAACACAAAAGACGGGCGATGCCTATCGCGCTTGATATGTGTATATCGCTCTCTTAATATAGCCCAATTTCGAAGTAAGTTTTATGTTACCACTGGAAGACTACTATCAATACAAAAACTAAGAAATCGTTTTCATACATCTGGCTTATATTCTCGACAACTGTTTTTGGTTTGCATACTTCTCATTGCAGGGCATCAAAGAGATCGTAGAATGTTGGCAAATGAGCATATTAATTGGGGTCATAATTCAGGGACGAATCCAGATTTACGTTGTAGCCAAGTAGTAGGCGTATTCTGATTTGTAATGGACCTGACAGACGCAATAACTAACAATTTGACCGAGAAAAACCTCGGTACGAGGTCGTGACGTAATGTAATTGCGTACACTGACCTACATATATTTAATAAAAGAGGGAGCATTCACTCTCTGAAAATCATTGGTTTGTATCTCTTTCGTTGCAAAGGATGTCCATTGAAGTAATAAGGATCTGGGGAGAGTATTGTGTTCAGTGGCGAATCCAGATTTACGTTGCAGACAGATAAAAGCGTATTCGAATTTGGTGGAGAGGTCCTGAACATGAGAACGATGGCAAAATAGTACGGGTCGGGATAAATACTGAAGGGCACGCCGATCTTTATTTCCTGGAAAATGGAGTTTTGCTGTCCAGAAATATCTGGATAAGATTCTGTGATGAACTCGTATGCAGCAGCAGCGGCAGAAGAATTCACTTTCACGAGCGATAATCCGCGTCCACATTGAGCAAGTAACAATCCAATAGTACTTCCTTAGGATGTTGTGAGAATACGTGTTGCTACATTATGCTACAAGTATTATGAACTACTGTTAGGAAAGTATGCAAAATGATTCAATGAGCGCAAATGCATTATTAAGAACAATTTTTTGTAAGAGTTATTGCACCAAAACTTCTGTAAAATTATAATTTCTGTATTTCCCCTACACAAAAAATGCTTCTACGTATTAAAACTTCTTTTACTTATAACTAATGTTAAACACCGAAACTTCCGAATTAACAGCAATGTAGAGACTCGTCGGCAAACCTGGATAGGTACGACTATAAATAATATAAATAATATTATAGTTTCTGCATATTCTAACGTAGAAAAATGATTTAAAAATGTATTTACACGCGTCGCAGTTAACAATCAACTTTTGTTCAATATCACTTCTAACTAATGTAGAATAAACTTCCAGATCACACTAGTGTATAACTTTGTCGGCAATGCTGAATAGGTGCGATTATAAATAATATAAATAATATTATAATTACTATATATTCTAAAGTAACAAAAACGATTTACAAATTTATTTACACCCGTTGCGGTTAACAACCAATTTTTACGAGACATCTTCACGCCACTGACATGATGCAAGCTATCGACAATACTTGCACACGTACGCCCCCTGTCGGTTCCTGTCAATGGTTACCCGAAGCATTGTTAAACCTTACTTATAACTTTTAATAAAATGCGAGAATTCGAATAACTACACATTAAATATTAAATAAAAAGATTATGAAATACGTACCTTCAATTTGTTTCATAGGCGTTACAGTTGAATTATAGTGCCATTGATCAGCGGAATAGCAACAATCACTAGCCATTGAAGATGCGTCTACCGGCTGATCCGAAATGTCTCTACGAAGTTGACACTGTTGATGATACATTTTCCTTTCAATAGCAATTTTTGCAAAATCTAATTCCAAAAAGTGATTTTCCATTAGAAGCGCGAAAACGCCGAAACGCGATTTACATAATCGTTTTGTATTTTCGTTTGAATCAGTTCCTTACTTTTACATCACTATAATATATAATAGCCCTGATCGAAATAAGACAAGCACTTTTGAAATCGAAAATCTTAACGATGGGAAAAAGTTTATGTTCTAAACAGACCGATACAACGTACACAAAGAGCAGTAGTGTAGCGGCTTTGAAATTTATTATTACATAAGTTCATCAGCACATTGTGTTAATTGTCAGCACATTTTAATTATTTTGCTTATGTTGCTGTTAGGTAGTCAAGTTCTGTGGTGTCTAGAGCCGTTTCAAAGTCAAGTTCATCGCTTGATGATGTTGTTGTATCTACAATCATTGTTGAAGTTTTAATGACCTGAAACAATTAACATAGTATTAAATATTAATAACAATGTATTGGTTTCAATAATAAAAAATAACAAAATGGAATTGTTTATATAACAACGGGTTATTTGTAAACAGTCAAGAAAACATTTAATCCATTTAAGTATTACAAATAATTTCATAGTATTCTAATGCATTTTATGGTTGTGTGTGAATATATGTTTCCAGTATTTAATTTATTACATATTTTGGATCAACTGCTTACAACGTTTACTTATTATTATGTTATTTAACTTTCTTTGATCTATAACTGAATTTAGGAGAAGTTTTATGTTTTTTTCTTGCTCAAAATCCAGTCTTACAATATAGAATTCTGAAAATTCTGAAATTTACACATTAGATTATTTTTAGAATAAAGAATATTTGTTTAAAATTGTAATAAAATATGTAAAATATATATGCTCCGAAAATTTATTGCGTATGCATTAATTTTAATAAAAATACGGATTAAATTTTATAGTACGCATTTAGCATAATATACAGTCTGCTAAAAAAGTACGAGGGGTATTAATAAGTACATAGACTAACACATAAAACGCTACAACATTTAAAAATAAAATTTTATTTATTCGGCACGGTACCTGAGAATTAAATTAGCCCACCCTATAATTCAAAGAGTTCCATTTAAATAAAATCTAACACATAAAGTTTCAAACGTATATTTCTATATTACGCATGCTAGTATAGCTTTGAACACATATCTACGTACAACTACGTATATACGAGGGTGGTACCAGAAGTATCCCACCCAACAAAGAAAACACAAAAATTTTGGAAAGAAATATATTTATTTTTCAACATAATCTCCTTCCAGCTCTATACACTTTTCCCATATATGTTCAATAAGCTCGATACCCATTTTATAATAAGAACGTCTTGATCCTCAAAAAATAGCCATTAATCGACGACATCACTTCTTCATCGTTGGAAAATCCTTAATGACTAAGCTATTTTTTCAAGTTTGGGAACAGAAAATAATCCGAGGGGGCTAAATCTGGCGAATAGGGTGCATGAAGTAGCAATTCAAACTTTAATTCATTAATGTTGGCCATTGCAATAACGGATTTGTGAGCTGGTGCATTGTTTTGATGAAACAACTTTCTTCTTAGCCAAGTGCGGCCATTTGTGGCTGATTTCTTCGCTCAAACGTTACAATAAGTTCGCATAATACTCGCAGTTGACAATTTTTCCTTTTTCAAGGTAGTCAATGAAAATTATTCCACGCGCATCCCAAAAAACCGATGCCATGACCTTGCGTGCAGACGAAACGGTCTTCGTCTTCTTTGGAACCGGTTCTCACTTTTGGGTTCATTGTTTGGATTGTTCTTTTGTGTCGGGTGTGAAATAATGGACCCATGTTTCATCCATAGTTATGAAACGGCGCAAAAATTATGCTTTGTTGCTGTGAAACTTCGCTAAATACTCAATTGAAACATCTATTTTTTGCTTGAGTGTGAGCAAACGCGGCACCCATTTTGCACACAGCTTTCTCATGTTCAAGTTTTCAGACAATATGCGATGTACTGCAATGTTTGAAATGCTTTCTTTGTCTGCTAGCTCGCGCACTTTCAGTCGACGATCATCCAGTACCGCTTGTGGATTTTCTTCACCATTTCCGGAGTCGTCACTTCATAACTTTTTCGAGTCGTGACTCGTCACTGAGTATGACTTTGTAATTGAGGAATTAACAACAGTAACTTACTTGTAATATAAGAAAACATTTTGAAAAGGTTTGCGACATAATTTTATGCAAAGACCTCTCTCAGTTCTCCAACAGTGAAATGCCGATAAATCTTGGCTAACTGCAGACGCTTTTGCTCTCTGAAGGAAGCTTGTCTATTTTGCAGAAGAATGTTATTTATTTTTCTGTCCTTTTCGGTGATTTTGCATAGCCGGAGGCAATGCCATCGGTCCTTGATGTTGAAGGCAAATTTTCTTTGATAACTATTGCAATTCGCACCACTGTTCGGAGTGAAACTTTTACTTTTCTAACAATTTCGCTTTGAGAATCTAATAAAGTCTATATTCTAATTTGTTCACTGTTTGTAGTAACTTTCAGCTTGTCCATGACACATATGTTTATTACAAAAATATTAAAGTATAAAATTAGCGCATTACTAATCTAACTGTAATTCACTAAACTAGAAATAGTAAATACGTTATTGCAAATAAACTTTTCAAGGATTCTAACAAATCTAAATAAATTTGACTTGTATAAACCCATAATACCAACCCTTCACCTTTCTAGAATTTAGTGAATACAGATAAAGGTTGTGAATAGAGTTGAAATATTTTTCCCGTGAGCCAGGATCGCAACAAGGCGAGCGTACGCACGATTATTTATTTAAAAAAATTAATAACGTTATTTATATCACTTATGCTTTATAAATAATACACTTACATAATTCACAACTGCTGTTGCGCAGCGCATAATGGATAAGACTGACAAAATGTCTACACCATGACGTAAGTTTCCACAATTGTCTCGGTGAGCAACGTACGCTGTGCTGGAAAGATGTTCTTACATTTAGAAAATCACCGCTCGATATCTACGAATGCAATACACACGTAATTAAAATAATCTTTTGAAAAGATAACGGATCTGTACACGCACCGTCAGAAATTATTATTATTATTATTATTATTATTATAACACTCTTGAACTTTTCCACAACACACATGTTTTTTATGTCACTTGTAACACATAGCAGTGACCATACATTATTCACAATTTACATTAACTCCACTAGCGACAACCCAGTGTTTGAAACTTTTCTATTAAGTCGAAAAAACCTTTACAATTGTTGTAAATTCGTTTTAAATTTGTTCTGGCTTTTCTTAATTGCTGCAACTTCGTTAGGTTTGAATCGCTGAACCACAGATTTTATTTATTGGAAATTCTCACAGTAATAGAAGTCCGGTATCAACCATGTTCCTCAACGTGCGAGAATTGGTTCTGGTAGCTCAAGAATACCGGAGTGCCGTTTTTGGTATTCTCGAATTCTTTTGAAAGATTTCAGAAACACTCTTTTAGTATTTGAAATGAATACATGTGTCTCTCGATAACATTGTCGAATACTTTGTGTTACAAGGTATAAAACATAATCTTTACACATTACAATTATAAATCCCTCACACTTATCTCCAAGGGAATTGTCTATACTACACATTATCGTTGCACCATCGTTCACAAATATCAACAATTGGTTAGCTGAAAGTTGAAAAGTTTTTTAGCGTATCCAGCACTACCTTCATATTTGTTTCACCAGTGCACTTTTCTAATCTTTTGCTAGCTAATACAATGGGAAATGTCGCTTTAACAAGATCTAGAACACGCACTATAATATTCAAAATAGAATGCTTTTTTCGATCTATCGTTTCGTCGAAACATAATCACAGGTGTTTATCTTTTACTACAACTTTGATCATGCCTTTGATGTCGTTACGCACAGTTGGAATATGACTCTGTAACGCTCTCCGCGATTGTAGCTTCCAGTTTGGATTGTATTTATTCTAGAAGTCATGAAAGGGTTGCTTGTCGAGTAGATGAAGTCTCAAATCACAGGCGATGATCTTAAACAGTAAATCAAATATTAATTGCGTTTCTGGTGGTACGTTATTTTTCTTATTTTGATGTTGTACGGTCTTTATATGACTTCTACAATTGCGTTTGTCTCAATGCATCAATAGTTTATCGCAAATTTTACAGTATATTTTAGCAGCATTATAATATAAATCGGGAAATTTATCAATAAACTTTCGCACTCCGTTAAACAATGGTCCGTTAAACAATGGTGTCGTCCGTAATACTTAATAATTATACGTTAGCATTACAGAAAGATCTTCTCGGCACTAACTAACTAACACTTCGTCTGTTTTATTACATTACGGTAGTTATGAGTTCGTTAAGGGATTAGCGATCCTAGAACTTAATTCTATCAATGAAGTAAATAAATATATGTATGTTGTAGGCTAACAGTCTATGTATTTAAGAAATACTATATATACATTTCTCTTCCCGGGAAAGTAAAGCGTGTTTCAAATTGAGCATTTTTTTAAGAATAAATAAAATGCGCACTGAATTTGTCTGGGTATGTGGGCATTTAAAAAGTGTGGTGTATTACATTTATAAAAATGGCTTCGTACACGGTACAACAACGCGTTCAAATTGTTGAATTATTTTTTGAAAATCAGCGTTCTGTTAAGAGTTTTTAGAGAATTACGTGAATTTTATGGTTTACATAATCGTCCATCTGAAAGCACTACTGGACGAATTATTAAAAAATTTCAAGAGACTGGTTCTCTGGAAGATCAAAAAAGTGAAAAATACAGTCGTAGTGTTCGTTAACAAGGAAATATTGGTTTGCTTCGTGAAAGTATTGCTAAAGATCCTGAAATGTCCATTAGACGATGTTCACAACAACTTGGACTTAGTGGATCAACAACATGGCGTATTTTACAAAAGGATTTAGCTCTAAAGGCATATAATGTTCAAATAACACAGGAACTGAAGCCATTAGATCATTTAAAACATCGTTCATTTGTCAATTTCATCAACAAAGAACCAGCTGATTTTTCTCAAAAAATAATGTTTTCCGAAGAGGCACATTTTGAACTTGGTGGCTATGTTAATAAACAAAATTGCCGTATCTAGGGTGAGAAAAATCCACGAATTATTCATGAGAAACCTATGCATCCTAAACGAGTTACTGTTTGGTGTGCATTATGGTCAAGTGGTGTAATTGAACCTTACTTCTTTGTAAATACTGCTGGTGAAGCTGTAACTGTCAATGGTGATCGATACCATCGGATGATAACCGAATTGTTGTGGCCTGAATTAATGAATATTGATCTAGAGGATATGTGGTATCAACAGGAGGGCGCTTCACCTCATTTTGCACACGAACCAATTGATTTATTGAGAGCAAGATTTCCTAGACGTGTAATCTTCTCAAGAAACGGTGATGTTAATTGGCCACCAAGATCATGTGATTTGACACCGTTAAACTATTTTCTTTGGGGTTATGTGAAAAGTTAGGTTTATAAAAACAATCCACAATCAATTCCTGCTTTAAGAGATGAAATTATTCGTGTCATTGGTGAGATAGAGCCTCAATTACGTCAAAATGTCGAATTATGTTTTATTTATTCTTTAAAAAAAATCGCGCAATTTGAAACACCCTTTACAATAATTTGATTTTGTAATTCATCATAACTGAGACCTGGGCTAATTTAATTACCTTATCCTGTATGTCATTACGACGATGTCGCATTTAATCAACAACCGCGAAACGTAGAAAATATTTTATTCATAGAGAAAATGTACATATGTTGTTTATACAACTTCCGAATATGATTCTAATTCCAGCTTTTCACTTATCACATACGCAAAGAATATTCTTTCATCAACTCCTCAAAACGCATTTGAAATATTAACAGCAGATAGTGTTACATATTAAAGAAAAATAGAAGAAATAAATTTAATGTCAATCGCACGAATAAGTTATTGAAAACGGTGCTTTTCGACCGCGTAAATTCCTCAACAGACTTGCGAAAAATTTTCAAAAAAAAATTATCTTTTGATTATTGACCGGAACAATTATAGAACAAATAAATTCGAAATGAACTGCTGGATATCATCTCCTGTCATCGATTCGTGTAAACTGTCATGAAAAAAAGCTAAGAAAGACTGCAAGCAACATATCGATTGGCATATCTTTTTTTCTATTCTTTCTTTTTAATCAGCGCGTTTATAGATTCTTTTCATCGCTTACCATCATCTTCAATTAACATGTTAGCGCCTTTGACGGTCAGACACAGTGAGCGCGAGCTATCAGAACGAAAACGAACGAACGAACGTAGACAAAAAAATAGCAAAAGAAATGAAAGGAATATACATTTTATAAAGTGTTAAAGATGGGGCGATGAAAAACTGTTGAATTAGATGAGACGAAAGTCTCGGTAGTATGGTACGAAACGCAGTGATCCGTCCGTCTGGTCCGACGGCTTATGCCTTGATGATAACTGGGCGAATTAAAGGTGATGACATCCAATGTTAACAAATTCTTCGCAAAAGTAATCCAACGCTTCAATGGGATCTGTTCGGTGACTAACTAGATTCTATAATTGTGTTGATATTGGAGAGTGAAACATAGCATTACAACGGAAAGGTTCTTGAACTTGGGATATTGTGAGAGAATTTCTGATGTAAGAAGTCCTCCCCGGATAGCGTTTGTTTGGTAATGTTTCGCACACTATTAGTAGTGATTATTTGCTATTATTTTGACGTTATGCAGGTTACTCGCATAGATTATTTTCGTCGTCCGTTATTTCGGTTAGATATACATATTTGTATTGTTGTTTTTATATATTGCAAAGGGCAGACGCTACCATAAAATTATTCGAAATGAAGTAAAAACAACTAGTAAAATGTCAACGTATATAACTGCACTTTTCTAGTAATGCTAATTTTATGTAAAATAATATTCTATACGTAATTATATATACAGTCAGTCACAAAGGTGGTCGTACACCTCGTGAATATTGAATATCATCAAACGTAAACAACCAGCTATAACAAAAGCGTATTTACTTCCACTTAACTACGTTAGAAAATGCTAAAAACCTCTAACAACAATATGAAAACGGTTGTTCTCCATTGTAAGCCATAAAATTAGACCAAATTCTTCTTATAATTTGTGAAAAATAAGCATTTGATGCTTTTACAAAGATAAGTTGTACAGGCACAATACATACCTAGTAATATGCTTTCGGCCAAAGAGCTAAATTTATCGAAAAAGCGTGTTCTGCAGTGTAAATTGACAAAAAAAATTTTAAATTTCCTGAACTGTTGCAATTGTACCGAGAAACAGGTATCCAAAGATTCTAAGTGAGCGTGATTAGAGAACTGTTACAAATGCATTGAGTCAAAATTCATGGATAACTGCGCTGAGGATAGCCAATTCTCTTCGCTTTATTGATTTTTCGTGTTCTCCATTTATGTATCCATATCATTCTAATTCTTGCATTTTTTAACATTTTCGCTACATATATCTTATTCTTTTGGTATCGTTTTGATTTCATCGCTCGTTAATCTTGTACATTTTTCACTAATTTTCTTCGACCCGTAATTTTTTATAGCTTTCTTTTTGATAGTATGAGAATAAATTCTTATGCTAATTAATACCTTGTTTACAATGCGTTGAGTCGAAGGTGAACACCTTTAACATGGCAAACCCGCGATAAGTGAATAATGACTTGTTTACTACGCGTTTCGAGTTATCAACTCTCATCAGGTAAACTATGGTTTATATTCTGGGTGCGTGTACTTGTACCGTCATGTAGTACAAAGAATGAAAAAAATGAAAAAAGTGTTTATTCTTTGCTGTCACTTCGATCTTTCGTTCGTTTGGACGAGAGAGCAAGTTGATGTATTTTCATACTTGCTTTTTCGGTATTCTTAAATTCTTTTCATTGTTCTTGGTAAGATACAATGTCCCTGTTCTGTGGATCATAACAGGTCATATAAGTAGGTGTCCCATAGATCTATACTTCCATTTAGTGAATATTAAACACAAAAACTCAGCTGTGTGATTTTCACAAAATATCTTTATTGAAAAATAGTAACAATTATTCGCCAGCACTGACTTTTTCAGACTGAAGTTTCGATACATATTTTAAACGCATTTTAGTCACCACGGCCCACATATACGATCCTTACTTTCTTTGGAGCACTTATGGCAGTCTCAGTTCTTTAAAAAAATTATAAATAAATGTTATTCAAAATTATGTGTTGCCCTACTAAGGATATTTGGTGATTTCTTTACCATTCTGTAGAACCATTCTTTATTAGGCTAAATATGATAGTACAGATCGATCTGTCAATTGATTTGTGTTTAACGGTGTACAAAGTGAACTATTTGTGGGATTTTGTAAACACTGTAATAAAAGTACTTTCATTTGAGAAACTTACACCAACCGAATTCAAAATATAATCAACACTATTATAATCTACTCCATTGTTTTCAATGGTCAAAACCTGGGTCTCCTAATTTAAATGTAGTCTTGTGTACTAAACTATAAAAAATGGCTACTGTCCCAGATATAATTGAAAATATCCAGCATATCGTATTGCGTAACTGTCGAGTAAAAGCGCGCAAGATAGCAGACACAGTGTATATCTCAATTGACTGTGCAGAGAATTTTATCTATAGAAATGGAAATTAAAAAAATACTTGATATCTGGGTGGCACAGTCACTCATACCAGAGTAAAAACTTAATTATTTGATTGTTTGTCACAAGCTTTTGACACGTTCTCGCTGCAATCTGAAGGACTTGTTGCCAGTTTCATTACTGTCAATAAATCCGGAGCTTAAATTAGTGGATCTACAATGAATGCATTCCTAGTTTGAGGTATCGTTGCATTAATAATAATAATAATAATAATAACAATACAAATTACCCTTTATTGCAAAATATCTTTACACAATACAAGAGCAAATATCACAAAGAAAAAATACATAACTGATGTAATAAAAATAAATAATTAATTAAGTTCAGATTGAAAAAGAGAAAACAAAAATAAACATTTAAAGAATCACGTATGCTATAACACTCTTGG
Organism: Dermolepida albohirtum; assembly: GCA_031893035.1. NCBI lineage: Eukaryota > Metazoa > Arthropoda > Insecta > Coleoptera > Scarabaeidae > Dermolepida > Dermolepida albohirtum. The sequence continues at coordinate 41,019 of JAVIWB010001347.1, read as the reverse complement.
AGTATACAAGAATAGAGATTTCTTTAACATCATCATAATTTATTAAATAACTTCAGTCCTGCACAGAGAAATACAGTTTTCGTCAGTGTTTACCTATGTTCAGGATCAAAATAATTATATTTATGTCACGTTGGATAGTTATGGACAAATTTATTCTAATTATGAAGATATCTGTACTTAGATAGAATATTAACATTACGAATATATGTACAATATATATTCCAAATCTAGTACAGACAATATTATTTCTAAAGTTGTTTCTGCACGATTGCATATGATCAAACACATATGCACATCGTAACATCGTACGGATAATCTTTTTCTGAACAACAAAAACGTTGCATATCACTGCTGCCATCCCACAAGAAAAGTGTACTTTAAATGAAAAAGATAGCAGTACATGACACGCAATATTTGCGAACTAACAATCTTTCTCATTTGACGGAAAGCATAACACAGCTTTTTGCAGAGTTCATCAATACGGTCTTTCCATTTAAACAGTTTATCCACAGTTATATACCAAGCAGACGGACGGTATTTTCAACGTAAGCTACTAGAATACTGCTTGTTATAAAAAGTGTTTCTTTTTGGAGGCGGAGAACAGTAAATTGGTAATACTGTTTTCTGCGCCAGCCGATTTGATAGTTCTCAGTTGTTTTTGAATTACTTGGATTTGGCAATTCATCATTACTCTCGCCGGAGCAACGTTTGCAAATTGTTTAAATTTAATTTGGAAAACATGATTCAATCCGAGAAGCTCATCGGGCATTACGTGGATTTTAAAGTGTTCATAATCCTCCAACTATGGATTATTTTCACAATACGTTCACTCTAAACGATAATACGCATCCTATAAGACGTCATACCATTTCTCTTCAAGAATGATGATGGTCAGAACGTTACAGTCAACGGTGAGCGGTACAGAGACATGGTTACTAAATTTTTTGTGCCTCAATTGGCATTAATGTTACAAACATGTGGTTTCAGCAGGACGGCGCCACATGACACGCAGCGCACGATACAATTAATTTACTAAAAGAAACATTTGAAGAACGATTAATTTCCGAAAATGGGGGCCTGTTAACTGGCAACCTCGTTCGTGCGATTTGACGCCATTAGATTATTTTCTCTTTGGCGATGTATAAAGTTGTATGTCTACGCCGATACACCTGAAAGATTTGAGCACTTGGAAGTCAAAATTCAACGCATTATTGCCAAACTACACCCTGATTTACTGCGGAGAGTGTAAAATTAGACATCTAGATTACGCCATATACGCTTCAGCCGTGGCGGCCACATGCCCGAAATCATATTCAAACATTAATGCCATAAAATTATCTTTTAAATAAAGCCAATTTCATGGATATTAAAAACATTTTTCTATATTTTATTACAATTTAAAATCTCTGTCACCAAAAAGACACCCATTATCTACTTGTAAAAAGGATATCGTTCGCTTTGTCATGGTTGATTTGGAAAAAGTTTGAGCCAACTTAGCCAATTCTCTCAAACGATGATAAAATCTGCAAAACTTTGTACAACCAATTCAAGAGTATTGTTCGTAGATGAAAAAAAGGTATGCCTCAATATAAATAATTGTAGGGATGAATAGACTGGGTGAAAAATTGTTAGAGCAGTAGACGTCAAATATAATACAAAAAACAGAGGTCCAAGAATACTTCCCTGAGGAACTCTAGCAATATTAAGGATAGTAAGTAGATGGTGTTATAATTCCTTTACATTGTATTTGAACGGTTTGAGTTCTGTTGCCTAAATAGGAAGCAAAACAGGAAAAAGTAGTACCTCTAATACCGTGAACTGTCATTTGCTTTTATTAAAATCTGATGTTCTATGCTCTTGAATGCTTTAGACGAGTCGAACATTGATAATTTTAAATATCACTTGATATACCTTGTGTTAGAGTAGGAGTTTATATTATAAATGTTTTTTTCTGTCCAAATAAGTGTTTTCTTTGTTAAACTACGTAGTTATGGAATCATCATAGTATTTATAAATTTATTTATTTGTTTTCAATGTTGAGAACAAAACTTAGTATATAAAGTACGTATATTTAAATTTGATGAACAATTGGGGAAAGAAATTCACATAATTTCCATTTCAACAATTGATTCTAAAGTTAAAAAACGTGTCTTGAAATTTCGCTTTCTTATAACAAGTTTTAAAGGAACTAAAATGTCTTTAGAACTGCGTGTAATTTAAGAGAAACAGTATAATCACAGTATTGATAAAGAAATCTTAAGTTACTATTCTTGCAGTAGAAATTAATATTAAAATTTAAAGACAACCAAGATAATAAGTTGCAGAAGCATTTAACTTTTATCCAAATCATTCTTTTATTCGAAATAAGGCACCAGCAGCGAAAAACTTTATAAATTTGTGTGAATTTATAACTTTCGTCGCAGCTTGCTGTGATTCACACCCACGACAAAATGTAGGAAAACCGTTTCTGTTGGCCAGGAGATAATTTGGTCTTTGGTTTTGAAACATAATACAAAGTTATGCATACTTTTAAATAGAAACCATTTATCATTGGTAAGTTATCGGATTTCAACGGTTCTAAAATATTTTGATAATTCTGGAAATACTTCTTTTCAAAATATATTAATATTGTTTGTGTACACAAGTCATGGTCCTTAAATAAAATTAATTAAATAATTAAGTTTAAGTTTCATTCGATTAATGTCATCATATTTTTTAAATCCCTTCTTCTTTCTTTAAAAATATTGTACTTACTTTATGTTTCCGTGACATGCAGTAAATCCCACAACTTCATTTTATTTAAACTTAAATTTATATTAAATTTAATTTAGATGAAAAGATAGCATAGAAAAGCAGAAAAATAAAACGGGCACTAAGTTCAAATATAAAATATGGTAGTGTATTTGTGAAACCAGTTCAATTATTATTAATTATGGGTATGCTACCATTATATTGTTTTTATGGAACATCATTTGCCTCAAGACATTTATATACTCTGAAAATATACGCATTTAATGCTAACAAATTTGGTGAATAAATGAAAATAAGTTTGAAATTCCATGTGTTTTTTAAACACATGGAATTTTCTAGTTTTATTGCAATACTTGTTACGAAAAAACAGAGATTAATAATGTGTATGATCTCCACGAACATCTCACGAATATTAGTTACCTAATGGCATGGACAGGATTAGCTTGTCTAACATTTCTTGACAATCATATCTCATTCTCCCTAACAATAATTTGTAATGCCTGAAGCGTTCTTGGTGGCATACTTTGTGTGGCAACAAGTTTTCCCATAACGTCTCAATCGTGTTATATTGGAACTACTGGTCCATTTTCACTATACCAATTTTATTAATCCAGTTATTGAGGAAGTTTGCTGGATGAGGCAAGCATTATCGTCCATAAAAATACATTCCTTTATATTCTACAATAACAGTAAGTTCAAACCAATGGTCTTCAGACATATAGACCAGATATATGCAAACGATTTCTTATTGTTTGCTGCAATGGCAATAGAAAACTCACTTCGAATCTAGCGAGAAATCATAAAGCATTAACAGCAAGATTTCTACATTCCAATTGCGGATACCGAGAGTTTGTCTCTTCGACTTTGCCCTTGTCTTCGTTGATGATCTCCAATTTTCAAAAAACGATTCCAAAAACTATAATTTTCGTTTTGGTTCACTCCAAACACTTCAGCAACACTTTTTGTGTTCTACCGCTGTCCAATTGACTTATGGCTCTTTAAGCCTGTAAGCCCAGTTAGGACGACACTCAAAATTGCAAATTTTCGCTACATTTCATGAGCGATGAAATCAGGTGTCGCTATTTGGTTAAATTATACAAAAAATTGCAAAATAAGAAAATATGAAATACAAGAAGAATATTTAAATATTACGTGTACCGGAAAGTTCTGGCCGTTCCGGTTACAAGTTCCAACAAGTATGCAAACTTATTCATTTGACACATATTTGTCTCTCTCTTTTTATCACTGAATGTATACATATTATCCTAGCAAATGAGCTAAAACGAAAATGATTCACATTAGTATTAAGTGCGACGGGATCGTGTACCCACGGCTACTTATAAAGTTAATTCACACCACTGTATTTTGAACGAATTCCAACAAGGAAGAAGTGCCACAGAAGCGTGTAGAAATTTATTGAAAGTGTTTGGTGAAGGTACATTTTCTGCAGAAGATGCAGAAGATGGTTCGGAAAATGTAAAATAGGTGATTTCGACCTTTCTGATAATCCACGCTCTGGGCGACCATCTTTAATCAACGACGATACTGTCAAGACCAAAGGCTTGATTCAGTAGAACTAACCATTTCGGACTATATTCGGGAAACTAGAATTGATGTGGATGGGTGCCATATGAGTTAAGTGGGAAGAATTTGATTGATCTTATCATCATATGCACATCTCTGCTTGCACAGAACAAAATTGAACCCTTCTTGGACCGAATGATAACTAGGAATGCAAAGTGGTTACCTACGAAAACGTCGTAAGGAAAAGGGTATATTGTGAATCCGCAAAATCTGTCCCCTTTACCACTAAACGGAAGTTGAGCCTGAGAAAGAAAATGTTGTGTATATGGTAGGATATTTGAGAACCAATAAATTTTGAGCTGTTGAAACCAGACGAAAAGCTAAATTTGGAGAAGTGCTGTCAGCAATTGGATAATACATATAATAAATAAATTAAATAAAAAAGAGCACTCCAAGAAAAAAGTACGACGATGTTCAATAAGGACATCAGAGGATTAGAAGTAGTACTAGTTCAATTTTTCGTCTCTAGGGATAAGGAATTTTTTAAAAATGAGATATACAAATTGCCATCATGTGGGCAAGAAATCATAAATAATGATGGAAATTATATTATTTAATAAAGTTTATTCAAGGTATGAAAAATGCATCATTTTGTTTTATTGTAAAAACGGACAGAAGCATACATATTTGGGAAGAGTAATATTTGGAAAATTAAGATACAATTTGTATAATTAATTCTAAAGTTAAAAATTAAATAAATTCTAGGTCTGTGTGTATTGAATTTCGCTTTTAGGTTTTGATGAAACTGGCAGTATGCACAGCGATTATGAACTAAACATGAAGAAATCTGAAAGAACATTGCTCTTAATAGTGTTTTATTAGTAAAACTCCTAACAAATCCTTTGAGTTATTATTGCTGAGTTAAGTTATAATGAGAAATCATAAAAAATTATTGTACGAGACTATTCGTACTTGACACCATATTTTCTCGCTGTTATTTTCAACTTATATACCTATTCACTACATGGGGTTTAGAAATATAGATAATGGAATAACAAATGGGGAATTTGAATAATTTAAACCAAATTTAAATTTAATGAAGGCAAATTATTTCCATCTAATTGGTCATTTAAAGTAAGATATTACATTAAATCTTCTGAACTTTGAGTGAAGTATTTATTCCTTTTCTTTCTTTTTTATTTGCTTTTAAGCATACAAGATCATATTTTCGACACGCAACAATTCCCTTTGCACTGAATATTATTTATTAAATTAATACGACATCGAAAACGGTTAGTTGAAAGTAAATTCCGCGGTTAGTAACAATGAAATTTTACGAACTTTAAAGATATTTCAAATCAAGCTATGATAAAACTTGTAAAAAGATTAAATACTATCCATACGACAATACATCTACAATATTACGGCATTTGTATTTCACAGGCAACCCTTTATTATTATTATCTATTAACGATGTATGATAACTATCAGATATCATGCGTTAATCGCAAGAAAATATTTCAAAGATTACAAAGCCATAAAACATTCTCCAAAATCTCCACTTCGTTCACACAAAATCCGATAATTGTATGGCGGTATACAAGCTTTATAATACATTATTTTATCTTCCTTATTGATGAAAGTATAACAATAAATAGCCACTGCTAGGGTGGGCTGAAATGTGAGGTAAAGATGGGGCAGTTCGGGCTGTTTTTGTAGTGTGTCAGCAAGTTCAGCCCTGCCGTAACAATGTCAATTGTCAAATTTCATATCGCTACATTTATTAGCTTATTGTGACAACTGCTTAATTAAGAGCGTCTCGGAGTTTTTAATCAGATGGATGCTGTTAAAATTCATGCTGCTTGCCATTAAGTACCTCTTCTTGAAAAGCTTAGCGGTGACATATATTCACAATGACCTGATGAATAGTCTGAAGAATTTGGTTCACTCATTTTGCACTGCCGATAAATGGGTTCGTGAGTTCAAATGTATCGTAGAACCACCAAAGATGCACCATCTAGTGGACACTCAAAATCTGTTACTATACCAGAAAAAATTGAAAAAGTGCAGATTATGGTGCATTCTTTGAAAATGTGACTGAGTTTTATCTGACATTTTAAATGAAGAGTTGGGTATAGAGGAACTATCCGGAATGTGAGAATTTGAGTGCCGCGATTGCTCAGTGTTGGTGAAAAATTATTTTTAATGCAAATTTTTCTTAAGTGTTTTCGAAAAAAAGGTAGATTTTATGCACCGATTTGTAACTACAGGTTAGACTTTACTTAAATTTACGGCACAGGTCCCCTCTCCTAAAGAAGGCAACGGCTGCTCCATCTGCAGAAAAAAGTAATAGTTCTGTTTTTTGAAATGCGAAAGACGTTCTTGTTGATTACGCTTTAGAAAGCTAAACCATCGTAGGCGTATATTACGTCAGACAAATTAAAGTAAACAACTAATGAAATACGTTCTAATTTAATCAAGATAGATGTCATTTCCAATCAAAACAATACACAGTTACGTACAAGTGTTGTTGCTATAGCAAAAAATTAACGAAGTAGGCTTCGATTTGGTACCGCATTCGTTTTATTCGCTGGATTTAGTGCACCTTTTTCTACGCCAAAAACAAATAAAAATTTTCAGCAGACAACTATGTTAATGCTACTGTGAATGCTCATCTTAATGAACTTGTCGAGTTATAGATTTTATCAAAGCGAAGAGACTGGATTATTACTGATTCAAATGTATTAAGGTGGCAGTGGATTTTGTTGAGAAATAAACGCAATTTCAAACCGAAAACTTTCATTTCTTTATTTCCATTTTATAGACTTTTCAATCCAGTCTCGTATATTAAATAAATATATAAATAATAATAAATTGAAAGTGGAAAGTTTAATCCTCATAAGTTAATAGAATTTTCTTCTGCTACACAATCTCAACTATAGAATTTTAGAATACATTACATTTAACAGACTTCTTCAAGAAATTATAGTTTTCTTAATAAAGAAGCGGTTAAAAACACTATCGAAACCTTCACAGACTTCAGTTCCATTTTTGACTGTAGAATTGTGTTTATGGTTTTATTAAAAATTGGTAGAAATGAATTCAAGCAGATGGAGATTACTTTGATTAATAAAAATTTGTTCACCAAAAGCTAAGTCACGTCTGGTATTTCATATGCACCAATTTTATTAAGATTTAATAGAATCCTGAAATATACTAAAATTTAAAACTAAAATGTTTTTTTAGAAATTATGGAATTCTATTGTACCATGATTTTATTTTAATAATGCAATACATCAACATTAGAATATGTTTAATTAATCAATATTCTGCAATAACTCAGGAAGCTAATTAAATGTTTTTTGTTCAGCACTTTCGACAAAACTCTAATGTTGAACGTAATAATATAATACCGACACTTTATTCTAAGCGGCTGACCATGCCAGCCCAGCACTATTGTTTAAATATCTATCTACATATAGAAAAACAAATAGATTTTCTATATTTTGTTTGGTTGTGGAATCATTTTGGAGACATCGATTTATGTGACAGACAAGTACAAAATTTACACTACAATCTTACCTGATTTTTTTGTAAAAAAAATTTCGATTGTAATAATTATTGGACGTATATAAAGCCAAAAATTGTTTTCAAAAGATTTGGCAAATATCTGTTCAACAATATTACTTTCCAATGATATTTGTCATTCTATTTAAATAATCAAGCAATCCTTTTTAGTGTCCCGCCTCATTTTTTATTTTAACGAAACAATAAAACTACATGAAACTACTTCGCGACACGTTATCTATTTCCGATCTCTTGGCAGTTGTTTTTGCCTTTCGGAATATTCCTATCAACCAGATAAATCTCGTTCTCTCACAATATTTCAGAGAGACAAGCTTTAATGTCAGACATTTACCTATCATCATCGGGGCCATTCTTTCAGTCGACAATTCCATGATTCACAACTGCCGTCTGCAATTTTAACACTAAATTTTTCAAACTGTTAGTCCGTCGCTTGTCGTTCCAAATCTTCCACTTTAACCTTCTCTCTTTCCAACACACGCAGTTGCACACAGAAATTTAGAACAACACGGGAACGTTACCGACGCACACTTAGGTTTGTAAAGTTCAATGGAAATAGTAAGGAACGGAGAGTCAAGCAGAATTTCACACCTTGCGCGATTTATTTAAATAAATTGATTCGGTTGGCGAAAACGGTTGACAATCGACGTGTCGACGACGATGACGACAAAGATTGGACGTCTTTCAAAGGACGCTTTTTTTTTGCAAAAATTCCTCTCGTACCTCTCGGTTCTGTGAATGAGAAAATTGTTGCACGAATAGATTTGAACTATATAGTGGTTATAGTATAGTGTTGTGTGTTATGTGTGTAGATGCATACGAATTTCGAGTTGATGAGTGACTGAATTTTAAAATTTTCACACATGTTTTCATCGGGGAAGACGGGCGACAGTTTCTGGATTCCCCCACCAGATGGTATTTTTCGCGGCTTAAGAAACGTTCCGATACAGATGGGCGTGGCTTGTTCGTACTGAGGTACAGTCTAGATGGCAAATAGTAGGCGGTGATCTTTACGAACTTTAATACCAAGAATTTTTTTTCTTGAAAAATACTTTTGAACTAATTAGTTTTTTGCACATCGTTTGCCAAAATTTGTCAAAACTGCAACAAAGCTATTGCAAAAAAAAAAATTTACATACTTATATTTAAACTAGGTTTTTTTTTAAGATAGAAATTTAAATATGATATACATAATATTAAAGTAAAAATAAGTTTTGAAATACCAAGAACGTAATCTTTATTATATTTTGAGGTAAAGATGGGCATGCAGTTCGCTTAAGTAACTAATATTATATATTATAACCTCTTTCTACCATTTTTGTAATATATTGAAAATTAGAAAAATATAATAAATTTAGAATATTTAGATAGATATCAGGTTATCCAATATGATACGAACTTTTTAGAATTATTTTGAGATTAGTATTTTATACCATTTTACTTTGTCTAATTTTATATATTGTCCGTATAAAGATTTCGAATTTTGAAGAGAATTTTGAACAAATATAAACATGGAACCTCACAAACTCATGATCATTTCTCCGTGTGAATAATAAACTTGGACATTCTACTACCCGAACAACTCGAAACATTAATTTGAATGCATTCGAGAAAGAAAAGAAGAAACGATGGTTTGAAGTTTAAAACAGAAGATATGAGATTAAGCTGTGAACCTGTGAACCCCGTGGAAGACTTGAAAGCGTTCTCTGAAAATGATATTCTGAAGGCAGCAATTGAAGTTAACCTTACAATAACTGTTAAAAAACTTGTTGTTCATCTTGGAGTAGGAATAGCATCAATTTCATGACATCTTGTAGCGATTAGGATGGGGGAAAACTTGATAAATGGGTTCCACACGAAATAATATTAAGGTAAAAATTGGAATCCTTGCAGATTTGCAAATAATTATATACGCTGTAAAGAAATTGTTCAACTGAGATCGCATCAATACTTGTGCTGAAAAGTGAATACTATTTAACAATTATAAATGCTGAGCACAGTGACTGGATGCAGATGAAAAGTCGAAATTTGTACTCAAACCAATTGTACATCTAAACGAAATAATGGCGACGATTTTATGAAATCCAAGAGGGGTTATGCACTACATCGTCCTAGGAATAAGTCAAACAATTAATGCATGTATTACTGTCATCAAATTTGTATTGTGCATCAGAAATTATTGTTATCAGAACTAGCGTTGGCGAATCGAAATGGCGTTATTTTTCTTCACAACAACGCAAGACGTCTCGTTTCACAAGTCACGTTCCAAAAACAGAATGAGTTGAAATTTGAGGCTCTGCTTCATCCACCGTATTCACCGAAATTTTCTCCTACTGACTACTACTTCTTTAAATATTGGGGATCATATTTAAAGAATAAACGCTTTGTCAATCACAAAACTGTCAAAGCCGACTTTACTGAATTTATTCATTTAAAGGTGTTATTTGAAACTGGCATGAAAATGCTTTGTAATCAATGATAGAAGTGCATTAATCTAGGTGAAGCATATCTGGATTAACCATATTTAGATAATTTGTTTGTGGCCATTTAAAAATTCTGTACTTCAAAGTTCATTTCAATACATGCCAATAACACAATATAATCTTTTCTTAAATTTCTTAGGAATGATTTACAAAAAAAGAGTACACTTGGGCGCCATTGCGCATATGCATGATCTCGGTATCGATATAATTGTGATTGAGATCAGATGCTTATTCCAAGAACTAATAATCATTATGACAATTATAGTTTTTGGAACATAAATCATAGATATACGCTTCCTTTGGCTCAGCCATAGTACTCAACATGAAATATTGAAACCACAGTCCATAGATAGTGTATGCTATTTCCTGTAAGAACTGTCGAGAATAATCACTTCCAAAGAAGTAGAATACTCCTAAATTTGATAAAAGACCCGCTGAATACAACGATATGAGCGTTAAGAAGCATAAACTTTACTTGCTTATAAAAGATAATACTCGTCCTTGTAGTTGCTTCTATGATAGTTGTAATTCAAAAATTAGATGGAAATGTTTTGTCCATCCGCGCTACGATCTAAACCTTATTCTCTTAGGCATCCACGTGTTTGAATCGCTAAAAGAATTTTTAGAAATAACAGTTTCACTCTAATGAAGAAACTGTCGAAAAGAGAAATACAGAAGCTTCCCTCGCAGCCTTTTCAGTCGGCTGATAACTAAATAGTAAGTCACTGGCTTGTCACACCGGGGGTTTCGGATTTGAGGCCTACTGTCCGGAAAGGTTTTTTTTGTGGTTTCTCTCTCTTGTTTGAGTGATTCTTTGTGTACCCGACCAAATTCTCATCGTCTTCGGCTTGGAAATCCCAAAAGATGGTAGTCGCAAGATGACAGGTCTGGACTCTATCACGGGTGACGTTCTACTTCCCATCATAATATTACGAGCGTTCTTCGTATTAAATATCGACGGCTATTATCGTAGAGAAGAACGATGTCTTTACTCAATAGTACTCGCCATTTTATTCTTGCAATATTCTTGTAATATTCTTCTTTGACAATCTTTTGGTCAATTAGGAAATTTATCAGAATTGTACATTGGATGCATCAATTCGAATCATTCGATTCGAACGCTTATTTTTATTAGACCTGTGTTTTTCCTAATAATCTTATCAATTCGTCGATAGTCAAATAATTTACTGCAAAAGAGGGTCTTGTAGCAAATTTGTGACGTTTATGGCCCTAAATAAACAAGTTACACCAATTAAATGTGGAGCTTCTTGGGAGACATTTTTCGTTAAATTGTGGTTCTTACATATAAAAATTTAATAACAATTCCTTGGATAGTAACGCGTACTTCATTCGATGACTGTTCGATACAATTCTCATTATGTTCATGAATAAAATACAAATATTGTCATCCATAAGCTACATAATTGTGTTGATTATTCTGAAGTACATTTAAATATATGTAACTCCTAAGTAAGAGCCAGAAATTTAAGTTATGATCAAGTCTGTACTTCAACATCTATGTTAAAATATATTATCAATTTAATAATAACAATATTAAGTTGTATCTCTGTTTTTACTGCTTGGGCATGTGTATTTTTATTTTAGTTTTATTGCAAGAGCCATCTGCAACCTTGTATTTTTATGATGCGATCAATTTGTTAAACTTTCTTACGGTCTATTCTGCTTAATAACTTCTATAAGTTAACTAAATTCAACCATGTGCTAAGTGTTACTAATTTCAACTTCGCCAAAAAGATACTGCTTAAATACAAATATTGTTTCTGCAATTTTTTCTCCACAAGACATCCCGTTCTTCTTCTGTAGTGTAGATATGTGATTCAATTCGATCTACTCGCTTTTAGATTAGTATTGCATTAATTCTCTCTGTATTTTCGAAAATTTACTTGCATGGATTTGATTGCTTGCAGAATATGGTTATTTGTAAAAGAAGCAACAATTATTATGAACTATATTTCGAAATTATACCAAATTAACTAGAAAGCAACTTACCTAACCATGATAGGAATGACTAATTTTTCGCTGCTTAGAAACTTTAGAAACGACAACACTTTTTTTTATTTTCATTCTTATTTGAAGTGACCAACAGTGATTTATCACCCGTACACCATCATTTTAGTGTTTGATGCAGCGTTTAAATAAACTTAGTAAAAAAGCAGTCCTATGTAAGATCTAAACATGTTATAGTAGAATCCCCAATGTACTAAAATATACCTATTGTCAGCACAGCTTGTCGCATAACATTGTCAATGCTTTTGTGGTAAGTAAGAGCATTTAGACCATTCGTACAAGTTAACGATTTGTTCAATTCGTAACTTAGTCATTCATTAGTGAGCGTTCCGTGTTTTGCCATTGATGAACTTTTTGAAAATACGAGAAAGCTTTAGAATACGGATATTATATCTCGTCAAAGATCGTGCTTCTCTATCCACAAGACCAATAAGTTACATTATCTTTGCTAAGGTTTTTGAATTACGAATGTATAAACACATAACATTTGCTACCAAATCATTAATATCGCATCAGCACGTATTTATGGCACGAAGATCTGCAGTCACCGATTACTGTTTTTTTTCAAGTTATAACTGAGGCGTCGAATGAGAAAGAACAGCCCCACTGGGGTATAAAACGTATTCCTGATCAATATAAGAAGAAGCTCCTTATTTCATACATATTTTATTCTCTGTACTTTAGCATAGAGACATCGATTTTATAAATAAGTTGTTAAATCATTCCAAGTCCGTAGCTTTAATACAAGAAGGATTTGAAAAAAAATCTACCCTATTTGCACTTTGAATATGACCTTTGTCAAATGACTTTCTACTACGACCAGTATCATTTGAGGAAGCGAAGGTTTGACGTAAATTCCTAAAAGAATTACTGTGTGGCGAAACTATTGTCATACCTAATAATGTAAAAGTAAAAAAAATTAAATTTGAACAATCCGTGGGCATATTACTACGAGACGAACTACAGAAAAATCTTCCTAGCCATAATCGAAACAACTAATTGTGCGTTGCCTAATAACGTTCTATAGTGACAACATTTTTCTACTTATAAGTCAAATTTGATGATAATTTGTCCATTATTTTGTGCTTTATAAAGCACTTCACAACAAATAAATTACTTTTGTGTAATTGGAACATCGCGATGTTATTAAATTTTTGGAAAAGCTACAGAATTTTCCTAACGTAATTGATAATTAAATGATTTCAGTATGGGAACGAGGCTCCATCATATTTTCAAGTGAAATATTAGACAAAATAATTTCGGTATGGTCATGAATTCATTGATAGACTTGAAATCAAGCAGGAGCTATATTGAATGTATTCCAAAAAGGACTACAATATCAATTTTCTGTATCGAAATGATATGATAAACGCTATGAAGGAATCGTTCATTAATAACACAAATCAACCTGACGATCCGTGTATTCGGTGAAACATATGTAGTTGATAGGGTGTTATTAATAATAGAATGATTCCTTTTAACATTCTTTAATTGGCATAAAGCCTAGCACGCAAGTTTCTGTCTATTACACACTGGAAACCTAGTTTACCGATTTTGTGAGATAGAAGCGTTCTCGCTTTGTCGGTCAATACATTTACGTATTGGTTGAGAGAGGGAGATATGATATTATTCACTACAATATCAAGTTATATATGATAATACTTACGTACGGCTATTGACCAAATACTTCCGGATTTGCGTCACAAGAAAGCTCTCCTTCTTCTTTATGGCATTATAAGCGATTAAATATTTACTATTATACTTTTATTTCTGAAGCTGTGGTCCCCCGATATCTCAGAGATTCGAAAAGTGCCTTCGCAATGGATGGCGATCATATATCTTCTTTTCTGATAAAATATTGTGCTTTCGTCTTTGTTAAGCCTTTACTTACATTTAATTTCTCGTTGAAAACTTCAGTTTTGCCAGAATGTTGGAAAATGTCATAAGAAAGGTGATATCGGTGTAATTGATAATTACCGTATAATTGCTATAATTAACATATCTATCAAAGTTTTTGAAATATATCTTTATCATTGCATTTATTCGAAACTTAAGCGTCTCACCAATATGGTTTCCTCAGCCAGCGATCAACTATAAGTTGTTTGACCATTCCTACTCATTACCTTTGAGAACAATTGAATGATAATGCCCGAGTGAATGTTATTTATACCGATTTGATTGAGGCCTTTTATCGTATTGATCACCGAATACTACTAAATAAATTAGAAACTATAAGGTTTATCCCATTACCAATATTACTTTTTGTTCATATTCATCCAATAGGAAGCATCATTACGTTTCTTATGTAAATCATCATTCGAATCACTTTATTCCGACATCGGGCGTCCCTTAGGACACGCACTTGGGCCCTTGCTTTTCCTAGTTTTCTTGAATGATCTTTGTAATGAGGTTCAATGCGTGTAAGTGTAAGTTTTTACTTGCCGATGATCTAAAACTCTTCATTTATCAGAGAATAAATATTTTTATAAAAATTCGGATATCTCGCAATTTGATATCATACTCGCTGACAAAAGTCTAAATGCTTATCATCTTGGTCAGGCCTAAAGTATGGTGTATACGCATATACTTTGTTAGCTGAATAAATACGACAGAAAAATGAAACGCTCATATTTAAATCGGCTGCTGGTTTAGAATCCAAAGCTGAAATAGTACCTGCATCTTGATCAACATAGTTAGTTCGTCTCACCACTCATTAAAAACTTCTACGGTAAATAACAACCTCGCAGTACTTCTTATGAAATGTGTATTTCCATTGCTTATTTTGATGGTGCATCGTCTGTACAATAATACTGTAGTGCATACATTTGTTGTGTGTTAGTATTTTGACAATTAAATAACACGCGATGGTAATTCACCTAGCATAATGTAGAAAGCACTACGATCAATGCAACCAAATGTTAGTGCAACATTATAAGGACTTAGTTCTTAATTCTACTTTGGAAATTATTAAAAAAACAACTATTTTATGCACTATTAAAAAATTTATTTTAAATCCAGCAATACTGGTGATTAAGTGTCTTTGTATTATTATCGCCCTATATCTGTTCTTTTCAACTTTGCAAACGTTTTTGAGGAGATGCTATATACACCTATATATTCTATTGTTCAGTCGTTTTGTCATCAAGTCAGCATGGTTTCATTCGTGAGAGATCAACTTCAATTAGTCTTTGCACAATTTCGCCCTATATTGGGTGTCCCTTGACATAATTGCCACAGCATAAAAATGTGTTACTATAAAGTAATTTGAAGTTAAAAATGTCTAATGAACATATGCCCAAAACTCTATTGCAACTGAGCTACAAGCATTTGTAGTTTTATATAACTCCACGAATGCAGGTATTAAAAGCAAAATCAACGGCGGTAGATTTTGTTCTTATTAAAAAGTCGCGATGCGTATGCTTCATCAGTTATTATTAATTGTGGCAGTAAAGGCCAATTAAGTCAATTAAGAGTGTTTATTTTTTACGTGTTACATTAGAATACTCTTAAAAATATGTCCATTTTTTGAATGAAAAACTCGCCGATATTCATTTTGTTTATGGAAGGTGTAATGGAAATGGACAAGGCAGTTGATGAATATCGTTGGCGACTTCCCACTCGTAAAGTGCCTTATCGAACTGTTTTTAGTAATGTCAATAGATGTTTAAAAGATACAGGCAAGTTTCCTGCAACTACTTCTGAACGTTCCGTGCAACAAGGACTTGTTCAAGAAGAAGCAATTATTAATATATTTGATGCTCAACCTTCTACCAGTGTTCGGAGACTAGCCAACGGACTTAGCGTAAGCCGCATGAGAGTATGTAGAACACAATTTCGGTACCTGTACCATATCATATCTGTACACGCTTTATAACCTGGCGACTACACATCAAGACTAACTTATTCGCTGGTTAGTGAGAAATCGAGGGCTTTGTCAGAAAATATTGTTTAGTGAAGCCTCCTTTACCAAAAATGGCATCAATAACACTAGAAATTCACATCTGTGCGCTTTAAAACCTAGCGACTACACATCAAGATTCATTTAGTCGCTGGTGAGTGAGAAATCGAGAGCTTTGTTAGAAAATATTGTTTAGTGAAGCCTCTTTTACCAAAAATGGCATCAATAACACCAGGAATTCACATCAGCACGCTTTAAAATCTAGCGATTACACATCAAGACTAATTTAGTGGCTGGTTAGTGAGAAATCGAGACTTTGTCAGAAAATATTGTTTAGTGAAGCCTCCTTCACCAAAAATTGCATTAGTAACACTAGGAATTCACATCAGTGCGCTTTAAAACCTAGCGACTACACATTAAGACCAATTTAGTCTCTGGTTAGTGAGAAATCGAGGACTTTGTTAGAAAATATTTTTAGTGAAGCCTCATTCACCAAAAATGGCATTAATAATACCAGGAATTCACATCGGTGCACTCTAAGGAACAAATTCAGGAATTCCATTTTCAAGATTAATTTTCGGTGAATGTTTGATGTAGCCTTATTGACGACCGTCTCATTAGTACATTTATAATCTAAGAACGTCACACGGCAGTTCGTTATTTACATTTCTGGAAAATGAACAATATTACGGATGACGTTCCTCATAATATAAGAAGTCGAATGCGAGTACATTATAATGGTGCATCACCGCATTTTAGTAGACAAGTAACAGATTTTATTAATCAAAATTATACGAACCGGTGGATTGGAAAACGTTTAGAAGTTGGTGGCAGCCATGGTCATCAAACTTAAATCTTCTAGATAATTTTTTTGGGGGAAAGCTGAAAAATTTGGTTTATTCAGAATAACTTGAAAACAGAGAATAACCTGTTACTAAAATTATGATTGCCGCAGAAACTATTCGTGCTCATCATGAGACTGTCAGCAGAGCTACCTTTTCAATTCTAAGACGAGCGGTGTATATGGCAACTGACTGGAAATTTTGAACAACTAATTCAATAAAGCGACTTAATTTTAAATGATTTTCATAGAGATTTTTTTTTCGTAGCGATATATACAGCTTTAGTAACACATCTTTAAGTTGTGTCAAACATGTCAAACCCGGTATTTGTAAGACCTTGGATAAACGTGGATAAGTTAACGTCTCATATATGAATTTCTCGCATATATTTAGTGTATTATGCCATCAAACTCTTCCTATTCAAGCTTTGATCTTTTTGCAATTGCACTTATAAAGACATATTTAGATAATCTCTTCTTGCCATATCAGGTGTCTCACAGAGTTCTCATCTGGCTTTACCTTTACTTATCTTTTTCAATAAAACCTGGTTTGACATATTTCAATTAAAACTAGATGCCGTATTATTACTTATACAAAGAAGATTACTTTGATTTTAATAGACTATGAAATTAGTGACAAGATTTTACCTAGACACTCATTCATTAAGCATTTGGGAGTTGCTTTTGATTCACAATTTACGTTTAAATTACATATTGAGCATCTGCTACTGTGTAAATCCCTTGGCTTTACTATGCGTATTATAAAACACTTTAGAGATCCTAATTTTTTAGAGTCTCTCTATTTTGCATACATTATTAGGAAGAGATATGAGATACTTATCTTACAAGATAGGTGGAGTATTTCCACCTATTGGAACTAGTCAAGCAAACTGCTTTCGCGGCACAATATTACGTCCTTTCTGGAGAAAAGAAACGAGCACTGTGCGAAGTTTCTGTCAACTCTGGTCCACAACAAAATTTTAAAGTGAATTTTTATTGTTGAGGGCGGCTTTCCATGTGCCAAGAATTTCTGTTAGGTTTGGACATACTTTGCATTTACCAACGACAAGGCCTGGTATACCTACTTTACTGTACCTTTAATAATTATGTGTAAAAATGCAGATAAACTCTTTTCTAATGTGTTTTTTGAGTTTAAATGAGTATTTTGTTTATTTTTTATAATTTAGAGGTTGCACAAATTGTTTTTAATTTATTATTGATCTCTAAGCGAGTGTAATACCTGTTGGGTGTATTATTATTATTAGTATTATTAGTATTTGTGTTTCAGAACAAGTCAAATTTTAACAAAGAATATTTTTTTATTAGAACAAAATAATGTTTTTGGTCTTACGACACTGTATATATAGAAAACACCTTTAACGAGAACACGCTGTATATTTAACATTACCCTACTGCTGCATCTGTTTGAAACGGTTTTTGGCTACGACTGTTTGTAGGAGGGTCCTAGAGAGACCGCACCTTATTTATGTTCTTTTCACTCTATTATTGGACACAACACGACCATAAATAATACACAAAAATATACTCCAGCTCCAGAAGTTTATGTTATATACTGACGGGTCAAAATTTCTAGGCGTTAATATTGAGAAGCTACTGCTGATTGTCACAACAAAGTCATTTCACACTCTCAAATTAATAATTTGCAGGGAATTTATTAGAATATATGGAATATAAAGTGTTCGAAACTACGTCGGTGTGAAAATAAACACAAGTAAATATTTCATTTACCGTTTTTCTTTGAAATGTGATAGTATAAATTAAATTTAGTGTTGATTAATTTTTTTCTCGTCTCCAGTTTGCGATTTATAAAAGTAAATACGGTGTAAACTCGGAATTTTAAGAGCCTTCTACCATATTTTGAGCAAATGTGTATACGTTAACGCCTGACATAAAATCGGCGTTAGCTAATACATATATTTTTAGAAAAATTAAAATCCCTATTTTACACTAGTGTATATAATTATTTTACTATTTTACTTTCTTGTTGAATTATGAAATAATGCAGGTGTTCGAGAAACATGTTGATATTTTAATTAATAATATACCAAATTATTAAAATTTGACGCAATTTATTGCATTACATATGCCTAAATCGATTTTTAAAGAATCCTCAGCAATTTTTTAACTGTGATTATTTGAAAACTAACAGATTTATTTTTAAAATCTCCAGAGTAAGGTACAACTACTAATATGTATACATCTTAACTTTCATCAATATTACAAAACTTTAGCAAGCTGAGAAAATCGAAATTTGAAAATTAGGCAAGAAAATTAAAGATGTGTTAATAGTTTCTAATACATGATTAAAATAAAATTGTTTCTTTAATGAAATAGTCAGACCTGTACTGCTAAAAACAATTAACGCATATTTTATACAAACAATAATAAACTAAAGTTGATTTAACATGGTTTTTTGGTTTCAGTATATTTTCGAACAAGTATCTGAACACGTATTATGTTTTAATTAATTTTGACAAGATCTAATGTAATATTGTGGACATAAGATAAAATCTTGCATTTTTAGAGTAGAAAAAATACACAAATATTCAATTTTAGAAAATCTCTCTTAAAATAACTCTTCGAAAAAGAGTAATAGAGATTGTACACAATCTGTCGCAGAGAAAACCGAACTTTTTTAAAATAACGGAATAACTCTTTTGGTAAAATTCATTTATTTATTCAATTATATTCGCCTTAAGCTTCAATACAACGTTTTGTAATGTCAATTAACATGTCGAATGAATTTTTAAGTTAGTCTTTAGAGATGTCCTTTAAGATCGCTGTCGATGCCAACTTATTGCCTACAACGTCGACATAACGCTGTCCTTTCATGGGCAAATGTAGTTTGAAGAATAGATAGAAATCACAGGGGCTCATTGATGGTTAAAATGCCATTTGTAGTTAGAAAATCAGTGATAAACGCCGAGCAATGAGATCAATTAGCCTTTTTAATGGCTTCGACATCAGCATAACGCTGCCCTTTCATCGGTAAATGTAGTTTGAAGAATTGAGAGAAATCACAAGGGGCCAAATTAGGTGAATTCGGTGAATGGTTGATGGTTAAAATGCCATTTGTTGTTAGAAAATCAGTGATAAATGTTGAGCGACGAGATGATGCATTATCATGTAACAAACGCCAGCTACGATTTTCACGATATTGAAGGCTAACACGACGAATACGCGCCAAAAGACGCTTGATAACACCAAGATAATATACAGCATTGACTGTTTGGATAGTTAGTACAGTCTTTGTGCACTACGCCTTTCGAATCATAAAAATAAATCAACATTTTCTTCACTTTTGACTTCTCCAAAGGCTTTCTTTTCGGTGTTTCTTCGCTTGGATGCTTTCACTCAGAGCTTTGACTCTTGGTCTCTGGATCATATTGAAAATACCACGTCTCAGTCACCCCATTCCTACATATCGCAATGAGGCTTTCGACTCATTTCTACTAAATTCACGCAAAGGTTCAATGTTACTTTCCGTAACCACAGATTTTTTTGTACCAGGATGTTTGTGGTTATTTATATCCGTACGACCGTTTTTAAATCGTTTATACCACTCATACGCATTCGTACGTGATAAACACGCATCGCCATACACTTGCTTCATGAAACTGAACGTTTCGGTAAACGATTTACCGAGTTTGAAACAGAACTTGATATTTGCTCTTTGTTCAAAATTAATTTTTCAACCAATGCAAAATACACACTGTTACTTTATGCGTAATTTTTCTGCTTCTAATGATGCAAATGTCATGATTTTTGACATAACATTGGTGAAAGATATACCTTACCGACTTATATTTTTTTAATAGATGGCGCCTCTAAGAATTACTATTTTAAAAAAGTTTGGTGTGGATAAATGTTAGTATACGTACAGCATAAGTTCTCTATAATTACTAAACGGCCTTTAATAATAAAACTTCAGTGAAAAAATATATAAATTATAAAATAAATTATTTATAAATAATGTATATATATATATATATATATATATATATATATATATATATATATATATATATATGTATATGTACTTGATTTGCTTTATTTGTGGTATAATTCTGCTTGATACTTCATTGCAAAGTTGTTTGATTTCTAAAAAACGAACCTCCGTTTTATTATTTGAGAATCAAATACAAATTAACTTACCAATAAAAGTCAGCGTTTTAAAACGAAGAACATTTGCACATTTACAGACAATGGTCTGTAGATGGTTTAGAGAATTTGACAGGTATCGTAGCTCTTACTACGCAACAATAAAAATACACTAGCGCCCGTTGCATCAATAGTAGTAGTAAATATGATGAGGTAACGACAGGGTGTAGTATTAGTATCGAATTTTCAATAATATATAGAATTCACCAAGGCTTCTGTAAAACTTTTCCATATTTTTCCCACACTATTAAATGCTCAATGAATTTAATGTATAATTTTCTTTTCCATTTCTCATCACTTTTTTTATTAAGTTTGTTCTGGTTCTCCCACAAATTTTTCCTTTTTTATATAGTATTTGTTAATAGCTCCTATCTCGCATCTATATTTATTCCATTCTGATTCCTTTTATTCTTATCTTTTAGGCTTTTTACTGTCCCTTATAGCTTATATCTTCTTTTAAGATTTCCTCTTTCAGTTTATACATTTTCACTGTGTTTTATTACATATTAGAGAAACTGTCGCATTATTATGTTCTATATGAATTAATCATCTAACGGAACAGCAGAAAACTAAGCGTATGTTATGTATTTGTGATTGCTACCGGCTCATTTTTCTGACAAATTAATAAAATGAAGATAATACAACGACGATCAATGTGCCCAATAGCGACCAATAAAAAAAATAAAGTACATCTTTTTCAGAGCATAGGAATACTGGAAGCTGGAAGAATATAATACTGATACAATAATTTGGTATAAAATATTCCCTGCCAAAACTTTTTTCCTAAATCTAAAAACTTATTTTCTTACATACTTACTTTACTTACCTTGGCCTAAGAACGCACGTACGTTTCGGTATCGA
Source organism: Dermolepida albohirtum (assembly GCA_031893035.1). Lineage (NCBI taxonomy): Eukaryota > Metazoa > Arthropoda > Insecta > Coleoptera > Scarabaeidae > Dermolepida > Dermolepida albohirtum. The sequence continues at coordinate 18,866 of JAVIWB010001347.1, read as the reverse complement.
GTTGTGTTGGGGTTTTTGAGTTGTTTTCTTCCCCATTTCCTTCACATTTTTCTGTTGGTTGCTAATACTTCTATATTTTTCCATACTTCCCTTTTCTTAGCTACTGTTCATATCTCTTCCTTCCACGTTCTTCTTAGTTTGCCTCACTTCGTTTTTCTTTCGCCTCCAATATTTGTCAGTCTCTTCTCACTACGTAGCCAAACGACATTGTATGCTAAAATTTTAATTTTATCCTTTTTATTTTTCCTTTTGTTCTTCTCAACAATCTTATTTCCATTCTTGTTAATGTACTTTTCTGTTTTTGTATTGCTATACAAGATTCACATGCATGGTTTTACATTTGTTCTAACTAACCTAAAATTTTATTGAAATAGAAGTTTTCTGTAAACTGTATATTAACATATAAAATGTAAATGTAAATATTTTAATCCCTTTATACCTTTGACCGATGACCGACTTCGTGATTTCATGTTTGTCTGATAGAAAAAGTCAGTTTGATGAGCCACATTTGTCCCTGTATCACATTTAGTACTTTACAATATATGTACATAATACTTTAAAATTTTAATTTTTCAATTCGTTAATTGACTTATTGAGGAGTAGAGGTCTTGGATTCCGCAGACGCCAAAAAAAACTTAAATGAAAGGAAACATAATATCTTCTAGTACCGTTGCTACAATGTTTTAAAACTGTGAAATTTACCCTTTAAAGAATTTATAACAATCGCTTTTAATGCAGTACTCTAAAATATCAGTCTCTAATATAACAAAAGGTGATTGGTTTTGTCGGCGCACAATAGCGCACGAATTTCACTGGTGTCGAGAAAGATAGTTTTATTTAAAGCTATATCGTGCAATTGTGTATTAGTTCACTTGAGTCCTTGCTATAGCGCGTATCTCTGGTTCAACCAACTGTACACGAGTGAATGAAAATGTTACTTTACCAAAATGCAGGTTATAAGAGATAAATTAATTTATTCAAATTCATAATTTTAAAAAGCCCTATAAACGATGGTCGATTTCATGTTTGTCTAATAGAAAAGTCAGCTCGATGAGCCCAATTTGTCTCTGTACCACATTTAACACTTTACAATTACAGTTTTAATTTTTCAACTCGTTAACTGACGGAATCCTTATTGAGGAGTAGAGGTCTTCGATTCCGCAGACGCCAAAAAAAATTTAAATGAAAGAAACATTATATATTCTAGTACCGTTGCCACAATGTTTTAAAACTGTGAAATTTATCCTCAAAAGAATTTATACAATCGCTTTTAATGCACTGTTCTAGAATATCAGTCTCCAATGACAACAAAAGGTGATTAGTTTTGTCGGCGAGCAGTAGCGCACGAATTTGACTGGCGTCAGGCAGGATAGTTTTATTTAAAGCCATATCACCCAATTGTGTATTAGTTCTCTCGAGTCGTTTCTATAATGTACATCTCTGATTCAACCAACTGTACACAGGCTGTTTTTTATTAAAATTTAAGAAAATTTTAATGAACAATATATTGTATTTTAAAATGTAGGCATCACATTCCATGTCACATTGCGGGCGTCGCATTTTCAAGAATGTATAAATACCGTGTCGGACATATTTAGCCCCAAAAAGTAATTTCAATGTCTCATATGTATATGTATTGTCACAATAGTAATATTGATAAAAGAAGGGTTCCTATAAGCCACCATGCAAATTTGCAATTTGGTCTTGTATCTGTTACACAATTTCTGTGTTCGAAATGGTGTTCTCAGTTTTATCGATTAAATAAAATATATGAATTAGAATGACGTAATGTATTTTGATGAATATTCACGTTATGACATTTAAGCATTAAAGTATACTTCAAAGAATAACCATAGACGCATGCTAAAGCGTCGTCATCGTCGCCACATTGCCGACGCCTTCTAGCGGCACTAAAAGTAGATAAAATTTAAGATTAAGTGCATGTCGCGACCCGCACCCATTGACAGACAGATGGTAGGAGGAAGGAAACGGTCCGTTAGTCCTGTTAACACCTCTATAACTTTCTTGGATTAACTGCCACCGTATGTTCGTCTCATCATCTCTCCTCTGTGAGGTGCCCGGTTGTGTCTTGTGTCTTGCTGAAGAAGACGAGAAGACGACTAACACTGCTGGCGCAATAGAATAAACATGGTTGTCAGTGAAAAATACACAAATATGTACGCATAAAGAATCTTCTTTGTGAAATATGTTTTGTGCGAAGAACGAAAATTAAACATATTTTGTTACGATTAAAGGAAGTTATTTATTAATGACGGGAAAGGCAATTTTTAAAATTGTGTTTGAATAAAAAACATCTTGGATAAATAAAGCTATCTGAGATATACGAAAATCTGTTAGATATCATTTATATTTAAATATATCTCATAAATTATACGGAAAATATATCAAAATTATAAATAGCTTTTCTCTTATAGCAATACATTTTTACAATATGTACACTTCTAAACATTACATTGTGGAAAAATGAAGAAAGTGTGTGTATAGCTTTTGAAAACCAAAATTATTTCTCTCAAGCTGAACGAAGCACTAGAAAACACGCTAAGGTGTAAAACCGAAACGCCGGTGGACGATAAATTTTAAGAATATTAATGAAAGAAATTTTAAAAACAAGCTATTGTTTTATTTATTATATCATAGTTACTACGTAAGGAGGTCGCTAATTTTAGGGGTTCGCAAAGAGACTACGGTTGCGAAACGCTAGGGTGGAGAATAACGACGTTAAATTAAGGTTGACTAAATTCTTTTAATAAACCTTCAGTATATCGGTTCATCGTGGTGTTTAAATAACTTTTTTGCCAAAACACTCATAATGTAATGAGAGGGCTGCATGTAAATATACGTGACGGGATACTGGACGACTACTACCATCTCCTTTAGAAACAATTTAGTATTATATTCTAATTCTGCAATCCCTTTCACAGTTGCAGGTGATTTATTAACCAAAGTTTTGTATTTAATCACTGAAGGTTGATATACACTACCGGTCATATTTATTTGCCCACCCCAAGTTTATGTGTTTCCCGAAATACGGTTTATCTTTCGAAAAATCTGTATTATAATTATTCAACAATATTACTAGTGGAAGTAATTCCATATGAATTTCTACGAAAATCTTAAATTGTTTATGATATATCGTAAAGGTGTCATAAATTGGAAAAATACCATAAATATAATATAGGCTAATCCCTACAGTATTAACAGTTTTACCTGCATTTCCGAAAGGTATTACCAATATTGTGTTATTGTACTAACTAGTTACAATATTAGGATGTGTTATTCAAAAAGGAAAATAAATTTTATGTCAGTCATCGTTCATCTTTTGTTGCGAAAACAGTGAAATAGAGAGTTATTGTGAATATTTTAATGCAATGCCGAAGACGAAGGAATTATCTGTTGAAGTGCGTGCTATGATAATTGCTTATCATCGTACGGGTAAAAGTAATCGCGAAATTGCAAAAGAATTACGATTAAATCGCAGAACCGTTGATTATAACGTTAAAAAATTTGAAGGAAGTGGTACATTTTCCAACAAAAGAAGATCTGGACGACGCAAAGTGACGACATCTGCAGATGACCGGCATCTAATACGGATAAGTAGACGCGATAGACGAAAAACAGCACCAGAAATTGCTGCTGAAATAAATAGAGCGCGTGCTAAACCAATTAGTGTGTCCACGGTACAGAGAAGGTTAAAGCAAGCGGGTTTATACGGAAGAATTATTCTGCGAAAACCACTACTACGAAAGCAAAACAAGATAAAACGACTAAATTGGGCTAAAGAACATAAGAATTGGACGATTGATTAGTGGAATAATGTGTTGTGGACAGACGAATCGAAGTTTGAACTTATCGATAGTAAAAGGCGAATATTCGTAAGAAGATCCGCAGGAGAAAGAGTACTGCCAGAATGTATTGCGCCTACCGTAAAACATGAAGGAGGTTCAGTAATGATTTGGGGGTGTTTTGGTGGAAGATCTGTAGGCGATCTCGTCAAAATTGAGGGAACCCTAAGAAAAGAAGGTTACAAGGAAATTTTAGGAAATAACGCTGTTCCTTCAGGACTAAGGATTCTTGGCGAAAACTTTGTATTTCAACAGGACAACGATCCGAAACACACTTCTAGATTGTGTGTCGATTACTTGCGTCAACTAGAAGAGCAAGGGCAAATCTCTATAATGGTATGGCCAGCTCAAAGTCCTGATCTGAACCCAATAGAGCTTCTTTGGGAAGAATTGGACCGGAAGTTTCGAGAACATGCTCTATCATCCACCACTGTACTGTGGGAACAACTTTAAGAAGCCTGGGCACAAATTACAGAAGATACACTGCAAAAATTAATTGAAAGGATGCCGCGGTTATGTGCCGCAATTATCAAAAATAAAGGTGAGCACATTGATGAGAGCAAAATTTAATAATAATTAATGATAAAGTTTTTATATAAGAAAAATGTAACTATTTTATGTTTATTTTACACTATTGTATTGGTACAATAAATAAATTTTCAGTACACATTTGATAGTTTAATAATTTTGGCTAAAACTAAGGGTGGGCAAATAAATATGACCGGTAGTGTATAACCACTTTCCACATTAATTTTCGTATTCTGTATACGTAATTCGACAACTAAGTTATCATCATCAGCAGATAATTAAACAGTGTCGCTCCTGGAAAACTACGGCAAAATGCCCATACGAAAACAAATTCCGCACACAGTTTGGCTTTCAACGGTACAGATTGTGTGCGGAATTTGTTTTCGTGCAGGTATTTGCCGTAGTTTTCCAGGTGCGACACTGTTTAATTATCTGCTGATGATGACAACTTAGTTGTCGAAATACGTATACAGAATACGAAAATTAATTTGGAAAGGGGTTATATATCAACCTTCAGTGATTCAAGTTTTATATGAAAGTTACTATAGTATGAATAAAGCTTCTAAATGAAAAATTTAAAATGCATAAATTCGCATTTCAATATGCAATCTAATATAATTTTTCAAAGAACTAAACGCCTAAAATTTTGGCTAAAGAATTATTTGGTGGTAATATTCGAAAATCGCGACTTTTCGTTGGGTTGCATAATTTAAACATGTTGATATAAGCTGCAGAGATGATGTGTACTTATGACTTTAAAAAACTGCAATCATTTCGGAAATTATTAATAAAATCAATGAAATTCTTTCAAACGATTGAAAATCGACATCGAAGATATCGTGAACATATCAATTGGATGTGTACAACACAATTTTCACGTAAAAGTGAATATGTTCAAGCTATCGTCAGCAAAGTCGATGCCACTAATCTTGAATTTTGATCAAAAACGCACCATTAACTTTAAAATGGCAACAGCCAGAACGTCGAAAGTTCGTCAGAACACCAGTACCTCTAGAAATTCAAGACCGCATACACACCAAAACACCCCAAATAAACCCACCAACAGATTTCGGCTATGAAAATCTACAGGAGTCTCGTAGATTTTCATAGCCGAAATCTACGAGACTCCTACAAAGTTTCCGGAGAATCCAGCTATCATCATCCGGTGGGGTCTTTTTGTAGTTTCGTCTGATACTGCATTCGATTCAATCGGTCGCTAATAGATCTACATCTTGGCTTGTGTGGAGGGATGGTTCCTTGTATTCCGTGTTCTGATTGGCTGTCGGAATCTTAATCGTTGCTGAGATTTACTCCGTTCTGTGTTGTATTTGCTGTCGACTGTCGTTTCTATATATATATATATATATATATATATATGTATGTATATACATATAAATATATATATATATATATGTATTCAATTTTGGTTTTTTCAGAGTATGTCCGATCCATCCCCATCTATGCCTCTTTATAGTAAAATCAATTTTTTCTTTGTCAGTTAGTTTACAAAGTTCCTCGTTGATAATTTATCTGGGCCTGAAGATCTCACATATGATCCAGAGGCATCTATTTATAAATGTTTGTCGTTTTTGTATAACAATTTGTTGTATCTCCATGTTTCTGATTGCTTCTGAAGATTTTTAACTTGGTATTCTGCACAAAGAATTAAATGCATCTTGTGCAAATCTGATCTTTTTCTCAGGATCCCGTAGGGTTCCACTTTTTTTATCGATTATGCTGCCCAAATAGTTTATTTCTTCCGCCTCTTCTATCTCAGTTTTATTGACACATATTTCTGTTTAATCTTTAGACCAACTCAATCTCTTAGGTCTTCTAACCTATGTTTCCTACTAGTAGTCATATATACAAACATCGTAAATTCTAAATCTTCGAGCTTATCGGAGATATTCTAGTTTGACCCGATTCGATGATCGACTGTATTCTTCATAATACACGCCACTATTATCAAAAACAGGAGAGGCGATAAGATGCATATCTCCATGACGGCTTTTTTAAGTTAATTGCTTACAAACTTTTCATCATGTTCTATCCTGGCTGTTAAATTATCATAAAATAATTTAATTGTTTTTACATATTTATTTGGGATGTCAAATTGCTTTAGTATTGTCCAAACGGGCGTTGTGTCTATGGAATTGAAGGCCTTCTCGAAGTCTATGAAGTTTATGTACACATTTTCTTCAATTTGAGCCATTTGTTCCAAGATTATTCTTATTGTGCATACATAACCAATATATGTTCTATTTACATCGAATGCAGTCTGTTCTCATTCAGTGGTTAAAGTATAATAATGTCTAGGTACTAATTAACATCTTAAGGAGCAGTTTCAAAACTTAACGAGCCAGATAAACGATTCAACTATGATATTCTAGAACATAACTGACCAAATGTGGCAAACGATATGTTATGGATACAAAATACCTGATGCGTTGTTTGTAGATTTAAAAAAGTGCAAGCTCGATTAAAAAACAAAAAATAACAGAGGTAATGGAAGAATTCTAAATGTATGTAAAATTAGTAAAAATGACAGCAAAACAAACAGCTGTTTGCAGATTAGAGGAGAAGATTCTTAGGAGTCAGCTTGGACAGGGCGACCTCTTTCAACGTTAATTTTCAAATAGGCTCTATCTCTAGGTAGAGATACATGGAATTTGAACAGGTGAAAAAGATCGAATACCTGGGATCTTTTGAACTTTAAAACAATTTTACTTGAGAAAACCAGAGAAAGTTTTCTCTTTGTATATTTCACTTTTGCTCAAGTAAATGATTAATAAAGCAATAGTATCTTTCCCTGAGAATATCTTGCTTTTATATTTGCAACATTTGAAAGAGAAAGAAAGAAAAGGAAAAGCAGGGTTTTTATTACTTACACAATCAGTTTTAAAAATTCTCACCACAAACAAGACACAAAAAGATTTGAATTAATTTGGTACGTAGACTTCCGCGGTCGTGGTCCATGCTATCTGCTTCTGGGTTTCCGGGCCCGGAAACCCAGAAGCAGATAGCAGATTTGAATTAGTTTAAGTAAGATGTTATATACCAACAACGATTGCTGCTAGACAAGAGATTCTGTGGAAGGTAATGCGCAGTAGAACATATTTTCTGACGACCTAAATAAATTTAATAAAATTAATACCATATTTAAAATGCATCGCATCCAGATATAGAAATTGGCGGAGAAAAATTATCGCATAAAAGGAGGATGAATATATACAACTAGGCGAATGCAAATATATGAAAATTCTTGAATTTTAAATGTTCTTAAAGTCGAAACAGTTCTACTAATGTAGAATCTTAACTTATTTACAGACTGTTACATTGTACTGAGCCTTGCATCTGCTAAATTTCCATTTATTATATTATTCCATTTACATACTTTTTTCCAAAAGTAAATGCAAATAGCATATACTATAAAATTAATATTGTAATACAGTCGTAAAGAAACATTTCGATTGTTAGATAAACAAAAAGCCTCCACTTCATCCACAGAAAATTATAGTTTTGTAGACTACATTTCATGGGAGTTCACATAATTATCATTTTTTTATCCAGTGGTGAATAGAACAGACCAAGAAGTACTGCCTATATATTCAGTAGAGGTACTATAAATTAAAATAATATAAAATTCTAAATTAAAGAAACCCCATCAAGACTTTTCCAGAGATTGTGTGTAACAGAAATTATCTGAAGTAATAAAAATTCAGTTTTTGAAGACTAGTTTTAGAATTAGCAAACTTTTATAAATAAAATATTAATTCTCGAATTATTGGCGCCATCTCATATTAAATAGTAAAACTATTAATTGGAAACCTGTAAGAACACATTTATTCTACTAATTCTATTTTTATTAACAATTTTATTAATATCGTATAATTTATTTTATAAATTTATATTTATTTATATTTTTAATAAGCAGAGGATACAAACGAATGGTATATTATAAAATTTATATAATTTAATTACTCAGTCAGCGCCATCTTTACAACGGCTTAAGACTTCTTACAAAATAGTTTCCTACTTTTAAAATGGGAATGTGCTTCCTGTAAGTATATTCTACAATTTCTAGATGGCAGTATATATTCTGTATAACAAATTAATTAATGTATAAATTTGAAAATACAGTGGTATATAATCTTTAAATACATTTCTATTTTCATTAAATACTAATATAAGTTGTACGTGTAATAGTAGAAAGTTAGGGTCGGTAACGTGTACAGAACTAATATAAATACTAATATATAATTATATTTTAGTTTTTAGTGTTAGAAAATACATATGTGTAAACAAATGCCCCTCATTCTATTTTTTCCTTGCGAAATATATTCAGAAATATACACATATGTAAATATTAATACCTACAGACGTGTATATAATTCATATACGTAAATGTCTAACCAATGGTATAATATTAAGTTTACAGTCAGTGTTGATTGGTACATATATAGGCAATATTTACATGTTAATTTGGACTTAATTGTCGAAATATGTATACAGAGTACAAATATTGATGTAGCAAGGTGTCTTTTTGCCTTTTTTAACATTTATATTAGCAATATTTATCTTTAACATATGTTTTCATGGTATTATATTTTTTAAAGAAATATAAAAAATTGAAATATTAATAACAAAAATTTTGCCAGAGTAAGAACTTACTTTGCTCCTCTTAGAAAATCTTTCCCTTTTGTCTGCCCCTGTTGGTGGTTTATTTCTTATAATCAGTCATAATAACATTCCTCTTCAACTTCCAACAATAGTTAGCTATTATTGTGGCATCCCATAACCCCTGATATCTTTTCTCCATTTCTTTAATATCCTGGTGTAATCACTCACCCTGCTCTTCACTGACGTCCCCAAGGTCTGCAGGAAAATAGTCCAAATGTCCGTGTAAAAAGTGAATTTTTATGCTCATATTATAACCTAGTGCCTTAAATTTGCCCAGCATGTTCTCCACAATGTTCATGTAATTTGGGTCTTTGTAATTTGCCAGAAATGAACTTACAACTTCCTTAAAAGCTTCCCAGGCAGATTTTGTCCGGTAATGGTCATTATCTCTTCAAACTCCTCAGTTTTCATGAGGATTCTAATTTAAGGACCAACAAAAATACCTTCTGTAAACTTCACTTCTGATGGACCAGGAAATTTTTCACATAAGAATCGGAAACAATGACCTGTTTTGTCAAACGTTTTAACAAATTATTTCATTGGCCCAAAGTCACCTCATAGTATCTAATTGTGATTTTGTATTCTATTTCATGAAAATCTCTTTAAGATTATCGAAAATATTCTCTTTCAGTTCAATTGAATGGATAACAGGAACAGATGCATAAAATTGCTGTTATGTGAAAGAAGAGTATTGAAGCTTCTTTTGGACGACTCTGTGAAAAGTTTCGAATTATCGATTCTATATTCACACGTACCAAGCGAAATAGCTGTCTAAATTAGCGACATTTTTACAATTTGGTGTTCAAAATATCAACAAATTCACTCTTGCAGTTACGATACTAATAAAACCTAGTCATTGGGGGCAAGCAACTGTTCATGTGTTAATCGAAGATCTAAATTTCTGACTAAATAGAGTTCTTCTTGCAAAAACTACCGCTACAAACTCATCAGTATTCATTAGGGTTCTGGTTTGAGGACCAACAAAGATAGCTTCGTCTTTTCATTTTAAAGACGGGGAAATTTTTCACACAAGAATTGGACATATCGATCTGTTTTGTCCAACGCTTTAACAAATTGTTTCATTAACCCAAGTTTAATAAGGGTGTTTATGTGTTCATCTAAGACCTAAATCTTTAACTAAATTATAAAGTTCTTGTTGCAAGAACTACCTCTTCAAACTCGTCAGTAATCATTAGAGTTCTGATTTAAGAATAAAAAAAGATACCTTCTTTAAACTTTTCTTCTGGTAGATGAGCAAATTTTTTATACGGTAATTGGAAACATTGACCTATTTTGTCCAACGCTTTAACAAATTGTTTCATTAACCCAAGTTTAACATGGAGTGTTTATGTGCTAATCTAAGACCTAAATCTCTGACTAAATTATAAAGTTCTTTTTGCAAAAATTACCACTTCAAACTTGTCAGTATTCATTAGAGTTCTGATTTGAGGACCAAAGATATCTTCTTTAATCTTTTCTTCTGATAGATCAGGAAATTTTTCACACAATAATTGGAAAAATTAACTTATTTTGTATAACATTTTAACAAATTATTTCATTAGCCTAAGTTTAATATTGAGTGCAGGTAATAATACTACCAGACTTGTATGCAAAACACTCTTATTGTCAGGTGTTAAATGTTTTCTTGCTGGCCAATATGTGCGCGAAGTCGAGGTAGACACTTAAATCATGTGTTATTCAGAAAAAGTTAATGTTATGAACAATGTTTCAAAGTAATATAAACAGTTTGGGGTGTTTCTGAAACAATTTTTAATTTATTTCATTGTAAAATCATATCGTTCTTATTGGAAAATCTTTATATACATATATTTTCAAGAAATATTATACATACATCTACCTGTCTCATGAAATGCTGATAGCTGAAGGTAATAATTACAAATCCTTGCATATAATTGGCAACCATTTAAGGACTTTTGTAGAAAAATAAGTAATTTTAAAGTAAACAGAAAAAACGCCTCATTATCATCCTATAAAAAAGAAATTACTTGTACGAGTACATTAATGTCTTGATTATTCAGCAAGATATACATTTTATATAGACATCTGGAATCAAGATACTATTATCACCTAGCAGAATATTCTGGTAAAAAGTGTATCATCCAGAGTAATAATTTCAGTAACAAATATTTTAATTAAATATAGCATGAACTTATTTAAAGTAATGTTATTATTCAATTAATATAATTAAGAAAGTTGTATTGTAAATACATAGAGTGCTTAGTAATTAATTATTATCAACATCTAATCATTTTAAGTTACAACCTACAATTAATTATATTAACATCGTTTTTTAACCTACAGTTTATTTACTCACTGAATAATTAGTGTAATTACATATGTGTTTTTACATGATACCATTAATGCAATGTCGTTTTATTCGTTCCTTACAGATTACATTAAATAAGACGACACTAAATTAAAACATTTTACATTATTTTGTTTAATAACTACATTACAATTACCTCTCCCAGAATGTATTTTGAATAATCAACAAACCTAATATCAATTGAAAAACCAACTTTGATCAGCAAATGAAAAAAATAGAGGCTATTGACATCTGCAAATTAATAAGTATCTATCTTTCTTCGTGTAAATTTACTAAATTTAGTCCCTTTTTCAAAACGGATCAAATTAGAATATCAAGTGTCACATTTGCAAGAAGTGTTCACCGTCTTTAAAATTTCAGGTGATCAATGACGAATGTGGGCTGCTTGGCGTGGCACGTAGATGGCGGTCAAAGTATCAAGTAGAGTTTATCTTCTAGTAAACTCGTACCATATGATATATTGTACTATTTGTTTTTTATTAATGTACATTGAACAGATTTTTATCCAAGTTCTAAGTAAACAACTATTAGTAATAATAATAATAGAATCTTTATCTACTTCAGAGGAAAAAAAAACAATCGCAACAGTCCATAGAGTTAATTAGTGTATTGAAATGCCAAGAGTCTTTATAGATAGTCCCAAACCCATAATAATGGGTAAATTTGATTCAATGAGAACTGACAGAAAGATGCTGATAGTCTGGGGAGGATGGTCAGGTATAAAATGGTAGTAGTTTCTAAGGATAGAACTTCTCCTATATCGCAGAATTAAGCAAGTATTGAATGCCAGAAAAACAAATATTATAATAAAATATATTAAAAATATTCCCCAAATCGCACCATCTATTTACAATGTGTTTCGATCTGACAGCAGATTATCATAATTAAACGGTCTACTGGTTGTGGCGTGCTCTCTGCATTTACGGATGATAGTGTTGTATTTCTGGTTTTCAATATTACCAACTTAACGCCCAGTATCGATATACTGCTAATCTGGTACGTAGACTTCCGCGGTCGTGGTCCATACTATCTGCTTCTGGGCTTCCGGGATGGAACCGCGTCACTGGTATAACTGCCGACGTTTCGTACCCACTCGTATGGGACATCTTCAGGGTTCAACTACTGCAACTATATGTCGCATTGAAACTGAGAAACAGTTTCAGCGCTTTACAGATGGGGCTTTTCTGACAACTACGGTTGTGTCCTCATCATCAAAGACCCAAACTTTATTTTCAGCTTTGGTCGGCACATCGTAATAGTACAGCCAAGTCTCGTCGCCTATCACGATGTTGTTCACAAACCGAGATTGTCCCTTATCAAATTTTTTAGCATCTCCCAGCATCAGCACATGTGTCATCCGCTCTTCAGTCAGTCGATGCGGTACCCCGAGAGAACAAAGTTTTTTCACGTGCAAATGATCATGCGGAGTACCTCTATCTATTGGTAGGTCACTCACCTGTCCCCGCCAAGCATTTTCCACACAGTAGTAACGTTTTCCTCCGTAACTGACGTTCGTGGCTTTCCCGACCTTTCAGCATCCTCCACAGATAAATTTCCCCTTTGGAATTCTCTATACCACCTGAATATCGTTGTGCGATGTGGACAAACATCACGCAGTGCAAGAGTAATTTCTTCGAAAGACTGGTCTATGTTTAAACCACGCACGAAATTATAACGCAAAACTGCCCTTATCTCATTACATGACCACGATACCTTTGTATTCGTAATAACCTCTAAATTGATTTTCGTGAAAATTGTCCTCGATATGTGCTTTTCCTAGAAAACATCAATATTTTGCAAGAAACGACAATGATAAACCAAGTTATGAATGATGAGATTAAACCAATCCTATGCCTCAATATTATGCACACATATACGATACATAAATGAAAGAAAACTGTATTTGCTCATTTCCTTCCCTATTTATTCTCTAACGGGAGTTTATAATTGAAAAATTATATAAGTTGGTACTAAAGAATTCTCAAGAAATCTCGTAGACCCTTAAGTGGTTTGTTATGTCAATACAAATGCCTAAATTTGGATTTATTTGTTTGAATGCGAACATAAACAACAACTGGTTGTTTGAGTTATTGAAAATAAATTGTAACCAACAATTTCGGAGCGTTTTCAAAAGCAAATAATCACTTACTTCATTTTTTTTATTACTAGCGTTGCTACTACAGTCAAAAAATGATTTCCATAGAATGGTGATTAGTAATTTGTTTCCAGGGAGTCAGGTTATGAAGCCCAATAAAAAATGAAACAAACTTTTCTGCATTACAGAAATATAATCTCTCAAATCGTTGCTCAAGTAGTCGATTATTTAAAACATCTAAAAATTAATTAATAATTTTTATTTTCGGTACAGTCTGATTTACAGCTCAATGACTTGTATTCATTTATGGGTAGCGGATAGACACTCTTTGTGGTCCTGACAAGGATATGTCTATTTCAGGGATGCAACCCTGCCCACGCGAGTCTTGGTCTTTCTTCCACCTCACTTGCCGGAAGAAGATCATGTCCCAGCTTTAAATTCCCTTGCAAACCATACACCAGTCCTACCATTTTCCAACACGTTTAGCCAAAGTCGAAGAAAATGATTAACAAATCTCTAAATTAAAGTTTGAGAGAGGCTTTTATTCAGCAGTGCACAGTATGAGTTTGCGATGCTGATGACGATGAGTTATATTCTCTTAAATTTGGAGTAACATGCGGAGTAAATGTTTCATAACGCCGAAAAAGGCTTCAAGCATATTAACTACTCGTTTCGACTATATCAGCTTTAATTAATTTGTGCAAACTAGTATAAAGATATTCCAAAATTTGCAAGTGTTAATGACTTTTCTGGAATATTTACAACCTATATACCACAAAAGGCTTGTGGTAATCTGGAACTCACATACAGTCTTTATTGATTGCAGAAGAAAAAAAACAAACACATATGATCACTTAAATATATGAAACCAAAAAAAAAAATTAATCAGAAAGAGGCGAAGTTTGTCCATAAGCACCCTACCTTTCAATCGCCGGTCAATTGTATAGGCGTAACATAATGCATATAATAGCAAAAAATGAAAGAAAAGGGAAACAAAAGCTAATTACAGCGATAAATCAGCTATAGCACCGGTTTGAATAACGCCCACATCATAGTTGTTCTAGGACAATTTTTTGATCCACCGTTTAAACTACACCTGATACATAGATTTGAAATCCATTAGAATATTATTGTGCACAGTAAAAAATAGATCTTCGGAATAAAACAGTGGAGTGTTGTGGTACCGTTAACAAATCAACCTAACACAAGTACTTGCTATGTACACTTGGCAAATTATTTATTATCATACCCCTAAAAGTTTATTATTTAGGACGGTCTGTACATCTATAGCGTATTGAGAATTTAAGTACCCTGCTTACTTTCTATCACGCTTATTTTATTTCTTGCATGAGATATGGTGTGATACACTGGGGAGTGTCGCCAGAGGTGGGCAGGGTGTTCCTTATGCAGAAACTGGCCCTGAGAATTATCTTTTGGTTGGACTGTAGAGATTCCTGCAGGGAACACTTTCGAAATAACTCGATACTAACTATTTATAGTATTTTTAAAAGAAACCTTAAACGGTAAATGAATTTCTATGTCCAAATTTATATCTTTTTTCTTTTTGAGACGTATTTCTGGCATATAAGTGTGTATGTAATATGTATTGATTGCTATTTTTATGTGTTCTGATATGTATTGTATACACTTTGTTTTAGAAATAAAACTTATTATTGTTTTCATTATTATTATTATTTACAAAAATTCCGAAACGTTTTAAAGCTGTCATTGTAGTTCTGATTATTATTGTTTCCTATATTTATGAATTATATATACATCACTTCAATTTTTAAACAAGATTTGAAGCGATATGTATTATATTTGTAAGCAAAAATATAATTCTTTTAAGAAAATGATATCTAATTTATGTTCTATTATCTATATCATCTACCTTTAAATATTTTACCACTATTTTTTGTAATTTCTTTTGAAATTGTTATTAGTAATCATGCATTAAAGTTAAATGTAATAAAAAACAAACATAACTTACAGATATTTATAATTAATAAGCAAAAATGATCCAACAAAGTATACAGAGAGGTTCGCTATAGTAGCATACTGTGATATATTAGATAATGTTACGTGTACAAATAATATTGGGTTTTGAATTTGTTCACAGGGAAGGTAATTGCTTGGGTAAATAAGAAAGTTTGAAGAATTCACTGAAGATATTCTTTAAAATAGATTGTAGTCGCTAATTTAAATTGCAGTATATTCTAAACTACCTGATGGAATTTTATGTATTTGAGTTTGTTTGAAAGAGATCTACAATCTTCATTCACCGGCTTTCAATAGTTTTTTAAAAAAATTGAAATATAGTTTTGTTAGCAAAACATAAACGTTTTTAGAAGTGACAATAAATAATTTGCCGAGTGTACTAGTCGACGACGTACTAAGGATTGAAATAAATAAAACGGGGTAGCCACCGTGATGATGACTACCCCCTACAAACTGCCTGGCAATCCTGCATCTCCAAACAACCCAACTGTAATCGTAACGCTCCATTGACCCATGACCTATTACCCATATATAAACCCGTCCACCATCGACTTCCACCAGTTTCAGTGCGACAGACATTAGCAGTAGTTGAGCCCTGAAGATGTCCCATACAAGTGGGTACGAAACGTCGGCAGTTATGCCAATGACGCGGTTCCAGCCCAGAAGCAGATAGTATGGATCACGACCGCGGAAGTCTACGTACCAGATTAAAAGTAGCACACGTTTTAAAATACGTAATCCAAATCAACCCGTTAAATTAGGTACAGCCAATTTTGCAATTTTTTAGTAATAAAATTTAGCGTCAAATTTGAAAAATGGGTTGTAACACTGGAAACATAGCACTACTAGTGAAAACTTAGTCCACCAAAAGAAACTATTAGTAAATTGATAGCAACAACTGGTCTCCATTTGAGAAAAATAGCAGCTAACGCTAATTACACAGTTACAATTGATGTTAACCATTGTAATTAACAACATAGAAAATAATGATGGACGTCTTGAACATGTGTAAATCGTTGTAAGTCTGCTGAAAGAGAATCTATATTTCGAATAAAGAAAAATAAATGATTTTCGCCCAGATTTCTTAAGTACTATTTTAAACCGTTCAAGTAGCTTTTGGAAAAGAGAGTGTAGAATAGAATGAACATAATTTCTTCTAGAACTCTTTTCGTAATTCTGAACAAAATACTGACGAAAATATTTATATTATATCCTACAAAATAAAAGATTTATTATTTATTGAACGTGACAGTAATGTATCTAATTAAGTGTCAATAATTCTGATAATATTATTTGTCTTTTGTATGCCGGAAAGTGTTTTGCCGCTAGTTTTATTGTGCCTGAAGCACTAAGGAATTCAACTAGAACTAGTCCTGCAATTAAATTCGAATTATGTAATCCGTAGCTAGAAAAAAATATAATCATACCTATCTCCAGTATTTTATACTTAGGAGTGATTTATATTAAAATATTACTCTCTTGCAGGATAAAAAAGCTTGTAAAAGGCTATTAATATTTTTAATTTTATAGCATATACATTTTCCAGTTTAAAATGTATATTTAGAAAAAGATTTTTTGCTCTATATTCTATGCGAATAGAGTAAACTGTCGGATATACTCCAAAGTACGCGTTCTTTCATTTTATAAAATAAATTATTCATCCGCAATTAAAGCAATAAAAATTCATTAGCAATCGTCCACGTACACATACATGCTGTAATAAAACATTAAATCGAGTATAATTTTCATACGCCGTTGAGTTTAGAATACACAAATCATTGACGTAGTTCTTCGGGATAAAAATTCAAAAAATAAACTCAAAATAGAAAAATAACTATGCCCGGAGCATCGAACAAGATGATGATTTACGTGAATTAATGATAGCCGATATCCGTGCTCTAGGAGTTTTATTTAAAGTCCGGTCAGTGCATGTATAAATAGGGATTTGATTGTGCATAATTGGTATATTATTCACCGTTTCGGTCCTTCGGGCGACATCCTCAATGACGGATAAATGAACAGAAGCCGTATTTGAAACCTAATTGCACTTTTACTTGGTCGTTGTAGGTTCGATGTATTTATGCATTTTCCCTTGATCGTCGAAGCCGATTATCGATTACTTGATGATGTATTGCCGGCCTTTTCAAATATCCAATACTATGTAAGTAGACTAACAGTCGTATGTTGATGTAATAACGAAGTAAGAAGCGAAAGTATTAATGTTCCTGATAAGAAAATTACAAAATAAGAATTATGAATAATATATGGAACTTAAATATCGTTCAATAAATTTCTGTACCGAAAATACGTTGTAATACTTATTTGTACTTAAAAATATAGATTTTCTATTTATAATTTTGGACTAATACAGTTGCACTGGGTACAATATGTAAAAGTGAGTGTTAACGTAAAAGAAGGGTATTTATAAATGAGAAAGAAATAAATATACTTACAATTACATAACGAGAAGTAAGTTAAAAATGACCAAAAGTGGCAGTAAATAATAAAAAAGAACGTGCTACTTCGTTAACGCGGACTAATCTAGTCAAACATAACGAGAAGTATGGTAAAAATGACCAAAAGTGGCAGAAAATAATAAAAAAGAACGCGCTACTTCGTTAACGCGGACTAATCTAGTCAAACATAACGAGAAGTAAGTTAAAAATGACCAAAAGTGGCAGAAAATAATAAAAAAGAACGTGCTACTTCGTTAACGCGGACTAATCTAGTCAAACATAACGAGAAGTATGGTAAAAATGACCAAAAGTGGCAGAAAATAATAAAAAAGAACGCGCTACTTCGTTAACGCGGACTAATCTAGTCAAACGTAACGAGAAGTATGGTAAAAATGACCAAAAGTGTCAGAAAATAATAAAAGAAAACGTGCTACTTCGTTAACGTGGACTAATCTAGTCAAAAACAATGGCGTTTTAATCTCGGACGTAGACTTTCGCGGTCGTGGTCCATGCTAGTCCATGCATCAGTTTCAGTGCAGTAGTTCAGCCCTGAAGATGTCCCATACAAATGGGTACGAAACGTCGGCAAATATACAAGTGACGCGGTTCCAGTCCGGAAACCCAGACGCAGATAGAATGGCGTTTTATTTGATGAAAAGCTTACGTTTATTAACCACATCTAAAACGTCTTACTCTTCATCGAATATTTAAAGTAACACAGTTTAGCAGTAACATACATACGATGTAAAGAAGCTGTAAAAATTAGAATTTTTCAGTTTCAAATCCTAAAAGCACATAATTATGTATGGGAACTCGGGGCGCAATGGGATACGGTTTTAAAAATTAATTATACAATATATAGTTAATTAAGACGATTGAAGACTGCTTGGGTATTAATA